>CAJQUW010003705.1:0-57323 GCA_907163375.1 Prostheceraeus crozeri | reverse complement strand
TACGAAATGTCTTACGCTGAGGTTGGATAATGAATTCTATCCACATCTTCGCGTTTTGGTCATGGACCTACAATCTAACGTCAATTGCTACTGCAAATGTTAAAAAGTGTATTCAAATCGAATCAACAAATTTTCATTATAGATTTAAAAAATATCTTGATGAAAGATGTTTGTAGGAATGCGAAAGAAACGCATCGATTTCTGCGAAAAAGCGTGGTGATCACCTTTATCACTTATTGTCGTTAGTAAAACGATGGAATGAGGACTGGTGGGTAAGACAGTATGGAGAGAAAATTATGGCGGAACAAAAAATAAGTTGGTGTATTCAGAAATATAGATGACAAACTTACAGTTTATTTTTCACTCACAACCTGTGCGCGTCATTTTATCAAGACATTATACACCTATTATTGGAAGCGGTGTGGTGGTATGGTTTCTCATGGAATATTTACACTATAAAGCTGATTCAGTTAATGAATGAATCCGGTGGGTGGACATCTAATGGTGATACTGCATCAAGAAAATCTTTACCAGTCCTTAATTGAAGAATCTAAAGTTTTAGCTTATCAATATAATGCCAGCGTCTATATCAAGATCAGTTTTGAAAAGCTTCATTTCATGTAGTAAATCCTTATATACAAATCAAAAAAAAGTAACAAAAAAAAACAAAAGAACAATACGACAAAAAAAAACAAAAAAAACACAGAAAATACCAAAAAAAGAAAGGTTTGTGAAGCATGTGATGAAAAAAGTAATATGAATGTAAAGACACACCAACATTTTTTCGTTTTCAATTGAAAATCCAACGCGTTGTTTCTGTAAACTGGGTGATATTCAATGGACATGTTGAGGTAAAAATATTTGAAAAAACTCTGTTGGTTTTTCAATGCTACGCAAAACTGATGGTTGCTGCTGCGCATACGATTGGTATAGAAACACCAATGACACTTGATAAACATGAACAGACACCTTTACATTCAATACCGTTTGAGTTTGATTGTCTACCTATTTCTGTTGGTGAGAAAAAAAGAATACATTTTACGTGATTTCATTCATGATAAAGACGCTTCATATGGAATAGCCGAGAATGATGGTTTGAAATCTATTTTCCTATGCCATACCCGTCGTCAAACAAAACTTACCCTCTATTACTATCAAAATTACATATGTTTTACAAGAGTGGCATTCCATTGTGAAAGATACTAAATCCCTCGTAAACTTTAGGTATCGGAAAACAAAGTGAAAGGTCATTGTGATATGTTTTATTGAAATAAAAATATGTATATGAAAACAGTTCTTTTCACAGATTTAGGGGGAATGTGCTGATGTAGGCATATATTCACAAGGAAGAAACGATTCTCATGATCGATTAGCCATAAAAACAGACAACTGGTTTATCTAACAGAAATCAACATAAAAATAACTAAGTTAAGGATGATTATGCTAGACGGTTCTCCTGAATGTGGTAGTGTGAAGTTTAATTCTTTTTGGCGTGGTGGTATGTTTGTGTCAGGAATGTCCATGTGAAGAGATATGTTGTGTTCTAACCAGCCACCTTCTTATCCTCCCATGCTGAGAGGCGTGGCAGCGTGAGAGGCCAGAACGCGCGTGACGGAGTTTCGTAAGAGATGTGCGAGTTTTGATCTCGATGCGACTTAGATTTTAAAGATTGTCATAATGTTGACAAACGTTTATATTTTTATTTTCTATTAACTTTCCTGAAATTTTTATGTTTCATGGTTAGAGACCAATGATCTCGATATGCCTTTAGCACGTTAATAACTTATCGTCGCTATCGCTTTAATTTTCATACTGTACATTTTTGGACGGGAGGAGATAATCATTTCATCTATGTACCTGTCCCTGCGTTCGACATGAGCGCCTTTAAAGCAGCCAAGGTTTTGCCTTATTTTTGATGGAGTAGAGTGGCGTGAACCAGTAAGGACGGAATGTTGACTTGTATCAAAATATCTTTCTAATAGGATTATCCTACTTCATTGAAATTTAAATCTTTTTGAGTGGCAATACCCTAAGAAGAATACTATCTGTATCGCCACCCAACAAACGAACCTCTTTTACGAGTGAGGTGACATGGTTTTAGTATTTTATAAAAGAGTTGGTGACATATTTCAAGCTTAAGAGTAATCTAGTACAGCTTGGACCAATAAAGATGGGCTTGCACAACTCAACTTCAGATTTTAATCATTTTAAACACCTACAAGGTCTTCATCGCATATGTGTCTCTATCGATGAATAGAGGTGATGAGACCAATTTCTTAAATGTTTGTTTAATTTCATTGGACTAGTTTAATAGTTTACAACGTTTTCTAACATCCTCCATCGTCTTAACAAATGAGACTATTATTCTTATACTTTTATAAAATCTTTTTCTCAACAATTATTTTGGGGCTATTGCACGTTTCTTTCATGCTGTTGCTATCAATATTTGGTTTGAGGAAGGCTTTCTGTCTAACGTAGGACGGCGAATAATTCGGTGAAACTCTTTTTAAAAATTCATTAACCCATTTCTAAATAAAAATTTTAAGATGCTAAAGTGGGACTAGATAGTTTTCCTTATCATACTGGGTGAGTAAAAGTTTGCGGCCAAGGCTTATAGTCGGGTTGACCGCATGATTCTAAACCTTTATGGAAATTTTTCATAAAGTCGGAAAAATATACTCTTTTGTCACTTGTCACCTGATTCGGGTGCGAGTGGAAAATTCTACGGTTTTAATGTTTAATATTATTTGGAATAGATTAGGATCTATCTCAAAATACGAGGAGGAGACGCGGGGCGGGCGCAAATCACCTTCATCTGGAATTGCTAGTATGTTCAATGGGTTGGAGAGATGCTGAATTTCACTATATCATCTAACCATCTAAAACTCAGAGTTGTGAGGGAGTGGTTTGGATAGTGGAACTACCATTTTTAAAATTATTTTGGTCATAATACTTAAGATGAGTCTGATCATCGCCTACTAATTTTGATTTTAACCTATGTTTATTTACAAATGTGAGACCACCGCGAATTCCTCGCTCAAATAAGTTATACATCTCTGGATCTTGTAAGAGATGAATGGTCTCACCAGTCATTTTAAAAGCAGACTTAAATGACATGGCTGGCAGACTGACAAAGTGGACGGGATCTAACTTATCTTCTTCTAATGCCACTCGTCGAAACTCCTGAAATACATCAGCCAGCAAAAATACATCTAACTTAGGGTAGGCAATCATATATTCGCCAAATGTATGGCAGTCAAATTTTATCCATGCATCTTGTGCATGATCATAATCTTCGGTCTTACATTCTACACCGCTCAAATCATTTTTAAATTTATCTATGGGCGGAAGAGAAGTCTCGCCGAGTTTATTAATCGCATCAAAATATGCATATGGAAAGACTCCTTTCCGTGTGATGACTTCATCGGTTAGATTTGGATATTGTTTCTTAAGATTTTGTGTTAGTGGAAGAGACTTTAGATTTTGTACGAGAGAGGCCAGTGATGCAGTCATAAATTGGTAGGAATCTAAAAATTTTATATCAAAATAGACCGTCTTATTTTCTTTCGTTTTATCGACAGGCACTTTTGCTGTCATGGCCATAAACTTCTCTCTCGTTTGTGCTATTACATCAAGCTTCCACTCTTTCATTTGACCTAAACCTCCTTTTATTATCATATGGCTGTCGTAGCCCTTGAAATTATGGAAAATGACGGGTAATGTACGCCGTTTCATCCTAAGTGAAAAATTGCATTTTGAACATAGTGCGTTTTCTAAATTTACCAGTGATGTGATCATGGTCGCGCCACTTTCTTAATCTTATCATCATCAAATGTTTTCCTACATTTGGGCAAAAAACGTTGCAACTATCCAAATTTTGCTTGATCATCTGCTGTCATATGCAATGATCTGCGATAGAGTTCACCATCATACTTTTGTTGAAATTTTACAGCCTGTTCGAGAAATTGTAGGAATTGGTAAATACAATCCTCACCTTGCCAGACGTGCATTTTATTTTTTCTATTTTGGAAATGGTCATGCCATACTTCATAGCAGGATATGGCTGCTGGCTTGTGGATGATATCATCGATATAGCATTCGATGTCAGCATAGATGACACGAAGAGGACTTAGTCCATCGCCATTCTCTCTATATGAAAACTCCTTATCTTTGGGCATGCGCTCCATTTGTAGTTTACCTCGCTTACACCATTCGTAATGAGTTTCAAATTTATTTTTACTCCTAAAGTTGCGAATGCATCTGTCACAGTAATAAATCTCTGATGAGCTAGAATTTCTTAGGTGGTGGTATAAGCGAGAAATTTTGGAAATACCGCAGTAGTGCCATTCCTCACTATCATCCTGTCTTACTAATAAAAGGTTGACAACGTGGTCATAACAACTCGAACGCGAGTTGTAGCGGACACCCTTCAATCCCTTTTCCCAAACATGGAGAACTATTTTGATGTTGTTCAATTTTTCAAATTTTTCTATATCTTTAATTTTCATATCTTCACCATTGCAGTCATCAAACTTTAATTCATTCTCCCACTGTTGATACTTACTCTTGCGGTATCGGCTATTCTGTACATCATTATAGTGGAGAATGAAGAGGACGGCATACTTAAAACAGTGCGATTCGCAATCTACAGAAATGACTGCTGTTTTATTTTTTAAACTTTTCGGAAGTTTAAAGGAGCCTCGTCCAGAGTAGTTCTCTAATAAAGTGATTTTAATCATAGCGGTCTCAATACCATCAAAAACGAGTCCACTATCACGCTCGTTAAATTTATCTATGTTTAATTTTAACCCTTGGATATGAAAATTTATCCAAGACTCGCAGTCTACAACTTCGGTTGCAGGAGAGGAGGGTATGTGAAACTCCAACCTCTCTACTATTTGTCCAGTATGGTGGTCGATTTTTGCATATTTTATTTTGAGATAGATGAGCGCCTTCATTCTAAAATTGGCTAAATTTTTGAAGAGCGCACCAATCAAAGATGAATTTTGATGAAACCATTCTTCAAAGTCAGTAATGGTTTCTGAGGATTCCATCTGGTAGTTCCTCACTAAATTATTTATCGACACTTTCAGAGAGTCGGATAGAGGAGGCGCTGTTAGTATAACTATCGTCACTGTGTGTATGTCGAAGTCTATGTGAAGATAGTTCAAAATGTGAGTCAAAAGACTGAATGCATAAATCGCAAGAAAAGGAGACATCGTTAACAGAATCATCCCCACCTTCGGAGATTGATGCTGACTTAGGTCTACAAACACCTCGCTTGATGTGTCGGACGAGATCACGCTTCCTCGTGAAGATGTGCCCACAGTCAGCACATTCCCGATCGTTGCATTCCCGCGACAATGTTGACATGGACTCGCTAGAGATGGGACTGGTATCACCTGAAAGAGAAATCATTCTATCATCTCTGTTCAAGTCTCAGTGTATTGTTACAACCTACCTTGACTCAACAACTCTAAACTTTCCTCGAGAAGGGAGGGCGTTGGTGATGAAGTTGATGCCTGAAATTGAGGAAGATGCTATTAGCCACACGTTTGAGGGAGATGAGAGAGGAAATCTTCAACTTACCATTTCAACGAAATCAAGTTTAAGGTTGATACTTCAACAAGATAGAGACTTCACTCAAATTTGGAATTCAAGAGATAGCAGTTTACTTGTACACCTCAAATAATAACAGAATTCGCTAGAGAACACTTCACTTATACGTGTCAAAGACAGAGTGAAATGATACGGATGTCACTTTACATATATACTTTCATATTCATCATTCATTGGCTGTTCATTCTGATTGGTTGCTTGTTGATACTTAAGAATTAGAAAACATTTCAAAGTCATTATTCACAGTCAACATGACAAGCCCTCCGACAACACCAAACACAAAATTCTCTTCTCCATGCTCAACACCAAAGGCGCTCGTTGCACCAAACGCTCCAACGAAGGGGAAGGTAGAGAAGGTGTACCGACTGGACAACATTAGAAAGTTGTCATTACCAGCGGATGAGGAAGAGGAGAGTGTATGTGAGAAGGAGTGTCCCGACTTAACAGGCGTGAGGTGGAAGTATCTCCAGTACGATACTGACGATGTGATGAAGATCAGCAGCACCAAATTCCTCCACCAATTATGGGAGTGGTACACACCTAACTCCAAGCCACGAACTATGGCGGAGTGGGAGTATATTGACAAAGTGAGGGTCGCAGTGGAAGAACGATTAAAGCAACTGAACTGTTTTTGTTATCTATGTGAAGCCAGACTCTGGGACGATATTGACGATGAAGACCTTTTGAAATACATGCCATAATAAATTTTTATTTCGTATTATCTTTGCTTTCATACTGACTTACTTGAACGGGACTTCAGTGGATGATTTAACCATGTATACTTTTTCATTTGGAAATAGTAGCACGCTCAGTCTAACTTGTAAATCTTATAACATTTCATATGGTCGATGATGGTAGATGAAATAGTGTTAAATAAAATTAAGATAGCTTACACTTCTGATACAGGGATAGCAATCGACTGCGATCCATGTGTAAAGAGCTTGTTAGACTACGGAAGAGAGAAGTGTGTTATGTTGCGTGTGGCGCGTGAGTGTCCTCCCATATTATTCCATTCATCAATTCGTCTCATTGATAGAGACAGGTAGAACTCATGGTTCTCATAACGTATGCAATGGAAAGTTTTAGGCAACCTTCGACAGTTGGCTAAATGTCGCCCTGGCGCGAATGCATACTACGTTGAGACAGAGGCAATCACTTGCAAACATGACGCAGAGAGGTTTAACAAGATTGACCATTGCCGAATGTCCCTTGCGGTATACATAGCTACGGGTTTCACCGCCGCCCTTTACAGGAACGCCCGTCGAAAGGAAGTATTACACCGAACTTCATTTGCAACGTTCAAGTTGACTGATAGCAGATTCAACTTAATGATAGTATTCGCCAGTCCGAAGACTGCCCAGGGCAAACCGCGTGGAGGTTCTATCATGTCTTGCCCCATGGTGGCCCTTAAGAGAGCCGATGGTTCATTCTCGGGGTGTGAATTTAAGTTGACTATTGGCTGGAATAGTCAATGGGTATGACGGTTAGGTTGTCATAGACCCTATACCGCCTAGCTCGTGCTGGTGCATCTGGAACCTTTCGGATGCGAGTGGTATTTGGAGTCCACACCCCATCCGTCCAAACGATCTTCTCGATCTTCCCCTTCTTATCATCCTCTTGATCCCACTCGTCGAGGATGACGAACTCGGGAATAGCGTTGTCTTCATCGATGAAGACGGGAATGCTGTTGGCAGGAGACGTTGCTTCCATCGTGACTTGAAATTGAATGAGAAGCGCTACAATCTTCTGGCTTATATAGGGTTTTCAACAATGAATTGCTCAACAGCGAATCAGAATGCTTCAGGGATAGCAATCGACTGCATAACGTTCAAGTTGACTGATAGCAGATTCAACTTAATGATAGTATTCGCCAGTCCGAAGACTGCCCAGGGCAAACCGCGAGGAGGTTCTATCAAATCTTGCCCCATGGTGGCCCTTATGAGAGCCGTTGGTTCGTTCTCGTCGCATCTGAAAAATAGAAAGAAAATAGATGAAATTATATTCAAGTGATAGAGATGATATTAACTTACCATAAATCAATTCAACCGGTTCGTTGAACCTTCGATGGTGGTGCCTGAGGCAGGTACTTGACCGGCAACTTTCGCTTACGATGGCGCAATTCCTGAATGTCACCATTGTGTTTAATGCTTATGTGGAGACAGCGAATATCTGGCATTGCTCCTTCGTAGCACTCGCTCGTTTTATCGAAATCCTCCGACTCCATTATTACATCGTCGATAATTTTGCTACCGACTACGGGGAGGTGGAGCGTTGTTCTTCTCTCCTTGACAGCGTTATTCTTCGCCTCAAGAAGAGCCATCTTCTCCTGCTCATGTTGGAGTTTGAGCGTCGCCTCCTTCGCCTTCATATTCTTAATGCATGCGGCCTGATCCTCTACGCGACTCTCACTCGCTAGAGCTCTCTTTTGGAAACCTTCCAACTTTAATACTTGAGCCTTAAGACTCCAAATTTCCGCCACCTGCTTTTTGAGTTCAAAATTCTCATCCCTTAATGCGGAGCATTCGTTTTTATAACGGCTCATTTCATCCTTCAGCTTCTTAATGGCATACTCTTGGCTAACCCTCGCCACACCATCATCCTTAGCCCACCGCTTGGCTTGGACTTTGATACCTCTCCCTTTTTTAGGTGAGAAGTGCATTTTTGGTGCTGGCACTGCCCGACTCTTCACAATCGTCTTATCGGGTTTAGGAGCTATGATCGCCTCCTCGGGTTTGTTAAGGACGACCGCCTCTTCCGTTTCCGATTCAGATTCGGAGATTTCCGACTCAGAGCTAGAAGAGCTGAGGTGAGATGTCGTTGGCTGCTTATTCTTGCAGTCTTGTATGGCTTGAACTGCCATCTGCAGCTCTGTCTCCGCATCTAGGTCAACTTGTGGTCTTTCAACCGGTGGGATGATGACCTTCCCAACCTCTGAGGCATGCGTCTCTGTCTTTTCATTTTGATTAGGTTTTTCAAAAAGTGGGGTGATGGCTAACCCAACCTCTGAGGTGGTATAATTTTTCACCTTCTTAATGAGACATGTTGAATGCGTCTTATAGAAAAACTCGTTCAGGTTTCCCCTGACGAATTTCATACATGATGTGCATCCGCTCACCACAGCGACCTCCTTATGCTCTTCGGGAGAGTCGGGGAATTTATTTAAATGGCGCTTGAACTCGCCACCTCGCTTGACTTCGCCACATAGGCACTTTTTAAAATGAAACTTTGAATTTCCTCCCATTTTGTAACTTATGTATCTGTAAAGGAAGGATGAAATAGAATTACTAACAGGCGACATTGACAGTCATTTTTATAATCATACAGCTAAATTGTGAGATTGGTGGAAAGTGTCGAACCTTTGAATCCGTTACAGGCATTACTCAGAGGGGATCTTATCCCAACTCCAAGGCCTCGGCCCACAAATCCAACCTCCCGCGGACAGAGCGTGCGTCATATCACTGTGTTGGTATCCGGACCCCGATTTTGACATGAAAACCAGTGGATTGTTTACAAAGGTTGCAAATTCCAAGCCGAAGCTCGCCTCCCACAACTTTATAAAGGTCTTTATTGAAATCAGAAGGTTTGAAAACCCCGAAAATTGCCAAAAATAGCGAATTTATATTTTTCAACTTTTTAGTACTACTTATGAAATTTTATAAGTAGTCTGTCACTTAGAACAGGTCAATAGCGACCGAACCTTTTTTGAATCAAGTCAAACGGACTTAGAAGCAAAGTTACAAGCCTTTAAAGTTTTGGAGTCTTTTATGGCCTGGAGACGAAGGCCATCTCCTGGCTAACCTCTAAGTCTGACGCCTTAGCTGATATCAGCAATGAAATTTTCTAAGTCGGTTTCTTACAGAAACTCGGGATTTGGAATGTCCGAAGCTATCATCGGAGCTCAGAGAGACGACTTACCGTTGGCAATCTCTCGTCTGAATGACAAGTCTCTGTCGGTTCCCAGCTTATATAGTGTGTGGCGATCAGCTGATGACGTAATACCCATCATCCAAACACTAAAAACCCGTCTATCTCCGGTTCTAGTGCTCCGATTGAGCAGGAAATACATCATTTCCATGTAGAATTTGACGCTGAATCCGAATCCGGCCTCCGTTTTCCAATCCGATGCTTCGTTTTGAAGCTACAGCCATAAACGTCCCAAATTCTAACTCTGTCGTTTTTCGCCAATCTCCCAAAATCTTAAATGGCGTCTCACATCTAAACGAAGACAGATATGAACAAGCCGATTCTTTCAGTGAATTTGTCTCACTCTTAGCTTTCAAACAAGCTATTGCACGACAAAATCCGACCACTAGAAGCAAAATTGGAAGTTTGGCGCAGGGGGGGGGACGTCAGCGAAAATTTTTTCTCTCCGATGGCGTTCAAATTCACCATACCGATGCAGAATTTCACGCTGAATCCGAATCCGGCCTCCGTTTTCCCATCCGATGGTTCGTTTTGGCGCTACACACCAAAACGTCCCAAATTCTAACTCTGTCGTTTTTTCGAAAAATGTTGAAAATTTTTTCTCGCCGATTGCTTTGAAACTCACCATACAGATAGAGAATTTCACGCTGATTCCAAATCTGAAATCCGTTTTCCAATCCGATGCTTCGTTTTGAAGCTACAGCCCAAAACGTCCCAAATTCTAACTCTGTCGTTTTTCGCCAATCTCCCAAAATCTTAAATGGCGTCTCACATCTAAACGAAGACAGATATGAACAAGCCGATTCTTTCAGTGAATTTGTCTCACTCTTAGCTTTCAAACGAGCTATTGCACGACAAAATCCGACCACTAGAAGCAAAATTGGAAATTTGGCGCAGGGGGGTGACGTCAGCGAAAATGTTTTCTCTCCGATTGCGTTCAAATTCACCATACCGATGCAGAATTTCACGCTGAATCCGAATCCGGCCTCCGTTTTCCCATCCGAGCACTCTTTCCACTCGAAACAGCCCATTTTACAACCCAACATTCAGCAGATTGCACGAAAAACATCACACACTATAGCCTCAAGACTAATCCTGGCGGTCGCCCAAGTCCACCACGACACTCTGTCGTTCCAGATGGGGGGGGAGTCAGCGAACATTTTGTGAACCAACCTGGCCGGCACACCACGACACTCTGTCGTTCCAGAGGGGGGGGGGGCGCCGGTCGGTTGTTCGCCGTTTGCTTACTACTGATGAAGTCGATGGAAGTCCCGAAGCCGATGCAAAGTGAGTATATTTACCAGCCCTGCTAATGTCATATGTTAAACACATTGTCACATAATAATGAATCTCTAATAACTGCACATTCCTGTCTTTCAGGTGACCTCTCTTCCTTGTCCTCCTTATCGACGCATGCTTCAGGAAAAACTGACTGGGCTCTGGATAAGTCAATCGAAGTCCCGAAGCAAAGTGAGTATATTCAACAACCCTGCTGATGCTACATGTTACAAAGTTAACATATAATAATGATCTCTAATAACTGCATATTCCTGTCTTTCAGGTGACGTCTCCTCCTTATCGTCAGTGTCGACAGCCTCGAACCTGCGAGAACGCTTGAGTCTCAAGCGGACGCGTCACATGCGGCTTGCGCAGGAGAGCTCAAACTTGCTGCCCTTCTCCAGCACTCCGAAGAAACCATGTATCCCTCAACCTTCCTGGTCGACTCCAGTCACTACACCAGTCATTGAACATGAAGTCGACCTGGACATAACAACTGTTAAACAAAAGATGGGTATCTTCAGGCGACCCCTTATCAAACCGCCCATTTCCGTCACCGCTAAGTTGCTCAGAAAGCGGAGCAGAATGACAAGAAAAAAGAGGACAGAGAAGGAGGGCCACAACAATACCGTCAATATCCTCAGGGCGAGAATTGACGATTATGAGCGGCGCCTACAAATTGCAAGTACTCCGGATGCTCTGACCCAACAGCGAAAGGAAGAGGAGTTGTCTTCCCAATATAAGAAAGTCGCTTCACTTGAGGAACAATTGAAACGAGCCAATTTAGAAAATGACACTCTTAGAGCACGCCTATCAAGCGTATGTGTTGAATTGAACTGTGCCAGGGAGGAAATGAATAAGAAATCTGAAGTGAACACACCACACAACACAGACGAGACATCTCCCGATTAACCAAAATCTATGGCACTCCTATAGGAAACTTCCTACGGAATTATTGTAACTTTCCTATAGCAAGCAGTGCTATTGCTATGGAACTCCATCCTATGGCTTTATTGGGAAGTTTTGTCCCATTGAATTTTAGGGAAATCGGTTCCTATTGCCTATTGCCTATTGAACCAGTTTGTCCCATAGATTTGTGGGAAATCCTGTCCTATTGAATTGTGGGAAATCCTGTCCTATTGTATTGGGAATTCAGTATTTTTGGTAGGTCCCATTATTGCTTTCTAACTTCACCGTTGCATAGTGACGTCGGATATGATCACGAGTATCATCAATAATCAAGCTAGCTTTACTGATTGTAATAGTGTTGACATAGACAATGGCAATAATCAACTTGAAACGTACATGAGACGTTTGCATTTTTCTTTAAAGCCCTTTACTATTTCGGTGAAACTCCCGCCCAAAGAACAATTCACTTTTGAAATATAATTGTAGCTATCTCAGAAACGTTAATCTAATAATCAGTCTACATTATGTATAGAGCATTATTATGAAGCGTATTTCATGATCATTCATAAAACGTCATTATTCACAAAAAAACCATTGATTTTTTATCTTTTATTTTGTCTTTTTAGCATTTTTGATTCACTGTAAAGTTTCTTGGAGATCATTTTCCACACTTCCCTCTGCTCCATCGGGTGATGATGTTGGACTAGGCCTGTAACAAACAAGAGATGAATGATAAATATACGATAAATAATAAGTTAATGACAGAACATAAACATTTTGTATAGATTAACTTCATCTGAATGAAGAATAATGCAAACTATTCCAATTGAAGAGTATTTAGTAATTATTATTGTTTGAATTTACATAGAACTATTGAATATTGTAAGTCTTTATGCAATTCGAATACAATGCAACTAGAAAATAGCAATTAGTTTTTCTAGCATTTGCAATGCAACTTGTGGTGCCACTGGAATTGCAGAATTAAGCATCATTTCTATAATTGATAGAGTTTTATGCTCCTAATTTGTCGCCTTCTTTAGCAACATCAGAGAGGAGATAAGGTAAACATGAGCCAAGCTTTACAAACTATCGTTAACTTTAATTTTAATACCAAATTGAACCCCGTCAAAACTTACATGCATGTGCGCATATGGTTAATTCACATTTCCTATCAGACAAAAATGCTGTGGTGGCGGTGCATGGTCTCAGATCTCTATCATGTAATTTGGCCTATATTCTTATCAAGAGAAGAAAAATCATCTCTATGAATAGACCCTCGTTTGCTTATTTGAAAGGTCAGTCAGAGAAAGAATGATAATGATAATTGCGAGTGATATTGTAAGTGATGTCATAAGTGATATTGCATAGCGGCAGACTTTTCTTCATTCATTTATTCAATCAAATTTAATGTAAAACCGAAAGATGATTGCATGTGTTGTATAAAGTGGGCCAGAAGCAACCGTTAAATATGTTTCTTTATGAAAAGGTAGCATTCACTGCTTTAATGATTTATGACCCATCATTTATATGGTCAGATGAATTCTGATTATTTTCATAATGTTTTGAAACTTTATTATGACTTTAATACTAAGTTGTACTTTGAAATAACACCATAATTTCAAAAGATGTCCCACACCATTTGAGCAGTGAGACAAAAGATGGACCTGCAGAGCCCAAGAAAATGTATGAATAGAGGTGCAATTGAGTGGTCTCATCGACGCCCTGATTTGAAAAAGTAGACTAATTCATCTAGGAATCACAAATGACATGTAGCTCGACATTCTAAAAGTAAGTCATTGCGAACTTTTTGAACCTTTCTTTAGCTTTGATAGGACATTGTGTCAAAATTACTTAACTAAATCTCATGGAGGAGTGAAGACTAAGTGCTTGTGCTTCCAACAGTGGCAGTCACTTTCGAGAATGAAGAATGAAAAATTTAAGACAGTTTAAAAAAAGAAGAGAATTTAAAAAAATTGACATAAATTAACATAAATGATCACATAATTTTTAAAAAATGGTATCGCTTCTTAATTGAATTTCAAAATAAATGACAAAAAATCATGTGACCACATGAAGAATTCATCTGCCCACATAACTAATGGATAATAAACATCAAGGCAGTGATTTATACCTTAAATGATAAGGAAATACATAGCTATTCTCTGGCCTACCCTATACATTTCGCATTAAAATAAAGCCGAACGCTAGGTATCCGTACATGGATGATTGTCTTTTTTCAATCTAAGAGAGCTAATTAAGTTACTAAGATTAACTTAGTACAGCGTACAGATTTGTACAATACAAGATAAAAATTTTGATATCGAGATCGCAAGCACTACATGTCATATTTTCAAGAGATCATTTCATCAGGATGATGTCCTCAGTAATGACTTTTCACTTTGTTTCACTTAATTAAGGTGTTGAGTATAGGGTGCTCCTTGAGTTTACTGCATGGAAGTGATGACCTATTTCCTGATTATCATCTCAACAAATAGTCCATAAAACTTTCAGAAATCAGCTATATTTCTTTTATGGATCATGTTTCTTCGGAGCTTTGAAATAGGCATCAGATTAGACTTACTAATCAATGAATTTGCGAAATCCCGAGGTATTGCCGGCTTTACCGGGGCATTAGCATGGGCATTGCTGGCGATTCCATGCGCACTATGGGTTCCCATGAATTGACGGGAGAATGCAATCGTAAGGCAGTCTCTGACCAGAGACTGCCCACTTCCATGGTTGACGTTATCTAGCTTCAGCTTTGAGACAAAGATATTATGATCTTTGTGCAACTTAACCTGTAAAGATAAATTATTATTTGTAAGATAAATGATATCTTTTCAGGAAATTCATTTGAATTGATTACATGTAGGCTACAAATAACTTCCGAAATTTCAGACAATGCGTAAGTAAGTGCCTGAAATGCTCAACTTGTATCTAGACTAAATGTGGACACACATTTTAAAATGTTACACACAATTTTGGATAGTCTCCACTAAGTTACATTTATTTACGGAGGAGGCGCACATTGATTTAGAAGACAAAAGTCATTCCACGTGTCTGGACTGGTCACTAGTGTACGTAGTCATGCATCGATAATAGATACGTGTAGTTAAATAGTAGTAGGCTACTCTACATGCTGTGGATATATCTTCTAAAATTATTGTATAGTGAAGTCATATCTTAAGACTATTTATCCAAGTACGTGTGATGATTGTCACATTGTGGAGTCTCCACGCTCACGCCCATTGATTAGGCAAGCAACGATGCTTGATACCAATTTGACGGAATGCTTCAGCTATTACGACGTTGCTGACATCAATCAGGCTAATGTTGATCAGTATCATGGCATCGACAAGTTGTTTCTTGTAAAGCTGTAAGGGGTCTTGTTAGTACAGAATTGCCCTACAGAATTGCTGTTGAATGATGTCGACATCAATTTATCTCAAAATGGACTTAGCACACATATATGTCATACACATGAGCATAATCATCAAATGGTCAAAACCATCCCATTGGTCAATACATTTCTTGCCTGTTTATCGCAATTTGTCATCAAAGTAAACACCGATCGACGGGCTTCAACGCCGTCAGCGTGAATTAGGGAAAGCAGTTTATCTGTTCTCCTCTAAATCTGCGAACAAAGTCCACTACGTTAATCAATCTTCCACATGCTTAATGGAATTTGGCCAGAGGGCTCAATGTGTGATGCTCGCCAAATGGGATCTCGTGTGTCGCTAATGCATTGCACACTAGGTGTTGCACATGTAACACGTTGACGTTTTAAGACTTAATGACGATGCCAGATGTCTTGACTTATATCATAAGACTGTGCCAGTCTAGGGAATGAAATTCTCTATTAACATTGCTATTTGTATGTTCTAAGTTGAGCAAAATACAGTAAAGTGAAACGGATGAAGGATTAGTCGAAATTCCAGACATACAGGTTTATCAAAGCACACGGTCTCCTCCGGTATGATTATGCGTGTTTAACGAGGCTTTTCTACGGTGTATGGGACAGAATAGTTCACAGATGGATAATTTATTTGGCAAGATGGGCAAAAATGATTTTCATAATTTAGTGAAAGGTTGAATGAAAACCGTTAAAGGTTAAATGCGAAGGCAAAAACCGTTGATGACGAAATGAATTATTTCGTGTCAACACAAGCCAACTGAAGATCAGCATGAAGCAAGATTAAAATAGCGAAAGTATGCCCTTAAGTTAAGCATAGGCCCGTGATATCAAAAGAGCATAATTTATCTAAGAAATATGTCACTTACGTATCCATGTGTTGGTACCGTGGTATAAAATATGCCGTCCTCATCATCTTCATCAATGTCCATCTCTTTTTCGGATACTTGTAGAAACGATGAGCTTGCAATGGGTTGAGGTAAGGTGATCAGTTCGTCGATGACTGACGTTTTGGCGACCGGACCACTAGCCTGACTCAGATTAGGCTCACTGCAATGCTCAGTAATGATGGTGCTGTTACTAAACAATTCTGTGATCAACACCTCCATTTTGTCGAACCTTTCAATAACGGTGCTTTTCAATTCCTTCAATTCATGTTCCAGTAGTTTTATACGTTTTTCAAAAATCTCTACAAAAGTAAGTGAGAGATAGATTTCGGTAAGCTCACATGCAAAAATTATCAGAAATTCATTCAGATGAGTTCATTTGGCAAAATATGTTGACAAATTGTTGAAAACATTTTCAGTATTCATGTTATAATCTTATGGCTAGAGGTCAGCCCTAATTTGCGGTGAATTTCAGAACAGGTTGCTGTACTGAGTGCGTGAACATGGCAGCGACGTTGCCGAAATGCATCGCACTTAGTACAGCGACTTGGTTATGAAATTCAACGGTACTCAGGGCTGTCCCCAAAATCCCAAGAATACAATGTTGATAAAGTTTATACACACTTAAACAAGGTAAATACCACAGTACCTACAAAGTAGCTTAGGCTAATTTATATCAAAAAGAATTCTTTAGTTAAAGAATTAGCATGCCTTTTTCTCACCGTGAGAGGTATATGGAAGTGCTTGCGCCATCGGTTGCTCTTGCAAAACATTTTTGGGATATGTGATCGCTTCGAAGTCTTCCTAAAAAATGTATTGGGAAATTGCAATCATAAGAAACATTGCTTAGAAGCTTCAAATGCTGCACTTACAAGTCGATCATTTACCTTTTCCAACATTTGGGCAATTGTCTCGCTGTTCAGTACTCGTGGCATCAACTGTAAAATATCACTATGGTCTTGTTTACTAATTAATTACTAATAACAACATTATTTCATAAATGTCTCATCATTAGTCTGATTCATAAAATTGCCTGGAATCAGCAGAAACTTCAGCTGATCATAAAAGAGATTATAGCCAAAATAACAATTGATAGCCTGCACTCGAGGATGGTATGTGTTAAAAAAAGATAGTGCAAAATTCCTCCACATTTTCAAAATTTCGTTGAAGATGTATCCGAGGTAATTGCATGCCAAACATAGTCAGAAAATTCGGCTGACAATAATGAAGTAATGAGTAATAAAATTAAATCACGACACGGTTAAAAAATTGGAAGAATCTAGAAGGCGTAAAAATGCAAACTGAAACGAACACAGTGGAAAGTCATCTAACAAAATAGAAAAGCCGTAAAAATTCAACACTTTGTTTTCCATATTCTCATCCATTTTTCGCTCTTTCAGATCAGTCATTTATCTATTATTTATTATTGATATCAATTATTGATAAAACAACATGGCTAGCTTTTCAATACTCGAGGTCAGTCATACGTTAATGCAAGTTGAATATGTTACTATAGTATCCATTTAACATCCATTGCACCATCGATGCTTCGATACGCATGCTTTAAACATCAAGTTCAAAATATAACTGCACCTAGTAACCATCAAACATTTGCGAGGTCATATTCTGTCAGTCGAAAGCATCATTTACGTTTGTAATCAGTTAAGGCAAATAGTCAAAACATTTCATTTTTTAGAAGAGCATGGGATATTGTCCAAAAATCATCGAGTCATGTGTTTCTAAGGATTTATTCAGTCTTACGTTATGCATGATTTTGACACTATTGATTATAATACTTCATTGACGCCAAAGTTGTACCTTAGGTTTTGGGATCGGCCTTTTGGGTATGTGGTGCTTACTCAACAGTAAACCTAAAACTTGGAGTTTCAATAAAAAGCTTGGATTTTCTTTTTGAAGTTTTACTGCACTTATACTGACTTAGTTTTATTAAGTGCATGTGGAGATTCGATTATAAGTAATAGCATCTGTCAATTTTTTTGTCAACAGAGTATCTCAAATTACATGTAGAATTTGTGGTCATTGACTGCATGTTATGTTGGGTCTGCCTTACAGCTACGTGCCGAGAGAGTTGACTATATTTGTTGTATTGTTTTTATTGCATATTTCCATAATATATTTTAATGTATTTTATATCCTCGCAGTTATACGGTCCCTATTTCTAATACTGGAGCTTCTGAAATACTTGGGCACAGTATTCAACTCCGAATAGAATAAGGTGTCCGGTGAGTGTCAGTTGAAGCTCGCTTTAGACGTTTGTGAAAAAATTCGCTATATCTCTAAATACATGCACACTTACTTCTCTCAATCTGATTTCTTCAGGCAGGGATCATGCCAAATTTAATAATGATAACTATTGATGGAAATGATTATGAGAAATGATTCCCTTGGACTCAGATACAAATTATGAGAAAACCCATCAAAAACATACTTATTTAATATTCATATGGAGCCTAACTATACCTATATACGCCACATGATATAGAGAGTGATGTGTTTCTAGTACTTAGAATTAGTATTTTATGATTACAGATTTTATACCAAGAATTCGGCTTGAAGAAAGTTCTTATGAAGTTTAAGTCATGATTCCTATGAAGTCTATGAGAGATTCATCTGCATATTTTCATTTATTATTTCATAAATGATGTCGAAGTTATGTCGATGGCTATTCCTATGAAAACAGATAATAAATAGCATTAAAGTGACTTCTGTTGCTGCTATGGCGCACTGAGTTTCCAAACAATGATGCACGAGACACAGAAGTCACCCGCCTATATGCGAATTACAAAGAGCCAATGAGCAGTAGCTGTCCAACTGTTGACCCTTGGTTATATGAAAGTTGATTTCATTTGTCGTAGAATTTTATGAATAACGCCAACGTAAATAAATACTAATCAGGTAATGACTCGATCAAGCCGCTTTTTCTACATTTTCTGAAATACTCGTGCATGATTAATAATTTAGTCCTTGAAGGACTATGGTAGTGGCGTTACATTATTGAGTTACTGTTTAATATAAATGGACCAACTAAGCAGGTGCTGCCAACATAGTTACAGTAGGCATGTAGTGACGTGATTTATATTGGCCTGACTTTTTTTGATAATTATGATTGAATTCAGCTGAAAACTGGCTCCAAAGGTTGCTTAAAATAAGAATATTTAGTATTTTTGAAACAAATAGAATGAATGTCTAAGCAATTTCTTTCTAACGAAAAATAATTTCTCTTGAAACTCATTCAAGGCAAATTTTTTTATTTTTCTCGTGTTCCTACATGCAAATCCTGGTATACATGTTAAAGGCACCGAATGCAATACATCGACAACAAGCTTACGATTGCTATGATCATCGCTATCTATCAAAAATAAAAATTTACCACATGTTCCATTTTTCAATAATATGAAGCAATCACAGTTCTTTCTCCCCTCTTGTAGGACTTGACTAATTATCGAAGTCCCATTACACGTGAATTTTAAATAGTAGGTCATAGACTGATCACTGATGCTAGCATTGTCGGTTAATTCAGCTATTCTTTCAGCAGATACCTTCTTTGATGCGTAAATTTTGCTTAAAATTTCATCACAGGAATTTTCAAAAATTTTCATGCGCAGAGCAGTCGAGAAAGGATTTTGTCGTAGTGAATTTGCCATCCTGTTTACTTGTCTTAATCGATGGATATAATTTACAGTCTGTTCGACGGGTCGATTACCGCTGTGAATGGCTTTTTTCATCGTTCCTAGGTATGACTCAAATACAAAGCAGCTGTATTTCCGTATTGGGCCCCAATTACGAATGCAATTCGAAATATGAGAGATCTGGTGAATATTATAGGAACAGCATTGCTTTCCATATAAGTTCTCAACACCCTTTATGAATTTGTTTCCCAATTCATCTATTTCAACAAGTTCAACTTCAGAAATATTTTGTTTAATTGATAAGTGAGACAATCTCACTAAAAGTAACATATGCTGAAAATATTCCTCGGGTAAGATCCCATCTAATATGGAAAAACAATAATAAAAAGCATATTGTTCCATTCCGATGCTTTGAAAAACTTTCTTTCTCGAAGTGAACGCGGATTACGTTGGACTTCAGAGGGTGGTAAATTATAGAGTAAACGTTTGTCAATTTTTGCAATAGATTTGCCTATATACCAAGGATTTCTGTGATTGGTTCCATCCAGCCACAAAGAGAACAATGATTTCGTAACACCTAAAAGCAAAGTGTGCATGTAGTCAAAGACAAACGAATCTATCACAAGAAATCCTGACAACAGCATGAATGGATTGACATCAAATATCCCAAAGCATGCTTGTTGCGTGTTATGCGCTATTCGTGCAAGTCTCAATGTTTCAATGTTCTCACGTAGATCGATAGTGTCCTCATAATTGGGATACACTCGCGTATGTCCCCTTCCTTTAGCTATTACCTCGCCGGGGTGGTTGCATTGTCCACAACCATATCTACCATTGAAGCTTGTCATGTTGCGAACGTGGCAACGGGCTACTGCATCAGCGGCACACATCACTACAAAACACCTTGAAATCCGAGTTTCCTGGGTCTTTGGATCAGTCCACTCTACACCCTTTTCTAGCTCCTTCAACTGCTTTACTATTTCTAAAAGAAACACATTAGTATCAGGCTTGCGTTTATTTATCCATAATCCTGCAACAAATATATTATCTTTTCTGTGTTGGTCTTTTAATTCATTAATCGATAGTATAATTGGCCACATGCTTTTCTTCGATGAATTATAAAGAGGTACACCATCGATGTGCATCGTAAATGTTATATCAGTGTCTGAGAGATTGAGTTTTTGTTTAATGTCGTTATACGATTTCCCATCTATTATTGAATCTATGAGTCCATCACAACGGGGCTTTGACCTGTATTTTCGAATGTCTACGCTCTCCAAAAATTCTTTTAGATGTAATGCGATAGGGAAGCTCACAAAATAAGAATCAATATTTTTTAATAAACGATCGGTAAATTTTTCTTCACAATGTATACATCCGTATATTTTAAGCGAGCTTCGAATCTGAAAGTTTTCAATGGAATCTACTGATGTTTCAGACATTAACAAATTACATTTTGGACATAAGAAGTGTATGCATATGAACTCTTGATTGCTACAATGAGTTTTAATAAAGCTAGATGATGACGGGACTCTTAAATATTCCCTGTTTGGAAGTGCTTTGATAATTGAAATTATATCATGCAGGGACTGCTGAGTCCATCCATTCCTTATCATGCCTTGCAAAATTGCAGTTTCCAGCTCATTTTTATTGTGAATTTTTGGCTTGTCTGTTTTAACTTCCAAAGTAGAGGGAAATTCATTTTCGGATGAGACTTGTAAATCAGCTGGATCTTTTTCTGACTCTACTATATCAGAAAAAGACTGAGAATGGGAGATGGCTTCCAAATTAAAATTTTCGAAAGTATCATCAGGATTTACATCTTGTAAGTGACATTCACTACTATTACTAAGATTTGGCATTTTACTTCTCCTATACCGCTTTGTAGTATACGGAATAGATGAACTGTCGTCATCTGGCAACAAATAGCGTTTACGCCGCAACATCTCCTCAACACCTTGACTGAAAATGCAATATATAAAGCTGTACGATAACTTGAATCAGCTACTTGTGTTTGAGATCTAAGTGAAAGGCTAGATGTTATTAACAACCGAAACTCACTGGTGCTATAACAGTATGAAGATGGCACTTGAATTAATTCTTGAACAACGGTACGTCACAGACCCTTGAAAAGTGTATTGAGTGACAATTAGAATACAAATATACCTTACGTCTGAATGAGAAAAAATTGATCCTACAATGCAGCTAAAAACTGATCAATTTAAATAATTTGATTACCTTCAAGACTTTGCACACAAATGTATACTTGAATCAGGGATATGTTTACAAATCTACTTAACAGTTGTTCCTAATTTGATTTCGCTTATTAATGCTATAAATTTCAAGTTTAATTCAAATGCTCAAGTAATGCAATAGTATGAGAAGTTGTCTAAAGGTTGAAGTTTTTCCTTGTGACTCTTGTGTAACAGTTGTTAGATAGCACTTGAATTAATTTCTAAAACGCTAGATGCATGTACTCAATGGAACATATAATGGCCAAATGAGCGAGAAATAGAAACGAAAAATGAATATCCAAATGACAGTCAGAAGATTAACCAGAAGTGGTAAATAAAATGCGGAAGGGGTTAAATGGTGACTCAATCAGATAGCGTGTTTATGAATCGTTGATACACTGAGAATTTGATGGTCAAAATGAACTATGATAAACTATCAGAGTACAGGTGAGAAATTATTCAACAGACGAGAAGGATATTCTACAGATGTGCGAGATAGGGGGCCTACAATGATGTGACCAAAGGACGTGGTTTACAAAAGCTGAAATTCAAAAATATGTGTTCTCAAAAGCTTTCCTTTGTTTACATTCATAGTAATCATCATGATAATACTAATGGCAAAAACCTCATAGACGATCGCATAGCCGAAATTTATTCATGTATATCATTTTCCCATATAGCAAAGGAATTTTACCCGGAAGTCGAATGCACACACATACACAACACCCACACACACACACTCCATACATGTCCTGTATAGTGAAGAATTAGAATTCAAAGTTAATACTTAATAATGATGTTTAATTTCTCAAACTTTATCAAAAGCTTAATTTCCAAAAGTTATCAATAGTTGTCTCCGAAATGAATTTGTGAATATTGCAATTATAGTTAACTACAATTGAGATGCTATCAAATAACTACTGAAAGAAAATTTGCGGCATTTGTAAATGTAATTGCCTACTTTTTTCTTTCATGATTTAAATGACTCTGCACGGGGTCAATGCAATGTCAAGGGTAATGCACTATGCAGACTATTGAAAAATAATGCGTAATTCTGGATAAAATCAAGCTTTTGATTGCATAAATTCCATACGTTGTAGCTTAGAATTCGTATAACATGAAGTCGATAATGAACGAGCTCCCACATAAAATTAAGACAAATTGCTCCATTCTGACAGCGAAAAATGTAATTATTACGACAATAAAATGTAATTGAAAGAGTTTCCTTTAATCTCTGCTCGTTAACTTTCGACCCGACCACATTTCGTTCTTATCACGGATTTTTTAATCTCCTTTTAATCAACCTCAAAAATAACCTCGAATTGAAAGGAGTAATTGAAAACCCGTTCACTTCAGAATTCCCATATGCATTGCTAGTTATGATGTGATTTCAATGTATTCTTTCATCCCAATCGATGATGTAATCCATAATATTCAATACAAATTCACTAAAAAAAATATTCAATCAGTCGGCACCTTAACAGGAATGCAACTATTCGAATTGCTGCAAGTTGACCTGAAGAATACATACTTTACATTTGAAGAACAGATTTTCAAGTAAATTAAGGTTTACTAATGGGCTCATCTTCATCAGGTCTTATAGCCATTGCTAACATAAATAAAAAGAATAATCAATGTAAGTCGTAAACACTAATTCTACGCTGACTGCGTTGGTGTACAGCACGAGCATCCAAAGAATTTGAAACGATAAAGTGTGGGCATTATTACCCACTCTTCGTATGGGCCTTATTACCGGACTTAATATCATTGCACAGTCAACCACATTGCGCAGTTAATGAACCGTATCTCAATTTCCTTACACAATACAGCAATAGTATACAACAGAGATACATTTCCACACAAATATATACTTCGAAATATTTTGAAAGACTTAAGGGAGATTATAAGAATATTTAAGAAACACTGTCCGCGGAAGGCACCGAGTGGTATATATATATACTGTTTTTTACTTTCATTCACCTGGCCAACATGCAAGCGGAGAAAAAACAGACTTCTCCATGGCTATTTAAGTAAGAAGAAAAACAATTTCTAGATCAAAATACTATTTTTAACATCTAACGTCTACTGTCATTTTTGGCAAAGGGTTCAATGCGTCGTATATATGCTGAAAGTATCCAAAGTGAACAGGCTTGTATACTTGAGCAATTCTGATTGGAATATTACCGTTGGCCATTCGCCCGAATTAATATTCAAAAATACGAGAGTAATTGCTCACTTAAACCGCTTGAATAATGCTCAAAGAAATGTGAAAATAACATTTCAACTATCTGTTGGATTATATATAGCCTACTTGATAAAATGACTACATAGGCCCTACATATGACTATTCCATCTTTTCGATGCAACTAAATACTGGATTATTTAAGTGATTTGTGTTTATTCAAGACATTGACCATAAATTCAGACTTGAAGAATGTCAGTGAAGAAAAGTCTTCAAGAGAGTGCATGCTTCGTATCATATTAAAAAATCAAATCCACTTGAAGTACCGTATTCAAGCATAGAATTCAAGTTTACACTAATATTAGAAGCTGTCAATAAATTATCTTTTATATCATGTTATCACTCATCATGTCGTTTCAATTGTATTGCTAAACACCAGATACTTCATAGGGCACTTATTATAAAGACAATTGAAACAGGAATCGAAGAAAGCATTTGATGCTGAAATAATTGCATCAACGAAATTTCTAAATAATAGCCTACACAGTGCCTTAATGAATTGTTGAAGCATTGAGGATTTGACAATTTAACTAGTGGCCTAAATAAAGTACCGGGTTTAACTAATAAATAAACGGTAATTAATAAATATATAACAGCGTAATCAAGAACTTACTGCAATGTTGTAGCGAGACTTCACTGATTTGATGAATAGTTGTTCGCCGAAAATATAAAATCACACACGAAACTAGAGGCGATGTGATAAAATGACGTGTAAAAAGGAATTGTTGCGATTATAGTGAAATGTTCCTTGAGCGATACCAAATATGCAAATGATGCAATATAATTGGACGATGCCGGAGTCCGTGTCAGCAATGAAAGTCACATTTTCTATTTCTTTCGGACAACATCTATGGGACTCATATTCTCCCATTTCAAGTGCAATTGGATCCAATAGAGTTCGATTGAATGCTGATGTTTCCTATCGGATGCCCATTGAGTGTTATAGAATGTCATAGAGTACCATTCAATTTGGTTAATCGGGCTACCTCTACCGTAACACACATGCAACAGCAACTCACAGCACTTCAACAAGAACACAGCGATGCAATAGAACAAATGGTAAAATATAAGAAAGACTCACAAAAACATTATACAGATGCCACCCATTTCAAGATGGAAATGACGGCTTTCTAACGAGACTTACACAATCTAAAAAACAACATCAAACACACAGTCATACACATACCCATCGATAAAAACACAACAAAAATTACATCCAAACCCACTTGCCAGTCCTCCATGATGAATAAAACTTTTTCTTGTCCAGCAGATGTGTGCCGACATGTCATGGTAGAACATATCGGCCACATATCAGCCGCAAAATTTTAATTTTACACTTTGAATTATAATTTTTTATCGGATTTCTTGTTTTGGCTTTGCGTTCAGAGTGGCCATAAGTAAATTGCACTCTAATGAAATAATGGTTTATCTTTTTTATAGAATGTCATAGAGTACCATTCAATTTGGTTAATCGGGCTACCTCTACCGTAACACACATGCAACAGCAACTCACAGCACTTCAACAAGAACACAGCGATGCAATAGAACAAATGGTAAAATATAAGAAAGACTCACAAAAACATTATACAGATGCCACCCATTTCAAGATGGAAATGACGGCTTTCTAACGAGACTTACACAATCTAAAAAACAACATCAAACACACAGTCATACACATACCCATCGATAAAAACACAACAAAAATTACATCCAAACCCACTTGCCAGTCCTCCATGATGAATAAAACTTTTTCTTGTCCAGCAGATGTGTGCCGACATGTCATGGTAGAACATATCGGCCACATATCAGCCGCAAAATTTTAATTTTACACTTTGAATTATAATTTTTTATCGGATTTCTTGTTTTGGCTTTGCGTTCAGAGTGGCCATAAGTAAATTGCACTCTAATGAAATAATGGTTTATCTTGGGATGAATACTTCTCATTATTGTTACTTAACTTAAAATTCTAAAATTAATAAAACAATCTGTTAATAACTAATAATGAATAATACTTTGTTCTTTTTAGTTACATAACATAAACACTAATATCTCCATAGAAACTGATTGATTGATTTTATAGTCCTCCAAGGGGTATATAAGCCGTTGAAAACAGCTAGTCGAATCACTAAATCATGACACTGAACGATACAGGAACGGCGTTTGGAGGTATGGCGAGAGTTCTCTCTCTAACCCCAACCTCTTGGCAAGTGAATCTCATGGACTTCTTGACAGATAATCGCGAACAAATGCGAACACATTTCGCAGCATTATTGGATGGAGCACGAGTCCGTGGAAGAATGATAGCTCATCTGCAATTTGTCAACTCAAATTTAGAGAATAGTGATGAAGACAAATTAGATGATTTCTATTTCTCATCACTATCTAGTGACTTCATTTATGACTTCGACACATGGTTTGATCGGCATATGACATCACTAATAGATAATATGGACAACTTTAACCAACGATGTAGCAATTGGGTGATTTTCAGCGTCATTGAAGTAAAATTTCCTATATGCATCATTCCGGATCAGAGTGGTGGTTCCTGTTATCAGCTTCCACAGAAATTGAAGCGCAGCTCCTCAGTGAGCAATGTGCATTGTACTGACAATGAGTATTTCCGATATGTAGTGCTATCCATTATTCATTATGATCAAATAGCAGCTAACCGTCATCGACTCAGTAAATATAAGAAGTATTACAACGAATTGAAATTTAAAAACGTAACATTTCCGGTGAAGATAAGCGACAACAGTAAATTTGAGAAGCAGAACGATATAAAAGTAAACATTCACGTTTATGATAACAAACTTCTGGGTGAACGGTACAATGATCCATATTTTGTTGGAAAACGAACCGTTAATCTTCTCCTAGTAAATAATAATGGACATTGGCACTATTGTGGCATTCGCAAATTGAATGTATTATATTAAGAAAAACAAAATTTCAACACTCGATTTTTTTGTGAACGATGCATTCGTCATTTTTCAACAAAGAAACTTCTGGAAGTGCATTATCATCATTGTTCTAAAGGAAAATTGCAAATACCGATCATGCCTAAGACAGACTCGTATAAGTTCATAAATTTCCAAAGTGAGCTATCACCGATTCTTGTTTGCTACGCTGACTTTGAAAGCATCATAGAACCTGAAAACAGGATTCATCAACCCATATCTGCTTCATGCTACACAGTATGGCATGATCACTTTCAAGAGAGAAATAATAAAGAAAAGGCACTTACCTGGTTTGGAAGAGACTGTGTGCTTGAATTTTTAGAACACCTTGATAATTTAGCTAAAACTTCGTATTCCGAGATTCAAGACTTCGCACGAAATAAAATGACATTATCTGTAGCCGAAGCAAATGAATGGCTGTCTCAGACAAACTGTTCTCGTTGTAAGATAGACTTCTCAGGAACAAAGGTTTCCAAAGTCCGGGACCATTGTCACATAACTGGAAAATATCGCGGCGCCCTTTGTGGATTATGTAACTTTCGCTTGAAGCTGACACGAAATGTCATCACAGTTGTTACTCACAACTTCAGTGGCTTTGATAGTCACTTTGTCTGCAGGCGTGCAATTGGATTTATGAAAGACTGGAAAATAAGGATATTACCTACCACACGTGAGAAATATTTAACGCTTTCTGTTCGATTAAAAGTTTCAACAAACACTGCTACAAACAAGGACATCTGCATGACAATCCGATTCATTGATTCATTCAAATTTTTACCCACATCTCTCTCGAAGTTAGTTGAGACGCTGCCAGAGATCAAGCACGCCAGAAAGATGAAATGTCAAGATAACGAATCTATTAAGACCAAAGGCATTTTTCCCTATTCATACGCAACAAGTGAAACAAAACTGCAAGAAACAGAACTGCCTGAAAAGAAAAAATTTACATCAGATTTGACAGGGGAAGAAATCTCTGATGATGATTACAACTTCGCTAAAAAGATGTGGATGGTGCTAAATTGCAAAACATTGAAAGACTATTTGATACAGTACATGATTCTCGATACATACAGATTGTTTCATAAAAAATGGATCACCCTTAAACATCGCCTTAACTTCAACTTTGTCTAACTCCGCCAAACTTGAACGAATTTCTCTGAAATTTGGAAGATATGTCAGTTGTGCTTACTAATATCATTGTTGGAAATTTCAAGCATGAATATTGAGTTGTTTTCCTGTTACAGATAAAAAAAGTAGTAGATAATTTGATCTTCATTTAGCAATGTCACACAAAATCATACCTCACTCTTATAAAATTACATTTGTTTCCTTTGTTATGTAATATGTTGTTCTACAAGCCAAAAACTATCAAGGAAAACAAAAATAGAGAAAATCGGTCAATCAGAGCCAGTATAGCACCATTATTCATCAACAATAATGTAACTGCTACATGTGATTAACTGGACTTCATGTTCCATAGCTTCCTGACTTCGTTGCGGTGGTGTTGGCAGCACTCCTGATTGCTTTCACCTAGAAATCTATCTCTTACCGGTTGAAAACAATACAAAGCATAAATGAACAATAACGAGATCGCATTCACAAAAGGCAAAGTGTCAGCCTTGCTAGAACTAGGGTCATGACTTGGGGACTATGAGTCATTGTCACTGGCGAAATCAATGGGATCGGGTTGTCTGGTCTGATGAGGCATCAGTCCTTCTAAAGGATAGTGATGGTCGATTGAGATTATGGTTAAAATCTGATCAGGAAATTCCGAGACATTTTCATCGTCCCCGGGTACACGGTGGTACGACTCTACTGATTTGGGCTGGCATTTGGACCAATGGCCGCTCTGAACTTCACATACAGCAAGGAACCATGAATTCTGAACGCTATGTGAATGTTTTACGAATGAACATTGGCCAAATGACAGATCAACTTGGTGATCCATCGACTTGGTTATTTATGGATGATAATGCTACGTGTCACAGGAGTAGTAGAGTCAACTTATGCAAGTCTCAATTAGGGCTTAGGACATTATCTTGGCCAGCTCGTTCTCCTGATCTGAATCCCATAGAAAATGTATGGAGTATTCTAAAACGTAACGTTCGTCGTTCACTGCTACCTACAGATGGCGTATCACAACTTACGTCAGTGTTAAAAAGAGAGTAGAGAAAGTTAGATCAGTCAAAAATCAACGATATCATCGAATCAATGCCTCGACGAATTGGTAATGTCATTGACAATAAGGGTAGGGCCACAAAATATTAGTTTCTTAAGAACCGTTACTGTATCATAGCTTATTAGATTATATAAGGACATTTAAATATATTAGGGACATGAAATAACATGAAAAATGCTTTCTGTATCATACTTATGTTTTATTTAGTCAAATTTTAGGATGATCCACTTTTTATGAAACGGACTGTACTTGCTTGCGGATGTGTTCGAACTATTTCGAAATACTTGTAAAGCTGACGATGGCTTAGACCCAATTCATTATGTAAGCCTTCCACAATTAAGTTATGATTCAGCTTTTAAAATGACGGGAATAAATGTGTCGTTGCTAACAGATAGTCACATGTATGAAATGTTTAGTAGTGGTATCAGGGCAGGACTAACTTTTATCAATTTCCATCAAGTCTCTAGGTCTATATCAGGTGAATACGATAGACATTTGATGTACTGTGACTTCATAAATCTCTATGGACTGTGCTTGTGAATGCCACTCCCACAAACAGACTTCTCATGGATTGATAAAGAAGAATTGGAATATTTCAGTAAATCAGAAAAGACCCAGAGGGTGAAGTGGGCTATGTCTTTGAATTGGATTTGCACTATCCAACATGCATTCACGAGAAAACGGTCGAGTTTTCATTAGCACCCCAACATGCTACGATTGACTGGACCATGTTCAGTCCACATATGAAAACAATGTTTGAAAAAATTTGCAAAGATCGAGCTCAGAAAACTGTCAGATTCCCCACGCAACAAAAGTTGGTCATGGATCAGTGTGACAAAGAAAACTACATTGTGCATTTCGCGATTCTGCAGTTCTATCTGAAAATGGGTCTGAAAATAAAAGCTGTACACCGAGGAGTGAAATTCAAACAATCAAAATGGTTGGAACCATACATTACACACAACACACAAAAGCGAAAGAGCAGTACAAATTCTTTCCTGCGTAAATATTTTAAACTGAAGTCAAACTCCATTTATGGAAAACGTCATGGGAAGAATTGATTACCGGTTCGTTGTAAATGAAAACGAATTTCAAAAACTTGCATGTCATCCACTTTACGTTCAGCATACTATATTTGAAGAAAATTCAGTTGGCGTTGAAATGCACAAGTACAAAGTCTGTCTTAACAAACCAATCTTTATCGGTCAAGCAGTATTGGACAACAGTAAATTGATAATGTATAAGTTATTCTACGAAGCCTTAACCCAATGTCCTCAAATAGCGAAGCTGCATTTATGTGGTGGAGATACCGACAGTCTTTTCTTAGCCATTTACACTCCGAAGGGGACAACAATGAATGATGTTCATCGACAATTAACCGACATCTTTGACCCATCAAATTATCCACCAAGCCACCCTCTGTACACCGTAAAAAATAAAGCAAGGCTGGGATGTTTTAAAGATGAAGCAGGTGGCAAGGTAATAAAAGAGTTTATATTATTGAGACCGAAAATGTACAGTATGCATTTGAAGAGACAGAAGATGATAGAAACAATGGAAACGCTATACGACGAGCCAAGGGTATTAAAAGACATTTGGTTCGGAAGATGACACATGCTGACTATCGCAAAGTTTACGATTCATGTCAAGAAACTAAGGAGACAATGACCAACATCATTTCAAAAAATCATGTGATTCGAACGCATACATTTTCAAAGCGTTCGCTGTCATTGTGGAAGGTTCAAAACGTGTGTGAAGTTAGCGGAACCACTCAGCGGAACCATTTTTTATTATAGCTTAATTCTATTCGAAACAGCTGCTAGTTTGTCAATTTCAGTCTCCTGATTACGAATCTGAGCTCAGATTTCACAAATTCACGGTCGCTTTTGAGAAATTCAAGTTTAAAGATAAAAGTGGTCCCGCTGTGAAGTTAGCGGAACCATCCAGCAGAACCAATTGCTGAGTCTCGCTGATTGACGCAGTAAATCAATTTCTTTTGGTCACTACCCGATCAATTTTGTTGTGCTGATCACGAATATGTGCCTCATCTTTCAAAACAGTGCAGATTTCACCCGGAAATCTGAATTTCACTTTTTCTGCAAGCTGATTGTGAAGTTAGCGGAACCATTTTTCAATACAAAGAATTTCTCAGCGAAATCCATCCTCTCCTACTAATTTGAAGCTCCTAATCACAAATCTGTAATCAGATTTGCAAAACTCGCCCGCATTGCAAAGATATTCCTCTATCTGGGTCCGCTGTGAAGTGCCCGGAACCACCTACTGGCATTAAAATTTCAAATTCTAATTTTTGCACAGAATCACTGCAATAGACATACCAAGAGAATGGAATTGCTTCACTGATCACGGTTTGCCGTCCGATTTCACGGGAGAATAAGTACTTGCCGAGAAAAATGGATTTTACAGTTTTCAAGGATTTCATCGGAATCTCTGAAAAAATCCAACCCTCTCCAGATCAGCCGAACCATCATTTATTACAGCACAATTCTATTGCACCATCACAATGTGTAATTACCTCTTGTGCGCTTTCCTTCTCGGTGCATGCTGTTGTGCCTCTGAAGTCATTAGATGTTTGAAGAAGACGCTAATTTCTCCATGTTTGTTGTTTGTAATTACGAGGTTAGTTAAAGAAAAACTTTCATGTTGTCCTAAAAAGGATTCAGAATCGCTTCATTGTTGAAAGATTGCAATGCTTTGTAGCTATTGTGCATATTAATTCATTTCGTATCAAAAAACATAAAGTCTTAGTAGGATAACATTTTTCGGTTCCATGCTGTCAAATCTCTGCAGCGGATTGGTAATTCATTAGTTGCATAATATCCTGAGGTGATAAAAGATAAGAAACTTGCTAATAAGTGCGATTCTTGCATAATGAAAAAATCACGTGTGTGAAGTTGGCGCAACCACTCAGCGCAACCATTTTTGTTTTTACTGTGCCACTCCCAAAAATCACATAAACCATACAATTCGAGGTCGCTGATTATGTGCCACTACTCGGTTTCACGAAATTCAGCCTCCTTTGGCCAGAAAACGCAATTCAAATTTCAAATTGGTTGCGCTGTGAAGTTGGCGCAACCAATTTTTCTGACTTTCATAAATTTAGCGCATCAAGCAACAAAACTCATAACAAACGATGAAATATCCATGCCTAATTATGTGCCACGCAAAAAATTACTAAAAATAATCGATCTTCATGTAAAAATCAAGTTTCAAAATTTTATTTCACCGAAGTGTGAAGTTGGCGCAACCAAATTTGAAATCAAAATTACTCAGCACACAGGCAGTTATGCTTCACATAAATAGTACCAGCGGATGTGCCAGGTCAACATTCATCAGAATCAATCAAACAAAAGCAGTCTTTCACCCGCTCTAAAAGAAAACATTAAACATCAAATCACATGACAAAACTTATAATAAAATATTGCACAACCCGCGCAACCATTTTTCATTTCCAGTGTGCCACTCCTGAAATGCATGTTTCTAGTACAATTTGGGGTCGCTGATTATGTGCCACGCATCAGTTTTACTAAATTCGGCCTCCTTCACTCGGAAAACTCAATTCAAAGTTCAACTACATCACACAATAATTCCAGCGCAACCACTTTTCAAGTTGAAATTACTCTGCTAAAACGCCGTTTCACATCAAATAAATAGCACCATCGGGTGTGCCAGGTCAATATTCATCAGAATCGACCAAACACTCGTACCTATTCACTTGCTAAATCAGAAAATATCATCCTTCAAAAACACATGATTTCCTGCCATGTATAGGCCTAGACATGATCGAGCTGAAGCTCAGATCAATTCGAGTCAGCGCAACCATTTTTCATTTCGAGTGTTTGGTCGATTCTGATGAATATTGACCTGGCACACCCGATGGTGCTATTTATTTGATGTGAAACGGCGTTTTAGCAGAGTAATTTCAACTTGAAAAGTGGTTGCGCTGGAATTATTGTGTGATGTAGTTGAACTTTGAATTGAGTTTTCCGAGTGAAGGAGGCCGAATTTAGTAAAACTGATGCGTGGCACATAATCAGCGACCCCAAATTGTACTAGAAACATGCATTTCAGGAGTGGCACACTCGAAATGAAAAATGGTTGCGCGGGTTGTGCAATATTTTATTATAAGTTTTGTCATGTGATTTGATGTTTAATGTTTTCTTTTAGAGCGGCAAACCGTGATCAGTGAAGCAATTCCATTCTCTTGGTATGTCTATTGCAGTGATTCTGTGCAAAAATTAGAATTTGAAATTTTAATGCCAGTAGGTGGTTCCGGGCACTTCACAGCGGACCCAGATAGAGGAATATCTTTGCAATGCGGGCAAGTTTTGCAAATCTGATTACAGATTTGTGATTAGGAGCTTCAAATTAGTAGGAGAGGATGGATTTCGCTGAGAAATTCTTTGTATCGAAAAATGGTTCCGCTAACTTCACAATCAGCTTGCAGAAAAAGTGAAATTCAGATTTCCGGGTGAAATCTGCACTGTTTTGAAAGATGAGGCACATATTCGTGATCAGCACAACAAAATTGATCGGGTAGTGACCAAAAGAAATTGATTTACTGCGTCAATCAGCGAGACTCAGCAATTGGTTCTGCTGGATGGTTCCGCTAACTTCACAGCGGGACCACTTTTATCTTTAAACTTGAATTTCTCAAAAGCGACCGTGAATTTGTGAAATCTGAGCTCAGATTCGTAATCAGGAGACTGAAATTGACAAACTAGCAGCTGTTTCGAATAGAATTAAGCTATAATAAAAAATGGTTCCGCTGAGTGGTTCCGCTAACTTCACACACGTAGGATCAAAGACACTGGGTGGATAAAAACTTTTCAGTGCTCTATGGGTTTAGTGGAATCGTGCCTCCACCTGCACGGTCTGCAAGGTGTGGTTTGTTTATTGCTCATGCATCAATAAGGAAATTCAAAGGTTTATAAGGAATGGATCAATCAATAAAACTGGTAAATGCACAGTATACCATGGAGACAAACACTCGGATTGATCTGAAATGGATTTGTCAAAATTTGAAAGGTGCAATATATTATCAAGCTAGACCACATATGGTTAAATGGAAATCACTAATGAATATAACTGTTTTATTTTTTCCTAGTAATAAAGTTCAAGTAGTTGGTCGTGTGGATGAAAGTCTTATTTACATTATACGTACGGATATTATTGACAAATTTCGAAAGCTTCACGGACACGGTGCATTCATGCTATCCTTTCCAAAAATCAATACGATGACGTTTATCTATCATTACAATCAAAAATTCAATTTCCATGGAATTCCCGTAAACAACCTTTTCTATTACGAACCAGAAATTTTTCCCGCAGCTATTTTTAGCCATTGGTCTCCTATAAAAGTGGTGCTCTTTCCCAGTGGTCACGCAAACATTCTTGGAGTGAAGTCGAAGGTTTGCATTCCTCATATCTTGAACGAGGTGCTCAATAAGTATGATCTTTATCGACATTGAAGGTTCACCAATGCAGGAGTTGGCTGCTATCTCTAGTGATGATAGTGGGAAAATGCTTGACGTTTTTCATGCTTTTGTATATTACCCATCTGAAGTCGATTTATGGAGCCGACAGCATGTACATGGAATTGATCCACATTATATTAAGAACTTTGCTTATAAGATTCCCGAACTTTTAAAAAATGATTTCTATAAGTGGGTAGACAGATTTCCAAATGCGATAGCATATGTAAATAACTCCTCACGGGAAACAGCGGAATTGCCACGGATAGCATTTCTGGATCTGCCCATCAAACCATGGGTTGAACGCCAGCATGAGGATTCGTACAAGATGGCTTTGGAGTATAAGCGAAATCAAAAAGAAATATTAGGGAAATTCTGTGGTCCTGCTCATGGCGCTTACGTTGAACGGAAAAGCAAACGATCAGTTTGGACGGCTGGCGATTTCGCTAGACATTGCCACTCTTTTCACTGCGCTCGTTATGATAGCCTACATGTATATTTGGTAAAAATAAATTCAATGTAGCAAAAAATTTGTTTTATTTTTCATGCAAAGTATGATAGAAAGATTTTACTAAAACATCATTCATAGTCTTACAATAAGTAAAGAGCATTTCTTTTCCATTTAGACGATGAAGCACGTAATATATCACAAAAGCACCGCACGAATTTGACTTCCAATGTTGAAGAACTTTTTGACTGCTTATCCATCCTTTTAAGGCATGAGAGTTCATCCACCGTCTCAAGTAATTGCTCACTGACAATGCCAAGGAGTCGAATATCTCACCACGCTTCTCTATAGAAATGTATACCGCCAGCCAGTGCTCTCCCGGCAAGTTATGGGATTGTGTATTTATAACAATAAAGCAAGGATAATGACGAATTGATTTAGGTAATTGATCTAATGGAAATACTCCCTGAAAGGCATGCTTTCTAGAGGGGAGAGCAAATTTCTCGATGGTAATCGCTATGTCGTCGTCACTTAAAGAAATCATTGTAAATATTCAGGAAGAACGTCACGCAGAGATGTGATCTCAATACCGGAATTGAATACAGCATGCACTAAAACGTTGACAGTTGTTGGCAAAGGGACATCAAACTTGAAATCAATTCGCAAGTCAGTGAGGTTGGTCGGGTGTAGACAATGCTTTAGCAAAGATTTGTCAGGTGTAAGGTCGAAAGCATAAATAGTGAATCCGGAACCAAATTCCTTATCAGTCAATCCATTTGAATCATCAGTATTGAAGTAGTGATATGCATCCATCAGGCGATAGTATGCCTCCTCATAAGACTTTTGTGCAAAATTTAGGGTGACAGGTTGTCCAGGAATTGAGATGCCATTCGAGAAAAGTCCTATTCGAGAAAGATTGAAATGTTGAAAATTGAATGGATTTTTAACCTTGTTTCCGTTGAAAGCTTCGTTTTCAACTAAAGCAATCATCATAAATCCAGGAGCTTTCTTGGGATAAAGTCCGTCTTTAGTGAAGTTCGACTGTCCCTTTGGGATCGTAAAATTTGTCATCTCAGTGTGAAGAACAGGGTAATAGGCATTGCGTTCTTTAAGACCCAGTGAATGTTCATTTATGACATTGGGTGATACAGTGATGCGTCGGACATGCAATACTGCGCTAATTATGTCAGACTTATAATCACCTGCTCCAAAGCATAGCATTGCAAACTCAGGTTCGGCTAGTCGAAATTTTATGCGTATATCGGTTTGTGATAAAAGATATTTGGACTGTTTGAAGAAATCACATGATACAGGTCCAATAAAGGTTTTTTGCTGTGATTTATCTGTCCAAGCCATTCTCTTAATAAAGCCCTTGTTAGAGTCATCATCCATCTTTTCTGCTTCATCTTTAATCCATCCCATAGCTTTCATATGAGTGATTTGCGCTTGTGGGGTAAATTGCATTAAAGTAGGAAAAAAATCACTTATAGGGATACATGCCGTCGCCGCCCTCAATCTGCTTTTCTTGTATGGTCAACGTTACATCTGAGAATATAGACGAAATTTGCAAATTCACAAAGCCACATTTGTCTTTTGACACATCAATGACTGAGCCATCCTTTTTGGTAATCTGTACAGCAATTTCTAGAAAAATGTGATCACATTCGATGTATTCCTCCACACTCCCGGGAACAAAAAATTCAATCGGTTGCCCAGCACTGATACTGGAAATGGGGTAATATCTTACATCATTCGACGATCTGACATCTGTCTGAATTGGTGGTCGGTCGAATATCAGGAGACTCGAATTTGCACATTCCATGATTAAAATAGAACCCTTGCACGTGCATTATTTTTCTTCATTTTTCTTCCTTGCCTAAAACCTTTTCGCAGCCTTTTAGATGGTGTTGAAGTGGGTGTTCCCAATAACATTTGAGACCGCTTTTTGGATGTTCTTCCATTGGAAATGCGTGACAAACCATCACTAACTGTCTGCTTTACAAAGTCCCCTCCTCTTGATCTGAGACTATCTCCCACACTTTGTCCACTAATAACATCGTTCGCAACATTCACGGCCGTACTAAAAGCTCTTTTGGCTGCAGCTTTGCCAAAATCCTTCACTTTTGGTAATAATGCTCTTGCGAGTGATCGAAAGATTACACCCCCATATTGCGTCTTGATCCGGTAAAATAGGGACTATATGATTGAGGGGATGAATAAAATCCAGACATTTTTTATGTGTACAAGCCCCTGTTGGAATTGCATTGCTTAAAATCGTGTAGTCAAACTCTTCATATCACTTTCATGAACCCATGAATTTGCTTCATTTGGATATCCCAGCCACTTGACAAAATACCACTTTTGAGAATTCCTCCTTGTTTTTAATGTCTTTTCGATTATGAATGTGTTATCAGGAATTATGACCGGTTGAATTTCTTCTCTATAGAAGCTGCCCTCTATGGTTGATCCCCATAAATCTTCGATCCTATATGTTGTCGGGTTGTAATCTTGATTAACGTCTGTGACAATAAACAGCTCTTCTGACCAGCGTGGAAGATACCCATTTTCAAAAATTGCTTTTACTTTGGAAATGCGTACAACATCGTTGACATGAACATCATTTACTCTATCGGAAGAATCGTACTTCCCGTACAAATGAGCTCAAACAACCATTGCATTGTTTTTTGTCACACTCGCAGGTGCTCTGTTTATCGTTCTATGCTTTTTGTGGTTGTAAGCAAACACCACATCCTGAATTACATCGATCCAACGATATGCACTGCATGCTGTAAAATACTTCCATAGTTTTGCTTTCAGAATGCGGTTCCAACGCTCTACAATAGCAGCTTTGTATGCACTTTTGATGTTGAATAGTTCCACATGCGATGCATGAAATAAGATTGTCACTGAACGATTAAAAAATTCTGTGCCCATGTCACATTGCATTCGAGCTGGTATTCGACCTTCGTTGAATATGCTTCGAAAGGCTTCAGCTACTTCAGCCCCCTGTTTCGACTTCAAAAGTCTGACCCATCCATATCTTGATAAAATATCTATAACGGTGAGAGCATAGCGATATCCATTATTGTATTTTGCAATAACTTGCATGTCCATTAAGTCAGCCTGCCACTGAGAATCTATGTTGCTTACTCTGTATTTTCGCGTTTTATAACGTGTAACTCTTGCGTCTCTATGTAGTGTGTACGTCGGCTGAGCTTTTAGGAACTTTTTTGCTTCTTTCTTTCCGATTCCAGCAGCAGCAGAGAGAGCATCTATTGACCCGAGGCTGGCAGGATGACGGAGATCGTAACATATCTCTCGGAGGTTGCTTTGTGGAATCATGACTCGAAGCACAGCAGGTGCTAACACAATCTACATCTACCGTGAGATCAGGAGATTCTGAACACCCACCGAAACACGTCTTCCACATTAATATCGTATATAAGAACTTCTAGGATATCTTTTCGAATCAATGCGGGATCTTCTGACTCTCCTAGTCCCGGAAGATGGGGATCTAGAAGGAGATCGTTTGTGACTTTCAATATATGAAGCTATAGCAGGAGAACCACTTGGCGAGCTAGTGGCAGACTTCTTAGTTTTGATGTCTTTCGGCGTAGTGGTAGATAGTTGCTTAAAATGCATTATTTCTTCGACAGTTTCTTTGTTCAATGGACTCATTGGGACATTTACTTCCTGTAATAACTTCACAAATTCTCTCCACCCAATGGGTTCAAAATTACGTCGCTTATCCCGAACCGCATATTGAAGAAGATCACTGATGTGACTACCAGATATTGGTTGACCACTACTATCAAGCAATTCACCTTTTTTGTTGAATTGCATGGATGATTGAACTAGCGTATAAAGCATATTTATACGTCCCCGGTATTGCTTTGGTGTACCTATCAGCAAATTACTACGCATTTCATGCTTTAACGCCTTCAATTTTTCCAAGGCATCTCCACGATGAATCATTCGTGTATATTCATCAGAAAGTGTCTTATCCTACAGTTCTTGATCATGAACGATATTTCTAAATTCATGCTTTAACGGATCCTCCACTTCTGTTGCTATTTGCTTGTCTCTTACTAATTGATTATATTCCTCTTGTGGAATCGCTACCATTTTTTGAAACCGAGACATGATCAGTATCTTCAAGCCAATGAAACTATTGCTTAAAATTTATATATGATAACCGGAATATCGGTGATGCTTGTTCGAAGCCCTTATTCCTCTGGACATTCCTGAGTTAAATCAAGGAAGAGATAACCATGAGGCACCTTCGTTGCATCCTCATATATTTCAGTAACTGTTGCTGACTTTTTAGGGTACATTTGTCGAGCTAGAATTTCTACCTGATACTTGTCCCTGGGATTTTTGAATAGTGTGAAATAGTGTGTATCAAGAGATCGAGTTCTTGCTTCTTTTCCACGAGGAAATATATTTTGTGAAACAAAAATCACAAAGCATGGTAAGTGATGTGCTGTTTGAGTGAACAGTTTTGTAACTTCTGTATTAGTTTCTGATGCACCAAGGAGATCATCCATAATCAATAAATCATAAGGTCTTAAATCACTAGTTGACGGAATTCCAGCATGCACTTTAATCCCTCTGTTTTTCAAAGAATTATGAAAATGCGATTGAAATTGACCATATGCCCACACCACTCTTTGTATCGGTTTTCTAAAGATTTCATGTTTGAGATCAATCAGCTTTAATAGAAAGGTTGTCTTTCCTGACTGACTTGGACCAGCAACTATCATTGTTCTATCATTGAACAGACGCAAATCCATGTCTAATTTTAAAGGATATTTCTTTTCATTTATCTCTGCATAAACCCAATCGATTACTTAAAAAAACAACATGTTGAGCAAAAATGGATTTTTATTTTCAGTTGCACAAGTTACATGATAGCGCAATTATTGTGTGTTCCTCAAATGAATTAGCCAATTAACACCCAGTAAAGTCTTAAGTCTTTGCTCCGTGCACTCTAGTAGGTCACTACTTGTTAAGTCGAAGCTCCCATTTGCTTTGTTTCGCTGCATGTGCAGGTAATATTTTCACAAGAATTGAGAAGAATCACATTTATTGATAAAGTTCTCATCAACTTTTTCAAAATTGTTCTCTGTGACAAGACCAATAGACTCATTGCTGCCAACTTTCCGTCTCTTAATTAATGGTTTAAACGAAACTTCTCCGGTACCAGCAGTAGATTTGACTAACTGTGATGGCTTTGCAAATAGACTCGTATGAGATTGTGGTTCATACTGAATTTGCTTAACTCTCACTTGCAATGATGCATTCTTATCTGTCGATCCATGATTTCCAATATAAATACCAGTAACATGTACTATACCTGAGTACATGCCATCATTTAAGGAACCATCGAATGGTTTGTTTTCTGTATCAAAAACCAGAAGATTACGTGTGGGTTTCAGGTATAATCTTTCGCTTAAGATAGACTTGTATGCCTCTCCATTATCAAATCGTTCTTTCCACGATGACGGTGCATCCTCAGGAAAAGTCAAAGATTTCTTAGCCATTTCATCAATAACAGTTAATGCCGTTATGCTTGAAACTGGAATTGCCATTTGCACTTGGTCATTGTACATAGACTTTGTCAGTCCTTGAGACTGAAACACTTTACTTTGCAGCAAACACGGCTGATTCTCATAAGTAAGCGACTGGAATTGGTATGTTGCATGTGTTCCCTTTATTTTATGAGGCTTTCCAAAAACCAGTTTCGAAGGATCAAAAATGTTAATGACGGACATGCCAATTTACAGAAGTTGATAAATGAAAATGAAGGAGATATCGCACCGATAGTCGCACACGTTGCTGTCCAAATGAATGCTTGAAACACGTTTACTTCTATTTACACTTGTTCACATAGATAGTATTCTTTGTTTTAAATAGATAGTAATCGCTGATTGGTTAAAGAAGAATTGCGTAATAACAGTGAGTCGATTTTTACAAACCGAAGAGATTTGAAATGACGTGACCAACTGTTGGTATAAGATTTGCAATTGTTTCAATCAAGCCATCGCCATGCTGCTGTATAGTCTTCTTTTTAGTGGTGACCGATACTCGAGGATTACTTAACTTTCGAAGGGCCTTCGCATTCTTTTTTACTTTCCTCATCAAATCTGTAGGAAGCTTCACTTTGCATTTTCTACAGGCACCTAAAGCGTTTAAAATATCATGGATAAATTTTTTCGGTGCGCGCACCACTTCTTCTACACGTCTGCTACCAGATATCCCTTGTAGCTTGTTCAGTGCATTTATTAGCTTAGGTTTGAAAGCCCTTTTTGTTGAGATGACCTTCTTCGTCTGTCTCTTCACACGTGATTTCCGTCTAGCGGTCATAATGAGTGACACTTTTATAAAAGAAGAGAACACTCATTCGCTTAAAAACTTTGGTCATTAACATCAACATGCATAAAAGGAGAACAGATGTAATCAAAGTCAGTCATTTCTGTGAATGAAGGTTTATTCAGTTTCCTCTGTTCAGTGTAATTGACTCCGTCTTCTTCACAATTCTGAATATGATTCATTAGTATCAGATTTGACATATGATACCGAGCGATTGAGCGACAGTCTAAGAGATCATCATGACTACAAAGTCCACGCACACATCGCTGAAAGTACATAGATTTGCCTTCATCGTGAAGAAGAAATAACTCATAAAACTTTGCACTGTTTACTTCGATGTCTTCTACACTTTCGAAATCATGTTCGTACTCTGTCGGAATATAATGAGCGCAAATTCGCACCTCCAATGGATCACAGCAGTCAAACTCAGTAAGTTCTACCGGTTTTGAACACAATTCTCGAATTTTTTTTCTCTTTCTTTCACCAGTTTCTGTTGAAACGTCAGCAAGGTACAATGCTGCTCCGCCATACTTCATAAATGAGAAACTCTCAAGTTTTCTCTTCCTCCATGTTGATGTAATGCTTAAACAACTTTGCGAAAGTGTAGCGTTATAATTGTTTTGCCATCTGCAAATGGTATCATACTACCAGCATCATCTTTCAGTGAGATGTCTATGTGATTGAACGTGTTCCTAGTCAGAGTTATATAAACTGGACTTTCAAACGTATATGAGTATTGGTCCCACCGTCCCCTTTGTTGTCTCTGGGAGTGATGCACAAGAGCGGCGATTTGATGTTTCCAACATATACGTATTCTGTAGGATTATTATATACATAGATGTTATCTATCAAGCGATCCAAAGAAGGTCTAGATACGGCTTTGAAAGTGTCGGCACTGTAATACTCACGAGGTTGAATTCCCATTATGTCGGATATCACTTTGGTCATTGAAATGCACGTTTGCTTGCCAACTTTCAATGAAAATTTATTCGAATATGAATCGAAATTAAATTCAAAATCATGCTTGTGTGCATTAAGGCTTTGGAGAAAATGAAGCAGTTCCATAGCGTTGTGAAATATCTTCCGAGGAAATTTAAAGATTGATTTCACTTGTTTAGGAATGCATGGGTCATGGTTTATTATCTTCCTGTGATAGAACCGAACGGTGACAGGCTGTTTCTTGAAGTACTTACATTTCGAGTAACTTACTGGAGCATCCCATGCCAACCTTTTATGATTCAGAGAATCATGAGTAAAATAATACGGATTCATGTCAAACATAGATTGTGCCGCTTTATTCAATGCTATAATATTGTAGTCGGTTGATGTAACTGGGTCTGGTTTTGGTCTAAGTTCTACTTTATTGTTATTCTCTTTATCTGTTGTAAAAGTATTGAAATTGATAGTACTTATCGATCTCAAGTATCCGTTTACTTTTCCAATCATTTCTATCAATGGCATATCTGTCTGGCGGGCATATTTCAAATTCATGAAAATCAAGTCGGAATAATGGGAAAACCCATATTTGATTTCTACGCTAGTCAGTTTCATATTTTGAGGGGGTGGACTTCCCGTGTATGTTCCCTTTGTGAATGTTGTATGCAGAGGCGTCGCTAAGGAAACATCATTGGGGGGGGGGGGTGTTTGTTAAATTTTACCTGATTTACAACTAAGAACCAAAATTTACCTGATTATTGCACACACGCATACTCACACACATTCCAACATGTTTCATGTTTATATCCTACAGAAGAGGTACCTAGTCATCTAATCGGTCGGAAATGACGCCTATAAATGAAAAATAATTTAATTGGTGGTTCATACGAATATTATTCATATTGAGACTGAATAAAAACGACAATTAATTTTTTTTCAACTATGTAATACAAAGTTCACTATTGAAATTGTAAGAATTCACTCAATTTTTTCTCTTCGATTCTTGAGTATTGACCATTTTCTAGATAACTTTCGTAAGTCTATTTGCCGATGACGTTAAGTTAATTTGTGCGCAATTGGATCACGTAGTCTCGACTGTTAAGGAAATTTTCGATGGTGTTTGCATCGAGAAAGTTAACACGCTGTTAACAATAAACTTCTACGCACAAAGAAGACGGTGTGCCTTATTCATACGGTGCGCTTTCCGCAGTGCGCGTGTGACTGACGCGGTATGAGAAAGGTTCGATGAAATTCACGATGAAGTCATCTCCTCAAGGGACAACGCAATACCCAGAACTTATATGAATCAACGGTTAAATATACACTACACACCTAGGCAGAGTGAGTTGCATTCGTTTCAGCGCTAGGTGATTCAGTGCCAATATTCACTGGCCAGTGGCCACATTATAGATAGGGTACTGGAAATACATTTCAATTGCACTTAGATATTTTAAATTTAGCAGAGCTAGCTCACATCGCCTTATGCTCCAATTTTAAAGAAAATGCGAGGCGACTGTTTCTCCTGCTCGCATATACAGTCATCCCGGGTAGAGGTCGTTTTCAGCGCGCTATGTTTGACCGCTTTTGCGTGACAAATCAATATCATCAACAACAACTAACCATATACTTTCTGGTGTCTAGAAAGGGTGAGAATTTCCCGACATTGCGATGTGTTTTTGTGACAAGACGTGTTTTTGTGGCTAAGAACAACGTCAGTGAATATTGGAGCTGAACCGCCGGCAAACCGGCGGTTTACCTGAATCTTTTAATAATTTCATATTGGGGGGGTGTTACGGTCCCCCACACCCCCCCGGTCGCGACGCCTCTGGTTGTATGCCATTCATCAATGATGCGCATGTATCTTCTCATCGGTCCACTCAATTCGATAACCACGTCGTCTTTGAATACCTGAATCATGAATTCTTTGGTTTCCTTTTTGTAGCTCAATTTTACAATTCCCTTCCTTGCAATTTCTGTGTCATTGAAAGCCGCAATCAGTTCTGCTATGGTAACTTCATTTCCATCTTTACTAGTTGATTTCAGCTTTAATGTATATGGTGTTAAATCATAGTACTCATCATTTCTTGACAAAATACCTCTCTCAAACTTCGCTGTTTCACAAACAGTCAATTCCTCGGTTCCATCAAATGTATAGATCTCATTCGGCCAAGTAATACTTTTTACTGCGACCTCCCACTTTCCAGGAAGTTGAATGTCATTACTATATAGAGTGCTAAATTGTGATGCTGTATTTCGCGGAAAGATAACGGGATTTGTGTTACTGGCTAAAAGTATGTGAAAGTGATCATGCATCGACATCGCATTAACTTTCGACTATTGCTAAAGTTATGCTTAAAGGTATTAATTCAAGTACAACTATGCTGTGAGGATTTTCACATTCTGATTGATCTCATTTCCCTGAGTTACCACACAATAAAAAATGCATGTTATTAAAGTATACTATATTTCAGTCAAATAAACAAATTCAACATGTGCTTATTTCAGCGTCTCTTCATATGATAACATAGAAATTGATTTGATTCAAATTTCTGATTGCAATTTTTCGACAGATTACATAATGTGGTCGATGCATCATATTTTCACGTTCGTATTGCATTTTCTGACACATGCACATTTCAGAGAAACAGGATGGACACAGGTTATACTGACAAGATGACGATCGTTTGAACCCTTTGTGTGCTTTATTACAAAGCGAGCAGCGATGCACTATGCAAAACATCTTTTCATGTGTCAGTGCAGGTTACAAGTCACAAGAAGGGTTGTTAACTTATATATCGAGGAGAATCACTCTCATTGGCTGATATAAAACAATGCTTTTTATCAATAAATCAATTTTCATTGTCTAGAGCGGATATAAAATAGGTGAGCAAATCATTTCATTGCAACATAACCTTTGCATTTACATCTCTCTCTCTCCCTCTTTTTCTCTTTCTCGAAATCTCATACATGGAGAATTTGGATCAAATAGAGTGTGTCAATGCCGTTTTTGATGAAAGTATTCTGACAAAATATGTCAGAGCCAAATATTTGCAATATGATGCAAATTACGTGAAAACAGTTACTGATGTGAAAGAATTGGAGCAGATCATAAAGTGGTATACTCCATCATCGCAACCAAGGAACATTTACGAATGGGACTATATCCACATAGTGAGAGACGAAGCAATAAAGCGCCTTGACTATTTAACTAATGTAAAAAGAAGAAACCGTAATACATCCTGTCTTTTTTCATATAAACAGATAAAATACAACATGAGTTTTGAATAAATATATTTATTAATCAAATTTCAGTTTCCGAACATTGCTCAGAGAGCACATTGGTATAGGGCGCTCTCTTTTCAATGGAGCATTGGGACACTCAGGAGTGTAACTTATTGACCTGGTGGCCTCATCGTCTTCTACCGGGAACTTCAGTGGGATCACCTTCTTCGGTGCACTAGGCACCTTCGGACATGCGTCCGCTTCTGCTGCCAATGCTGCTCTCTCCATTCTCGTCTTCTTTCTTGGTGCTGATGGTACGTTCTTGCATGGTATGGACATGGGTGATGAAGACATGGCGAATTTAAATGGAGGTAATGTAGCCAACACAGATACTGGGAGCGTTATATACACATATTGGGGTAGATGACATATTTATATATACAGTTGATTACGCAATGACTCTAATAGGACCAATCACATCAACGAATGATGACTTATCATCCATCACATGTCCCATCTCTGTATTATGTGACATGGGATTATGGGAAATGGATTATGGGTCATGGGTTATGTGACATGGGTTATGTGATATGGGAGTATGGGACATGGGATTATGGGTCATGGGTTATGTGACATGGGATTGTGGGTCATGGGCTATGGGACATGTGACATGGGAGTATGTGACATGGGAGTATGGGACATGGGAGTATGGGAAAGTGAAGCCGACAGATCAAAAATATAACTACTTACATGCAAGTGTATTGTTCGAGTTCTAAGCATATTTTCGGATTTTCTTTCTTTTTCAAACAATACTTTGACTCGATGACTTCTATTTTGGATCAATCACGTAGTCAAATACGAATTCCAACAATGCATCACTTCTTGTTGTTGTCGTAGTCCTCATTTGTGATTGGTGATCGCGCTGTTTCCATGTTGCTAAACGAATATCTTCTTTCGTCGGACGTTTACCATTTTGGTCCGGGAGCTAGCGTGAAGTTGTGCAGGGAACGAGGTAGTACATAAAACTTTCACATAGCATAGTACACCTCTAACCTACTGCAAAACTTCGCGTCTGCCGGATCAGATCATTTGCTTTTCAGAAATAGAGAGGATAACACAATCCTATGTATTTCCAATGGTAAAATTGTGACATTTAAGGTGTTGACTCCATTTTTTTCGAATTTTTGCTCATAAAAGTTACACAAATTGGTATTTTGTTGAACTGGTTATTATAGAAATCATCTACAGATCATGATCTTTCAAATGAGTTATCATTCAGTGACAGAGGATGAAGTAAAGTGTACAAACAGACACTTTTCGTTAAAGTATATCAACAATTTTCCTGAAATTTCTATGTTAAAATTTGCAGTTACACCAACGAAAAGTGTCTGTTTGTACACTTTACTTCATCCTCTCTCACTGAATGATAACTCATTTGAAAGATCATGATCTGTAGATGATTTCCATAATAACCAGTTCAACGAAATACCAATTTGTGTAACTTTTATGAGCAAAAATTCGAAAAAATGGAGTCAACACCTTAAATGTCACAATTTTACCATTGGAAATACATAGGATTTTGTTGTCATCTCTATTTCTGAAAAGCAAATGATCTGATCCGGCAGACGCGAAGTTTTGCAGTAGGTTAGAGGTGTACTATGCTATGTGAAAGTTTTATGTACTACCTTGTTCCCTGCACAACTTCACGCTAGCTCCCGGACTATTTATGCGGACGATGCATTTGAGAGAGATGTCTGCTGCAAGCACAGAAGATTTATTGGAGAATGAAAATGAAATTTTCGTCGATTTACTGAAGACCTATCCAGTTTTACTTGAGAAAAGTAACCCACCACAACAAAAGTCGAAGAAAGGTGAGGCGGTTGCTCAAGTGTGAACCGTGTCTATGACGCAATCGTTGGGTCAACCTTTTGATATGGAAAAAAATGATCAATGAAATAGCAAATTTGACGATGCGCGTCAAAAATAAAAGTGACAGAAACAAGATTGGTAACAAACCAATCAATGTATTGAAGTGGGAGAGAAATCTGCTTAATCTTCTTATGCATGACGAAAATCCTACCTTCGCGCGCTTAGAAGGAGCTGCATCAGCTGGATTTGAATCGTCCATGGAGAATCTTCCTGAATACTCATGCTCAGCAAAGTCATCGGTGCCGGGGAAAAGGAAGAGTAAAGATCTCCACGGTGAGACTCCAGAAACGAAAAATTTGAATAACACCGAGTTGCAGAGATTGATTTTACTTGAACAATTGTCTTACGTCCTCTTAAAGAAGAAATACTTAGGAGAGAAAAGACGTCTTGTTGATGTGAGTAATAGTTGCCATGATGAGCAAGTGACTGACTATACCTTAACACAGCTGTAGTACTTTCTCTGTAGTGAAAATAGCTTATTTAAGTTTTAATTGAACTATTTGGAATCACTTGTGCTTTCTTAGTCATTTGCAAAGTGAACTGAGTCAGTTAGTGGAAAAGGTAAACCAGGTTTTTTATATAAATAAAAATCATGATTTCAATGAATCCTGATGAAAACTGATGTGCCATTGAAGCGAATTATGCCTTTAGATCCCTGTAGAGTAGTGCATGTTTATATCCTTTAAATAAAAAGTGGGTTCCTCTATCCATGATGATGATTTTATGTCAAGTTCTGATAAGCTATGTCGTGATTTATTTGAAGCAATTCACAAGTTTGATAATCATCCTCTCCGACCTATGTTTGTTGTGCGTGCCCTAATCCATAGAAACTCCTGTGTTTTGAGGACTCCAAATGCTAAGACTAAGTGACTTGGCTCCTCGTTCATTAAGTTTTGTTGAAGTTGAATGTACGCGTCCATCTAATTTGTAATTCGCCCGCCGACATTGCGGACAAATAAAGAGTTTACTGTCTTGTCTTGTGGGTTACTACTAACCTGTACAGTTCTGAATTTTTGAAGATCCGGTTATCGTGAACAGATCCATGCCAACTTTCGTCGATACTCGTAAACATCCATTTTTCGTTACAAGTGTCTTGTGCGTTTAATGTTGGTGTTCCTTTGCGGTTGATGCATTCATCTCCAAATGCACCCTTAGGTTTATAGATTCTGTTGTGTGTATAATCAAGTGCTCCTATACACTATGGAAAACCCACTTCTTCGAACCAATTGACTTCTACCTTTCGTTTCTCAGCAGCATTTACGGGAAATTTTATCCATTGTTTCGCCATTGCAGCTGTTAACGGGACTGTTTCGTTTATTGTTCTCGAAACTGTACATTGGTGAAAGCCAGTTTGTTCAGCAATATGAGTTTGAAAACCTGGATTGGCAAGATACGCTCGTATCTCAGAGTAATCTCCACCTTTTGTTTAGATGAAACTGCACCACCCCTTGTTTCTGAGGTTTGGAAGATATGAGATACCAACCTCTCGATATTTTCTTCGTCAAAGCGATGTAAAGCTTTATAACAGCTACTTGCTACTTCCCGACGTTGATTAAAAATCCTTCTGCTTCTTACATGTCCTACGCTAAAGCTCAACATGTTTGTAAATGAAACCGACTGAAGATATACTGTATGTGCAAAAATATAGACTAAGAATTAGTCATCCTTCAGTTTCCATGACACTAATTGATTGGTCTTCAGCGACGAATTTGTTGCTTATGATTTTATGAGATTTTCTAGCAAGATAATCTCAAAACTCATTTTTATGCATGCCTTTTTCTCATCTTTGAGACGACTAAGAATTTCTCTATGAGAAATTGCTTATAAGCGTGAGAAATTTTATGCATTAATTGATAAGATTATCTCACAATATTGAGAGAATAAGATTTTCTCATTTTTATGCATACGGCCCATTATTTCAAGTATTCACTCACGTAAATTGAAATCAAAAAGTGAAGACTTCCCAGTGAGTAGAAGCAGTCGTGGAAAAATATTTTAGGCAGGGATGCGGAACCACTCGAGTCTTAGAGGGGTTCCGGTTCCGGCTGCGATAATTCCATGATAAGCCTTAGATAAATCATGAAACCCTCTCCTAATACATGTAATTGTAAAACATAAGTAAAAAATTGATTCAAAGAATTAAAATGTATATCAAACAATTATTCAATAGCAATTGTACATGTATATTCAATTACAATGTACAATCGTACATGTATAATAACAAGATTCAAACAAGATTGCACTAACAAAGTTGCTATGTCACTAGGCATATTGTATCTAATTACAATGTACAAGTATATTAACAAGATTCAAACAAGATTGCACTAACAAAGTTTCTATTTCACTAGGCATATTGGTCGGGAGAGTAGAAGGCTAACTTATAAAAAGAAAAACACTCAAGGGTCAGTCTTAGCGTCGATGTATGAAACAAATCAAAGAACTGAACCACTCCTGCTGAGGTATGAAAAAAGCAGGCTGCATTGGGTTGGAGCTTGAAGCACCTCTAGTCATAGTCACCCAATCTGGCGCTCACTTTATCGATTATATAATTCATCTTCCCTATTGTGCAGGCAGAGAGGATGCTATTGTGTCATTTTACTGCAGTGAAAGCGGTAATACCTGCCTTTCGATATCAGCTATCCATCCCTTACCAATTATCACAGCAGGCTGCGCTGGTGCCCTTCATACTTGTATGCTTGTAGGCAACTGAAAGTTGTATGACAAGTTGTTCTTCTCTACGCCACAGTTCATTGATCTGTTTAACTGACATCGGGATTCGGGAAAGCACGCTAGAATCCATCCATTCAGCGGCCAGGAGTCTAAAATTTGTGCTCCTTTTGAATTCATGCATGTTTGTTACATTTCACTAGTTAATCTCCGGAACCGGAACCACTGATTTCTCAGTGGTTCCGGTTACGCATCCCTGATTTTAGGTATCATAATCAGTATCGAATGTAAACAAATTATTCCTGTTCATAGAAAAATTATACCAGATCAATTTTTAAGCCTTTCGTAAAACTCCACGCTATACTGAACAAAAGTAACTCAGGATTATAGGTTTCATAAAAAGAAAACAAGCTAAAGCGGAATTCTATCCAGCCTTTCAAATGTAATGCTTTTTCATAGATTTGGCAATAAAAAGGCATACGAATACATTTCATTCTTGTTCAAGTAACAGTTTAATTATATTATTGTCCATTAAGACCATGTATTTGGGTTACATATAACCGCATCAATGTGATTTTTACGTGATCAATTTAGAATCCTATTGAAAAACCTCAGAACGGAATGGAGTGGCTTCTCATGATCAATATTTTCACAATATCATAATACTAAAATATCAATAGGCCTATTGTTTTCAATTTGAGGTTTACCCATTGATTGGTGTAATCAAAAATGAATTTCCTGTATGAACGATTTTTCGATGCTAGCTGATGATCATGGTAATCCATAGGTATGAGTCCGTCATCTGTTATTGAAAGAGATTCTACATATTTCATACATCCAAATCATTTTCCACCACAATCGAATTGTCTTGCATATCTTTTCTACACAATATCAACTTCGAAATAGTGTTTGTTACAAATGCATTAGGCCTCTTCTCCACTTCGTTACGAATGATATATCACCATTAGAATAGCTGAAATTACTTGAATAGCTTTCTGAATAAAAGTTTAATTTCACGATTATAGACCGAATGTTCCTCTTAGGCCAATTGTAAGCATGTCTGGATCTTTCAACAGTATGTTATCCAAACATTTGAATAATATCATCAAGCCTTTTGCAACAAGCGGCTCTTCATATGTTAAAAATTCATCTGATGTTATTGATAGACTATCAAAGACCATTGATCTGAATGAAGGAATTATCTTGATCTTGGATATCGTCTCACTTTTCACGAACATACCTTTAGATGAATCAATTAGCATAGTTGAAGAATGCTTATTGAATGACTCTACACTATCAACAGAACTACTTTGCAAATAAGTGAAATAATCAAGCTATTGCGTTTTTGTCTAACTTAACTGTTACTTTCAACATGGAGATTCAATTTATCAACAAATGGATGGAGTTGCAATGGGTGGAAGTCTTAGTTGCTCTATTGCCAATATTTTTCTCTTCCATCTTGAAAAAGAAGCTGAAGAAAAATCGATAGCTGATTGCATTGGTTGGCCCTCTATTTATCTACGTTATGTCGATGATATATTTTTACATCGAAAGGAACTATGAATGACCTCGAAAATTTGATAAAGATTTTGATTTCTTTAAGACCTTCAATCGAATTCACAAAAAAATTGAATCTATCGGGGAACTATCTTTCTTGGATTTTCTTATAAGAAAGTCAGTATCAGATGGTCAGGTCAAATTTAGTGTCTACACAAAACCTACAAATACTGACTTGCATCTAAACTGAAAATCCTGTCATCCTAAGTCAGCTGTCTCAGGTATATCCTCTACTTTAAGTCAGAGGACCAGGGAAATTTGTTCAGCTGATAACATCAATGACGAATTTGGGGATCTTAAGGACATTTTGACATTAAATGGTTTCTCTGAAAAAAGAAGCAAAATCAATTCATTTCAAACCAAGAATAACATGCTCTCAAACCAACCACCAGGCAAGAAAAATACCTGATTGCGTAATTCCGTATGTTCCTGATCTTCATGAAAATATCGCACGAATTTTTCTCACCATAGGATATAAACCAATATCAACTTTGAAACAACATGTCATGCTGAAATCCCTAAACCTGCTAAGAAATTTGGTGCTATCTGCAAGATTAATTGTGATGAAGCAAATTGTGTGAATCATATATCGGAGAAACAAATAGAGCTATTGATGAGAGAACGAAGGAACATCAAAGGTCACCACGCAATATGGACACTTACTCTGAAATTGCTAATCACTTGTTAACATTTGACCATAGAATCAATTAGAATCCACAAATAATTGAAACAGAACAAAACAGCAAGGAAACGGCGTGTAAAAGAAGCCATATGGACAAAAAGATACAATTGTGGCAATAAAGTGAAATTTGCTCTGAGTGATGCTTGGAACAATATCATTCCTAGGTAGTGAGTTTTGAGTCCTTTTTCCATCCTACCGTAATATTTAGATATCTCCTACTCATAAAACTTTTTGCCTTTTTCTGCTATGTTATCTTCACATTTCCGTAAACTCTATTCAATTCTTATATCTCAGTTTTCATACATTTCTGACATTTCAGTGATTTTGAATTTCATATCCTGTTTGCCTTTTATCGTGAACATGTTTGTCCGGAGGACATCGAAATGCATCGATATTAAAAAAATGGAACATTTTTGATCAGTAAATTTGCTCTTTCCTTTATTTTTAAACATATAAACTATATGTATTGCATGTACATTCTATATCTTCATTATTGCGACATTCGCATGTTGACTCCACTATGATTCATTCGTAGATAACTGATTTCGCCTCTACTAAAGTGAAGCTGACAAAATGTGGAGCCAATGACAGTGATATTACTACGATCGATATTATCTAGCTGCAATTTCGAATCCTCTTCAGCTGCTTCGCCGGTTTAGCATTATTGTGGTTCAGTCATAGATAGTCGCTCATCACAATTATATTACAATTCAGATCTCAGAGCCGCAACATGCTATGACTTCGGCCGCGTGACGGCCATTAGCCTTGTAGCATATTGCGATTCAGATAATTGTCTGAACTGTAATATTACATTTGCAGACCACTCAGACATTCGCTTTTTTCTCTTTTTCGAAAATATGCCTGAATTTTCGCTTTTATCGATTGACATTCGTTGTTTCCCTTTCTTGTTAGAGCCGGAAAAAGTGTTTCGCAGTACAGACCTTTTTTACATGTTGACAACGCAACGTGACTCCTTGTCATGTTGCTCTTAACTTTAGTCATGCTATCATCCATGTGTTGACAATTGAATGCCTATCGTGACGATTGCATAATCTTATGTAATAACTATATTATACAGGAATTGGAAAACGTGCCCTCATTAGCAAAAAAGTCATGTAACAATGATTGAAGGCAAAGCCTTGTCGATTAGCGTTCCGGTAAATGCTCAATTTTTTACAGTAACTTTGAGGCCATGGTGCAATAGCTTTTACACGATTTTTAATTGATCCATGTTGAAAGTACATGCGGGTTACATACTACAAATGAATGTCATCGAATTTATCAGTCAATGAATTCGAGACTTCAATCCATGCTGGCTTGCCAGAGACACACGGGAGGCCTACTATCCAGTTTTCCTAGAAGTTTCTTCTTGATGTTGGATTAGTGAAGCAAGCGGTTCAGTTTATGCGAAAGAGTGAGGTGCATTGCATAATGTTGATAGATAGGCCTAAGAAATTGAGATGATGATATACACAATGGAATATTTTCTGTTGAATTTTTTATTGCACTGTCACTTTCACTGTGATTTTCGTGAAGTACATGTAACTAGGCAAAAAGTTGATGTGTAGAATAATCATTTTGCATCTACTGATAAGGACATTAATATGATACTGATAACATCGGATAAGTGTAGTCTATTTTCTTATGACCACCTGAAACTTTCTGTTTTTTCTTCATGGCCACTGAAACTTCTACCAGTAGGCCTAATAAACTATTTTGTAAATAATTTGACTACCGTTTACATTTCTGCAGCCATACTCATTACGTCATACTTCACCCGCTATATACATGTATTTTCATAGCTTCTGTGTGCTGAGCTATGAGGTATCCACTTATCTCGTGTGCTTCAGCAACTCTTGACTTCTGGCAAATGCGTCAGTAAATAGGAATGCCCACATAAAATTCAACCAGAGAAAGTGGTGTCAGCGATCCAAGACAACGAGAACCTTGCGTCGTAAAGCTTGGACATGGTTTTAGATAAATTATCTTGGCGTTTTGTCATGTTTTAAATCGAATTATATTGGAAAAGCCAATATTGAAAGACATTGATTTTATTTCCGTTTTCGCTATTTATTACAAAATAACGAAGACGAAAATAAAGTCAATATTTTCAATATTGGCCATCTCCAATTCAATTCAAAGCTTGGACTTGGTTGCATATTTTAGCAGAAGTGCATGGAACATGATCTTGATAATTGGCCTTTGAAGTAGACTGCATAGTGACAGTTTTTATGGAATATCTTTAAAGATTTAGGCAATATTATAATTTATCGTCGGTTTTCATCAATTTAGATTTATAATATTGATGTATGTTTGCACTGTAAAGTTTTGATTGAAAAAGTACTAATATATGTCTCATAACAGGCAGTTTTGGTCTCTGGAATAGGCCCACTTACAGTCAAAAGCTTGACGGAAAGGGTCTGTAAAGAACCCACTCGAATGTAAGTCACTGACAGCATAATTTTCTCTCTTTGGCAACCGTCTATTGTCGGAAAAATTCCATTTTTGAAATATTTATCATCTAATCACTATGGGGCTGCATAGTTGAGCAATATCAATTCTTTTGATCGTAAATATACAAGTTGACACTTATACATCCAAATGAAAGGGAAAGTACACTCCAAACAACATTTTGTCTCAAATCATCAAGTATTGCATAGTCGAAACGAATCCATATTCATTTCACTCTTCTGCTTCTCCGTGAGAGCGCTACGCTCATTTGTTGGTTGACTGTCTACGTCACACTGCTGAGGAAGGCAGGCGTAAGGCAAACAACAGTCATCAAGCAAGCGACGAACGCAATACGCTATCGTTGTCGTATCTCTTGTAATAGTGCGATCTCTCCTGCACGGTCAAACTCCGAATTTCCTCATTTTATCATAAACTGCGAAAATGCCTGAGTGTTGTGTTTTTGGCTGCAAACAGACGTCATACAATCGTACACGGATGCATCATTTCCGAAAAATGAGGAGTATAAGAAAATATGGATCAACGCATGCCGACGGAAAAACTGGGCTCCTACTAAAAATTCTTTTATTTGTACTCAACATTTTGATGAGTCTGCTTTCAAAAAGACCTATTACGAACTTGAAGATAGACCTAGAACAACAAAGATATTGAAGGCAGATGCCATCCCAACTTCATTTCTACCGAATCGATCAAGTAATCCTATCGCTAGAAAACCAAATGTTATTTCTAATCTTGAACATTCAAGATATATTTCGGAAGTAATGAAATCATCGGCAAGCGTCGACGAAGATCATCCGACAACATCAATAGAGATCATGAATCAGATGCTTCTTTGGATGCTTCAGATGATGACTTTGAGATAGGTAGCGTATCTTCCGACGATAGTTCTAATGAGGATGAATCTACATGGATTGATGAAGAGATGCTTAGTCCTAGCAGTGTCTGGGATGAGAAATGTTATTTGGTTTATCGTTCTAGCCTATTGCAACTTTTCAAATGGTGCTCAGAGTGTGGCTACCCGATTGATGAAACTTCTTTGGAATTTCGGATGATTGGTTGTGCCATGCAAGTGAAATATGAATGTATTGGCGGACATACTGTTTTCTTGAATTGAAGGGAACAAATTTCTGAGATGGCTTGGGCAACTTTGGGTGTTTTTATTCTTTGCATATAGCCTACTGCCTACGCATACAGTCTGATATATTCACAGACCAGAATACTATAATCCTTCAGCACGGTAATATGTCAGTACTTTACTAGGGCCCATCAATTAGCACTGGTGTACAGTAATACAAGAATACAGTAAATATCCTGCACCTTTTTTCTTTCGAAGATCTTTCATGTTCCATAATGGGGATCACTCGAAAGATCACAGCTGAACAGAAGAAAGCAATACCATCGATTACTAACCTTTTGTTTTGTTCATCTCGCTCTTTGCTCTCAGTCATTCACATGAGCCAAGCGCCACGCCACCCATTTACGTCAGCCACCAGCAGTGTGACGTAGACAGTCAACCAACAAATGAGCGTAGCGCTCTCACGGAGAAGCAGAAGAGTGAAATGAATATGGATTCGTTTCGACTATGCAATGCTTGATGATACAATGATTTTTATATGAAACCTTTAGTGTACATTCTATCACCGTATAAAATAATTGCCATATTGCAGGCCTGTGATTACTCCTCAAATTCCTCAAATTTGTTTATTACTCCTCAAATCCTCAAAAATTCCTCAAACACAGCTCAACTACGAGAAATTCCTCAAATGTGACACACTACAGACTGAATGTCGGATAATGTATTGTTTTTTGGCGAATGGCGATGATATGTAAACTTCCAAACAAGAAGCTAAGATAGAATCCTGTAACATGTACCCTACATCCATGCTGCTAATCATGAATCACTCATGATTTATTTCTTTTCTTTTTCTTCTCTCATGATTTATAACTTAACGATTTTTCTCTCACACACTTGGTAGATTTTAGATAGCGTAACCCCGCTGTGCTAGCTAGATCTAATATTTTGATTGGAAACAGAACTGTCATTTTATCATCTGAATGGGCAGACTGTTAAAAAGAATCTTTTCAATATATAAGTGATAAACATAATTTTGAAAAGAGCGACTTACTCACCAATTCATTCCACATGAGGAGAGGAGAACCGTTGCTTGTCCTTCTAGTAAGTATTTTTAAATTTCTAGACATTTTAGGATATAATGATTTTCTTTTAGCCATGTCATATTTAGCACATTAAAAATTAACCA
>CAJQUW010003703.1:0-48662 GCA_907163375.1 Prostheceraeus crozeri | reverse complement strand
GAATTCATGGATGGGGGATAGCCCTGCCAATGGACAAAATATTCACGTTGTCCATTACGTTGGCGTTGGCGTATAATTTTATCTATTTGATAAATCTCTTCATCACGTCGTACAACTTGTAATTCTTGTGTATAGAATGCACCACGAATCGGTTCACCCGCTAAATCCTCTAATGTGTACATTCGTGTTCCATGTGGATCCTCACGATTGATTTAATAATAAATTCTTCCGTTGACCAATTCGCTTCATACCCTCGTCCAAACGCACCATTATCTCGTGAAATACGAACACGAGCGCCAACCTTTAAGAGTGGTACTGTTTGTTGACGGCGATGTTTTAATGGATATTTCAGTTGGGGATAATTCTGTTGGTTTCGTTTCATTTGATGTTTCAACATTGAACCAATATCTTTTGACGTTACTTCATTGGGAATATGATGCGTTGTTGAATGACGTGTGTTATTATACGCCATCATCACATCAGGAAGATAGTCAATCCAGTTCTGGGAATTAGTAGCCGTAAAAATACGTTCTAGTTTATCCTTAATAGTGCGATTTAGTCGTTCCACATGTGCACATTTATAGGGACTATAGATTGAGAAATGTTCAATGTCATCCTTTTTCAAAACATCTGCCACCTTTGTATTATAAAATTCACGACCTTGATCCGTCTGGAGACGTTGAGGAGGGGGAATAGAATTGAACACCTTTTCTAAAACATCTGCTACTTCTTCAGCCCGTTTCGATTTTAATGGAAAAGCCCATGCTTTACGTGAAAAAATGTCCATCAACATGAGAATGTACTTATACTGACGATTAGAGTTGGCATACTTTTGGTAATCTACAATATCTGCTTGAAATTGAATCTGGGGTCCACTCACACGATAGGGGTGGAGTGGTCGGATTCGATTGCGTTTCTGACGATGAAGAGTGTAGGTGGGCTGGGATCGAAGCCAATGACGGACTTTGTATTGACTGAGACCGGATGCAGCAGCTAAAGCAGCGACAGAACCGTACCCAGCAGGATGTTTGGCGTCGTAGTAAATTTCCTTCAATCGCTCCATCACAGATATCTTTCTTGGACGTTGGTCTACTTATATGTGTAACATTATGATGAGCACAACAGTTCATACTCATATGAAAACTTCCATGAGCACCCCCACCACCATCACTGTCTGTACATGATGAACACAAGCGTTGTAAGAATGGAGTCACAGACGTAGCCATCATTATTCTAGTCTTATGCACACAGGTGGTATTTATTACCTATTTCCATACACATCAACCATTGTGGGACGTCGATTCTCTTTATCACCTCGCATATGTCGATGGGGACGATCGCTAGGAGGTGGTGGACTTTTACGACGACCCCTTGTAGTAACCGCTGTTTTACTTCCCCTTGTTGCAACCGCTGCTCTACTCCCCCTTGTTGGAGGACGACCACGAGACGCAGGTGGGGGTAGGACAGTAGATGCTGCTTTAGACTTTACAGGTGGTATTGGATAATTGGTAGGGAAATTATCAGTATACGGAAGTTGTATAGGCGCTAAACGATTATCTTTATCAAAATCAAACAATCTGTTGCGCATCGTTTGAAATTTCAGAATCTTACTATGCCATGCTCGCAGTGTACTAATTGTAGGCTTATAACGAAGAATTTCACGTGCAACAGCACGCGCATATTCTGGATAGGGGGTCATCATATCGGTAATTTTCTCATTTTCCAATTGATGTTGTAGAAGAGCATTCTCAGACGCTGCTAACGTCTTATTATTGCTAGGGGTTGACACTGCACCCCCTGTTTGTTTCTCTTCACATAGCTTTTGTAAATGATTAGGCGTTACAACCATCATCTTACTAAAGTCCATTTTATTACGGTTTTGTGAATGTCTTGTTAACTTAAAAACAATCATTGGGGGATCAAATAATTTTGTACGCAGACGATATTCCATAGGGGTATGTGGTGTAAAGTCGATAAACAGGTATGCATACACACCATATTCACGCATTAACGTCTCCAAAATATCATGAATCACATTATTATTCCCAGCAGGTAACATTCGTGCCAAAAATTGACTTGTCTGCTGTTGGTTACGTGGATTAGGAAATAGGACCATATAATGTACATTATTATTGCGCATACGTTGCTCCTTATCACCATACAAATATTGTGTAATTTGAATTGCAAAGAATCGTTTATGATGAGATCCACGCAAAAATAGAGTAGTAATCCCTTCATGTTTAGCACTCTCCTGTTGCAAATCGTCTAGAATAACAATATCATATTCACCTAATTGATCCAAATCATCGTGTGTAGGAACACCACACTTTAAATTGATATCAAATTGATTCAACTGCTCATGAAACGGACTCTCAATTCCATAAAACCACCATATTTTATTTATTGGATGTTTAAACAGTCCATCCTTGTGTCGTATTAAATTTAACACAAATGTAGATTTACCAGATTTACTCGGCCCACATACTATCATAGATGAATCATTTTCCAATCGAAAATCCATGTCAAAACAAGATCATATATTCCATCAAATTTATTACGTAAAAACAGTATACATAATTACTCACAATACTCAGGAATGAGTGCGACATCGATACCAAATTTATCCCACAACACACACCCATCTTTGGTATATACAGGATAATCATCAAGAATAAGTCCACTACGTACTAACTCATACTCATCAGGACACAACGATGCAATCTGCTCATCATGCCATGAGTCACCTTTAAGCACTGTTAAACGCTTCATAGAGGAAATCACAAATGCATGATATAATTGTGTGAATCGACTGTCTACTACACCAAGTCCGTTTATATCACTCTTAATATTCTGTATCCCACGTAGGCCATGACGTAATATTTCCATTATGTCTTGTACACGCTTCTTAATATAGCGTACTGATTCAGCCAAATGTATTGTAGGTGTTAGAGATTTTAAAGCATCGCTAAAATGTTCATTTCGAAAACAATCATTTTCTAAGCGTTGGAGAAGTGGATACACTTGTTTCTCAAAATAGGCATTAGATAAGAATTTGTTGATATCTCCACTCAACGACTCGTCTGTAGTATGAGCTGGATTGGTCATATCCGAATACACACTCTGGCATATCGAAAAGTCAGTTCGCGTAATCTGTTGTATAGCACGCAGGCGTTGTAGTGCATGTTGAATCCCTCGTACGATAAAGTATTCTTCAATCATATCACCTTGATATACATCCGCATCAGAGGCACGATCTACCCAATCAGCATTTTCCTTCACCATCCTAGTAAATCGCTTCAAATACCTGTCACGTAATTCTACATTCTCCACAACTCGAGACTGATATTGCCGTAATGTAAAGATTTCCTCCATAATTTGCTTCAAAATTCGCAATAGACCCAAACGATGATTATCCAAACGCTCCAACTCCCATTCATCATCGTTCGTGGGCTGTCCTCGACCACCAAATAAACACCGATCATATTTTTCTTCCATTTCCGAAAGTTGTAAGATCATATATTGCAAACTATGTTCGGGTGACATACTGTATACCTGCATAAGATCTCTGTCCATGAACCGATTCATAATCTCAACACTCGATGCATGTACAAATGGAGCAGCATCACGTTTCACAAACTTGACATAACAATTCATCTGATCTTCAGTCGTCTCCTTTTGTGCAATCTGCTGTTTAGCCCACATCTTGGCTCGCTCCATATTTACTTCTAAATTTATCTTCTTCCTACGACTCTTCTTCGGTGCTGCCATTATAACTGTCTCTTTACTCTCCTCCTCCTCCTTCTTCTCTTTATTATTATTATCCCCATCATTCATATCCGCCTCAATCGAATCCACTATCGCACACATCTCCTTTTCTTCTTGTGGATCCAACTCCTCCATTTCAACGTCACGCTCATTCTCCTCTTTAAGATTGACTTGGTGAAACAATACTTGCTTCACACTACAGCACAATTTAAAGCGTTGTTTACTATCATCCCGATACAATCCCGTTATTTGGAATATGCAACTCAAACGAATGATTTCATTCTTGTCCTTATATGATCCATCTTCATTCGTAATGTTCTTCCATATCTCATTCAACACATACAGAGTCTTTCGTTCAAATTGACGTTCACCCATTGTAAAAATCGGAGTGGGTGCAATATGTGGTGGACGGGCAAATTTGACATAAATACCCTTATTTGCATCATTTGTTATACCATCTCGCAATATAGAATCCACCTTATATTGTGGCCATGGACTCTGGCCTACTAACTCACTCACCAACCGTTCCAATAATTCCACATCATGACCCACATGTTGAGATAAACGGATGCGTGTGTCAAATGTATCCTTTACAAACTCATTTTCTTTAATTAAGCCATACCATGTTGATGCCCCACTATTGAATAGTAAACGAGCCTCCTTCATTTTGTCTTCCCATCGTGTAAAATTACGAGGCCACCATTGGTAATTTTCAACGCGTAGAGGATGAAATTTAGGAATGTCTTTTGCCGCTAAAGCTAGTTTAATCATGGCAATTGGTAAATGACGTAAATTTGTATATGGCCGTTGATCCCATACCATATCATGTGACATGAATTGTGTTGACGTAAAGAATCCTTTAACAGAGTCGTTAAAAACAGAAGGTAATCGAGCACTATAACGTTTTCTCTTCTTATCCAACCCATTGGTTGACACCTCCACTACATCCTCCGACATGTTTATGCGTTTACGACTAATCTTTTGAGCTTCCATCTCTCTCGTCTGTACAACCGTCACCATCTACGATGAATGTCATTATGAATTCTGACACCACTTATATACACCTTAAGCATCTGCTAAGTGTGTATTTTGCATACCATGTGTTGTTCCAAACAATGTTTTTCGCACGGTAGCACGTCTCTTTAATATTTTACGCCCACACAATCCAATATTCAATATAAATGTTAAAAGCACCATCAGTTGAACTAACACAGTCATCCACGATTCCGGTATGGGGAATGTTTTAAATAATGTATGGTTTGGTAAATTAACAGTACACGGTGGACATTGTTGTGAACTATTCCATGTGCGATAATGAACGTGATGCTGTGTTTTTGGAGACATGATGATGATGATACATTGTATGTTTACAATAGTCTTTTACTTATTATCATGATCCACTTGAATATCATCTAAATCAAAATTGTTTGGATTATCATGAAAGGCAATTCCATATGCTTGTACAAATGGTACTCGTCTTTTTTGAAAACGTCTCTTCTTTTTAAGAAAACTATAATAGTCTACAGGTGGTTTTACAAATTTACGGAGTATAGGACCATACACTTTAAAAAATTCTTGTTGCACAGGTGTTAATTTTGTCTTTTGACCCCCTGTCTGCATCTTTGCCATTAATTTACGCAAATCCTCCACATATGCCTTTGGTAATTGATTCACACGATGATCAATTGTTCGTTTAAAACAACCCACACCTTTTTGTAATCGCCCCAGTGTATCTTTAAACACTGTTCGCCGATCTATACACTGTTGACACATTGTTGGGATATCATCACTCCATCATCTCTTTACTTAGTCAAATTCATGTATTAGACGCCGTATATTTTCATACAGTGCTACATGATTTGCATTCTCATGCACTAAATGAGCTATAAAGCGTTCCTTTATGTCTAACATATTCGCCAACTGTTGTAACGTCTCGTCTGTATATACACCATTTCCATCTTGTCTATTAGGTTGGTGTATCGTTGTTTGTAATTGACGTTCCAATTGATGTAATACACGTCGTCGTGTTTGTAAACGTTGCTCTTGTATTCGAATGGAATCTTGTAATAGATTCACAATGACGGTATTTTTCAAAGCATTCATATGTGTCACATATTCTTGCTCATTCTCCAATATAGGAGGATGAACATCATAATAATGTCTTTGTGGACTATGTTCATTATAAGGTGGTGGTGTTGGTGTAGGAGGAATAGGGGATGTCGTCGTCCCCTGATTATGTTGCTGAGGAATAGGGGATGTCGTCGTCCCCTGATTATGTTGCTGAGGAATAGGGGATGTTGTAGTCCCTTGATGATGTCTAACAGGAGGTGATGGTTGGGGAATAGGAGATGTACCTTGTTCACGTAACTCCGTAATCATAGGGGGTAACGGTTGACCTAATGCTTGATTATTTGCAACATGATTATATGTATCCACATATGCATTTTCAACAACCTGCATTGGATTAGGTAACACATTGTCTAACAAAATAGGTTGGATAAGATGATCTGGAATGTGCTCCATAAAATTATTATTATGGACAGGTATTTCCTCGTCTTGATCAGGGGAGAATAATGGTGAAAATTCCATTTCATCAACTGCTCGTTGCATGACATCACGCGTTTCAGGGAAATATTCCTGCAATAATCTTACACGATCTACATTATCCTCAGGCATTCCATCTAATAATAATTGTAATGCATCATCAACATTTACAGACGGTATTCCATGCTCTTCTTCCCTCGGAGTGGGGTTATTATAGTTGTCATCAACTTGGGGAATTGTCATTCCACTATCATTACTATTATCATCATCCAAGTCTACATTATGATGTTGTGGAGGTATAGGAAGTGTATTAGCCGCTTCCATCTGTATACGTGACGTATTCATTGCTTTAAATATCTCCTTAATTTGTTGACGTTGAAGTCCAGTTAAATGATCCCCTTTACATACATGATCAATATGTTCACGTACAAAACGGTTGACGCGATGAGTACTTGACTCTTTTGGAATCACTTCCATACATCTATGACATACATATTTATAACGATCTGCGACATGACGATTATGAGAAATCTGAACAGCATTGCGTATATCTCTATGAAAGTTTCGAAGATGTTCATTCATACGATTAGTGCGAAATGGTAGCCTACAAAAGGTACATAAAGCCATTCTCATACATTTTTTCGCCTTCTTCTCAGGACTATCCTTCGCTGTGTTCCTTGTAGTAGTACGTGCCATAATATTCTCTTTCGTCGATCACGTCGTCTTTTACGCAGAATCATTTGATAAATTATTTGTGCTCGTTTATTACGTAGAGGGTAATATCTTTTGTGAACCGACATTCCGCTTTACCATTTCACTCCCATCCTGTTTACTTATCTTTGTAATGTCTTTTAATTCGTCAATATGTGTCTGCACATCCAACGTTGATGCTGATGACAACATTTGACGTCGCTTAATAAAGAAGTCCTTCACACTCTTGATGATGTGTATCAATAATGTTAGAATTACAACGATCATTATAACGTATGAGTAATTTATCAAAATCAATCCACACTAATAATATAACGGATACCACCATATAATAAATCATTATACACATCACGCCCCATCCACTTTGTCTACTTAAAAACAACCATATACATACAAGACATTGTGTATTTCAACACATTGTTGCAGAATAGGTTACACCACATGAATTACATTTAAAATAATCATGTCCTCTCAATAATACCGTTTTTCCAAAAAACAATTTACATTTCTCTTTAGGAACTTTAAAATAATGTAATGCTATTTCTACACAATCTGATAGCGAACAATGGTATCCATGTGTCCATCGTCGTCGTTGACATTCAGTCCTATTTGGCATAAGAGATTGTCGATACAATCGATGTGTTTCCTTTAAACATCGCTGTTCTGTAAAGCACACTGGTAGTTCCCCATCACGTATTTTCACTGCAGCTATATGACTTCCTTCATAAATGCGCTCATCCCATAGCTTTAATGAAACTTGCTCCACCGTACATGATTGTGGCACTACCGATGCGATAAAGTCTAATTCCGATGCCGATGGACCCGCCATAATCACTTTCGATACTTCTCCAAATGATTGGCTATTGCGAGCAATAAATTGACGTAGCGCATGCTGAGCATCTTCATAGGACAGACCCTTGTCTGCTCGCACATCTCTACCAATTCCGTGAATATATTTCACATCGAATTGAAAATCATGTGTCGAAGATGATGGCTTAATCAATTGATGAAATACATCGATAAATAATATACCATATGCACGTTCTTGTATCCACATACATGTTACTTCTGCCAAATCAATATCTCCTTCTGTATCCACAATGAGTACATTTTTAATTAAACTCCCCAATACCAATTCACTCCCCAATTCACTCGGGTTTGGTTTATCCTCTTCACTAGCTTCAGGTCGTTTCTCATCCATAATAACACCAATACAACTGCTGATATGTACACTCTCTTATATAGTATTTCAACTGTGTATTTTCTACGACCGATACACTTTCACATAATCATCCAATCCTAAACAACACTCGGGACAAAAGTCTGTTTTATAAATGCACTCGTGACATAACGAGTAATGTTTGCATGGTAGACAAATGATGTCACGTTCATGGATATTACATAGTCTACACCGTATCGATTGTAATAATTCTAGTGTTGACTTCACCAACGCTAATCGCCGCTGTTCTTTTTCATCTCTCTCTCTCTCCTCACGTTCTTTGATATGTTTTCTCTCAAGAGAAGCTCTATGACACTCCATATCTTCTCGTTCCTTTAAACGATGTTGTTCTAACACTTTGAATTTTTCCTCTCTCTTCTTCAAATAGTCTGGATCGTCATAATAGTCCATCAATCGTTCAACTAAATCGCCAGCTGATAATCGTTCCGTACGTGTTGTTAACAACTCAATATCGTCTAACGGATAACCCATCTCCAATGCTACATGCCATGAGATTGGAAACGACATGATTCTCTCACTTCATCATACACACATCTTATATACTGTTTACCTATCTTTCCCACAGACTAAAAATAACCATTTTCCCACAGACTAAAAATAGCATTCTCATACACGTATTTTTATTTAGATAAAGCACCTACAAGCATGTTATCAATACAATTGTTACAAATAACATCTTCATCGGAATCACTGGTATCATGTGACACATCAGTAACATTGTCGTCATCATCATCATCATCATCGTTATTAATAGGATTAGGTAGTATATTTAAATGTAATATATTTAAACGATCTGCTTCCACCAAATATGACAATTCTCGCTCCATTTTTCGTTTCTCCATAAATCGCATATAATTTGCACGTACACGAAACATTGTTCGGACATAAAACGTGTACCCATCATCATATATTCTCAAACGTTCATTAGGAATACATGCATTCTCATAAAGATGAATCACCATATATGATTGAATGCGTAAATGTATGTCACTCAATGGATGAAATTCACTTATACGGTGTTTCTGCAAACTTACACGAACACGATGTGGAAAGTAATAGCTTTGTAACATGTCTCGAAAACTGTTTGATTCAATAAGTTTGATCTCTCTCGCCCATTCACGTTCACATTCACTTGACAAACCATCTGGTAAATCCAATTTTATAAAACAGTCATCATGTTTACATTGATCCTCCATCCGTTTTGCACGCTTTTTATATCGATGGTATGGTAATGGTTCACATCTACAATACTCTTCAATCATTTTTTCATCTTTACACATACGCTCTTCATCATCATCGTCACTCAATACAGATGAATATTGGTTAACTTGTCGTTTCACTCCTCTACGCTTGTTAAGTTGATTCGAACAGACAATAGCATCTGATAATCGCACTACTTCACTTGAGGTGTATGGTCGTAATGTTGTATTGTGTATAATAAGACTGGGGCATTGTACACCAAATATGTATTCCACCGATTTACCCTTGAAGTATGAAATATTATGACCTCCATATGGAATGAGAGGATCCAGAGGAATGTATACACCCATATCCATCGTATGCATTCGTATTGCACCTCTGTATGACACTAAGTAATTTATTGCTATATCCTGCTCTCTCGTAATCACTTCACCATCTTGCTTCTTCATCTCCAGACTGTCAATCGATAGGGATAAAGTATAGTTACACACCACAGGCTCCTTCCAACACATACTAATACCATTTTGGATTCGTAGTCGTTCTACTACCTTTGCGTCACCCATGACCAATACTACACATCTATCATAAGCTACTCATCATTTATATAGGGTGGTTGAGGAACCGTTTGATACGTTGTATATTGAAAATAACCAGTTGTGTCTTTTACATGTCGGGGTCGCAGTTCACGCTGTGCTTGTTTATAGACATCACGTGATACCCGTATTGTACATCTATTATTATCTTCTATTGCACCATCCAACGCCTCATACACTTCTGTCATACTTGTTTTAACACCTTTTACCGGAAATATACTTTGACAATACTCCTCCGACATGGTACTCCACTCCATACTTTCCATTATACAAATACATATATCCAAACCTCTACTTTACTTAAATTGGCATACACTAACGGCGTCGTCTTCTCACATGTCGTCTTCTCCGTATACGTACACCACCGCCTATTCGTGGACCCCACGTCCTAGGATCTCTCCCTAATAATGGACGTCCACCACCTTTCATTCGCTTTCCTCCAGTTGCACCTGATATCATTCCTTTCACAAACCCTATTGCTTGTGGTAATAGAGGGAATAAGTTAAGAATCCCTCCACCACGCTGACGCCTTCTACCACGATATATTTGCATAATGTTATTCAATGACAATGATAGTTTGTATTATACTTAAAATCAATATCTTCACCGTCTTCGTCTTCGCCTTCGCCTTCGTCTCTTCCCACCTGTAATCTTATGTAACACTTTACTTGCAGCCAAACCTCCAGCTGATGCTGCCGCTCCTCCCAATGCAGCTTTACCCGCTAGCGCTAGAAATGGTAAAAGAGCTGGGAGAACGGGAAGAATACCACCACGTTGTCGTCTGCGTCCTATATACACCATACCTTATATCATAGTTGACATTTGTCAATACTTATTTACTTAAACACACTACCCAGAGTACCACGTATAGATCTCATTATCGACCTCCCATTCTGCTCTGCCAACTTTGGACTAATTATACCACTCAATATATCTTGTATCCCAAATCCACCCTTCTGCTTCCTCTTCCTAACATGTCGTTTCCTACGTCTTCGATATTTTCGTTTAACATGTAAAGGCATTCTGACCACATCTATTCACCCAATTACACCTATTACTTAATTACAATCCAAAACAATATCATTTATATATACATCTATTAACACTATACACGACAATTTATATATATACATGCATATTATACATTACCATCATCATCTGTTCGATCTATATCGTCACTACTTTTGGTGTTTGTCACATCTCGAAAGCGTCTCGTGTCAATCAATAATACTGGCTCAGGTTGGTCGAATATCGTTGGAGATGCAGGAGATTCTTCAATGTTAGGTGGTGTAACGGCAACGTCATTAAATGTCAATGGAGGTAATGGTGGTGGCAAACTTTGACGTACAGGAGCCGTATTCTCCTTATTCGAGGCTTTAAATCGATAGCCATCTGCTGTTACCATTATTTCATTGTCCTCATCATGCATGAATGCTACCCCTCTTTGAATCTGCTGTACTGGTAGAGGTGGTAGAGGCGGTAATTGCAATATTGGTGGCGGTGACAACTCCATCATGGGCGGTGTTGGTGGTGTCTCTGTTCTTGCAGGAGATGGTGGCGATTGAGAAGGGATTGATATGATTGATATGATTGATGACATATCCTCTTCTTCTTCAGACTCCGACACCACAATCGTTGCTGCTGGTAACATCTCTTCTTCCTCCTCCGACTCAGACACCAAGATAGTCGATGTTAACGGTGACGATAGAGGTGGTGATGGTGTTCGTAGCTCTTCATCACTCTCTGAGTCTACTACTACTACGTTCGATGACAGTGTCGATGCAATTTGCACACAATTGTCACAATTGCATATCCCTAAATCCACCTCTAATTCGCAAATATAGTCAATCACTTCGGGTGTTGATGGAGTCACCGGTCTCGAAGATGGCGTAGTAATTATGTCTTCTAAGTCGGTAGGTGGATATTGTTCAGTATTCAACATAACTGATCTCCACACACTGTCCAACACTGGCTGCCAACTGTTTGGGTCACTAATTGGGATGTCTTCATCGTCACTGTAGTTGTGTCCTGACATGATGATGATGATGATAATGTAAGCCTTCTCTCTCACTCTTCATATATATACCACACATCCATTTACGATGAGTCATCTGCTGGGTCCCGTGATGCATGTTTGTAATTTTTCGTACGTTCACACCATAATCCATCTCGAAATAACAATGATTGACGTTGATGACTTATAATAGTCATTCGCCTCACTGTCTCACATACTGTTTCACACTCTGTGATAGTCTGAGCATTCCGTGTACGATATGCACGCTCCCGATATTCTTGAATCAATCTATCTATTTCTGATAACTCCTCACGATGGCGGGTTTGCATCACACTCTTCTCATCCATCTTCTTCAAGTATACACTATCATTTCAATCACTGACACTATATACACTTTAAATGAAACTATTTACATATCCATACACGGGTCCCGTCATGAGTCCCGTGACTGATCCCGTCATGGGTCCCGTGACTGATCCCGTCATGGGTCCCGTGATCATTGAATCATTTTAACCATGTCCATTAACGGGTCCTTTTAATCACAGTCAAATTTACACATGTTAGAATGTCCATTAACGGGTCCTGTCAATTTATACATGATAGAATTCACAATCTTATTCACTCTATACTACATCTCTTTTCATTAACGAATATAATTAGTTTACATTTTTCTTACAAGTCTAAAACATTACATGTTAAAGACTCTATCATTTCAAATCTTAAAGACTCTATCATTTCTCATCTTAAAGACTCTATCATTTCTCATCTTAAAGACTCTATCATTTCTCATCTTAAAGACTCTATCATTTCAAATCTTAAAGACTCTATCATTTCAAATCTTAAAGACTCTATCATTTCAAATCTTAAAGACTCTATCATTTCTCATCTTAAAGACTCTAAACCATTCCCTTTTCTCAACTTAATACCTTTGAAACATCTTATCACTGTTGAAACGTTATCCCCTCTTCATATCTCTTACAACCCATTCTCATCGCATAAAATACAGACGTGTACGATGTAAATGTATTGATAAAAAAAATGTGAAAATTAAACGAAATTACAAATATATACAAGTTCAAACACAGTTATATATACAAGTTCAAACACAGTTATATAGTCTATTCATCCATCCGTGATGAATAAGCCGAGAGAGCCGATGCCGCTGTTTTGGCGGTTGCGGCGGCTGCGGCTACGGCTGCGGCTGCGGCTTCTGCGGCGGCTGCTGTCGAAGAAGTGGATGGTGTCAGATCAATTGGCTCCATTGGCTCCATGGGCTCCATTAGCTTTCGGCGCCGTTTGGCTAACCATAGCCCTGTCTCCTCGTCCACATCCTCCTCGATTACTCGCACATTCCCTCGACTTGCTGCTATCCTCTGCATCTCATCACGCACCTCCTTCTCGATTATTTGCTGGTGCTGCATTCTTATCTGTGCGCCAATAGTGTTCGTGGTTGCCAACTCCACCCCATGCAACGTGCGCGTTCTCGTTAGCGGGGGCACCATATCCGGGGGCAGTTGATCGCCCACTCGCTTCCGTGTTGGCAGTTCGACATCACACATATAGCTCGTCGGCACGAGCTCAATCCATTGACGATTTTTCACGTCAATCCGGAATCTACGTGTGGGGTGAGGCGACACCGGCGTTACGTCATGTTTATACATTACCAGGTATGCCTCCTTGAGCCGTCCATCCACCAACTGTCCTGGCGCTCGACGCACCACCGTACACATGTCGTGGTAAGATAGCACCACGTCGCCCTCGTACATGTGCATGCCGCGAGGATCCAAATACACGGGATTGCTGGGGATGGCCACCGTTGTCGTGATCGGCTCCTGGCGGGTCGGCCATACATTATAGTAGAATGTCTCGATGATCGGTATACTCAGGTAATACCGAGCTCGACGCACCACCACACAGTTATCTCGGTCCGACAAAATTACGTCACCGTCGAACATCGGTATATCCCTAAATATAAATGCCGGCTCTCTCGACCCCGCCAGGTATTTCGGGTAGCAAATCCTCCTCAATGCGTCTTGGTATTCGTTAATCATTACCCGATCACGACGCATCACCCACACAGATTGAACCAGCTGCGTCCCGTACATCTGTAGATCCGCGTAGCACCAGGATCCATGGCACTGTGAGAGCTGACGCGGACATGGCAATCCGTTGCGTAAGATGCACGAGTGCGGGAACTTGCTCTGGTCTGTTAGCGCTGGTGCTCCTCCCGACGCGCTCGCCACAGTATGATCCGTCTGCGTGGATGGGGATGGGGCGGGCGTTGGGATTGCTGGCGTTGGGCTTGCTGGTGTATCCATAGTCGTATTCGATGAATGAGTAACGTTAAAAATAATGAAATGTGCGTATAGTCTCTAGCGCAGTTGATCGTTACACGAATGAGCATGATGATCAAACACTCACTCACTCCCATTATATAGGGTTGGTCACGGTACCCACGTCATCGCTCCGACGGGACCCGCCGCGGTCACGTGCCCTACGTCATCACCCCGGTCACGGGACCCGATTCTCGAAGGACACGCCCACTCACGGGACCCACGGGGGCCAATCAGCGACGACACGCCCACTCACGGGACACGCCAACACCCAATCAGCGAACCGTGCATTTTGCACGCAAAATGCACTGTTCCGCTGGAACCCCCAAGTGTGTATTCTGAGCCTACTCTGATTGCCTGATTTGAAAATGACATATGCGTGAGTCACGCATAATCGATAGCAGGTCATCACATCGATTTAGAACGGTTACTGGACTAGAGGGAAATCAAAACTCAGAAACAGCATACCAAAGGAGATTAACTATCTTTTACAACGAAATTCTGTCGAAATACTTTGCTGTCGCTGAAATCCAATAGCATGTTATTTTTTGAAACAAGAATGATTATTCATGATTGAATAGGCTGTAATCGTGATGTATTTTGAAATTACAACATGAATCTTGCAAGCCTGGAAATTATCTATCTATTAATGTGATATGTCTTGATTTATATAGACCCAGTACAGTATAGGTCGGTGTGAGTCTATGTGTCAGCATTGATAGTAACTTTAATTGGCGAAAACCTTTGCAGTTCATTGTATACTATTACCAATTCAGACAAGTATTTGATTATACCGATAAAAATTCGTACACCAAAATTCTAAAAGCCAATGCAAAATAGCGCGAAAATTTCCTACTTTGCTTATTTGTAGAATTGAATACTGATTATTATGCTACTCTGAATAATGTCTTACCCTAAATCCTTCCTTCACTTCTTCTAAGCTTCCATATTGCAAGAAAAGTTTCAATTTTAGAGACAATTTGATGTGATTTGTCAGACATCTTACAAGGTTCAAATTTAAGTCATAGACATAGGAGAATGCATAGACGCCTAGATATTTATGCATATAGATATTATGCAAATATCTAGGCGTCCATGGAGAATGTAACTCTTTGACTGGAGTCTTTTTTATGTGCCAAAAGCTGTTATTCTAGTTCAACCGAGATATCTCATATGTCAACGAACCTTGATATTTGAAAATGAATACATTGCCCGTAGTGAAGATATCATGATTACACATTATTGGCAATCTATTTATAACATGATCAAATCAATTTCAGTTTTAAGAGAATGTTTGAGGGTTTCTATGGGGCCAAACCTTCCCAATTATTTCTATACGGTCGGTTTACGATGTACATGTATGTACAAAATTAAATATAATATTTACGATAATAGTCCATAAGTCGAATGCAAGAAATTACTACTGAGATCAAAGATGCGGAGAGTCGACGGTATTTAACGACGATATAAAGGATGCGAAGAAACAGATAAATCAGACCAGTTTCTCACCAGTAGCAAGTCACTAAACTGCTGATGAGGCTGATATTTAACCTTCCAAAATTATTCAAAATCAAAGTAGGCCTACAAAATCCTAGATTGCTTTCTCCTTGGGCCTATGGGCAAATCGTCTGCGCGGAATAGCATTTTCGCTTATACGCTAAACATACAAAGCGCGTTACTGTGATGAGTCGGTAGAAATAATGTTTTTAAGGAACTCTTTGTACGAATGCGTTTCACTGATAGGAATAGAGAACAAATCTAAGCCTGATTATTGATTATCCGAAAAATTCATTTGATAAGTACACGGTGCGGTTAGCCAAATTTGCCATAACGATGATTACAAAGCAATCTCGAACATCCAGTTATTGAAATTTTACTGAAAGGTTTTTATTAATCTTAGACAGGGATTATCGACGATTCAATCGTCAATCGTTGAGTATCAACACTCGATGTAAAATTGTTTAAATTACAGTTAAAGAAATAGTATTGCTATACGAAGGCAACTGACCTGCAAATTCACTTGAAGTCCTATGACTGAAAATCAAGCGAGAATCTATCAAATGTTACGGCCAAAATTACCTAGATAGTGCTTGGAACTGGAAGTGTGCAGTCGGACGAAAACATGTCACAAATCCAAAATGCAAAGTTATCCCTATCATTGACCTCTGAACGACATTGGCAATAACCTACAGACGAAGAAAGTTACGTACACGCTACAATGATGGGTGAATCTGACTCAACAAATCAGAGGCTAGGAATAACTATTCTAGACATGTGGATGAACAGAGGCGGTATGACAATTCTGAAATAAACGGCAGATAAAATAAAGAATGTAAGAGAGAGAGAAAAAAAGACTTACTCTAAGGAATTGAAGTACAATCCTGAGCAAATTTTCTCAGCAAATTGAATAAAGAATGCAAGAGATAGAAAAGAATTAAAATTGTAATTGTAGTCCTTAACAGTACTAGTTAACATTTACTCCGAGCTGTTATAAACATGTTAAGTTAAGAAAGATTGAGATTGGCATACCAGGTCGTCAGCAAAAGGACCAGGATAAGATTCACGCTTTCGACCTATACCTTTTGTAGCGTTCAGAGTCATCCTAGCTGGGCCCTGAGCTGAGAAGCGCAGCCTCTGGCCAACAGTTAACTAAATTGTTATCAAAAAAGAAAACATTAAGTAAGAAGATAAATATTTACAGAATATCTTGTAAGAAGGAAAATTATATTAACCTAAAAAGTAGTAATCCCATCCCGGGCGCAAGTCCAAAATGCGCAACCCCCCTCTGTCCGGCAGGTGAGGGAGTTCACCAAGGATGTGTTGGGAGGAATGGGTCCGAGAGGAGGAAACGGGTCCCCCCCCTCTGGAAGGAAGGCAGGAGTTTTCGGGTAAGGGTTGGGAAGGAAGGTGATGTGTGAGGGATAGAGTTGGAAAGGGGTGGGTGTTGATGGTGTTTGGGATGAGAAACGTTAGAAATCGTCATGAAGGAGGGTTTGGATTGGAAAGTGGAGTTCAGATGTGGAATCTGCGTGAAATGTTGGTTGGGGAAGGATGGAAGGAGGAGCAGCAAGGAGTAGAATCTCTGAAAACGTGAGTTGAAAAAGTCAGGTTTTGGAGGTTTTGGGATGAGAAAGTCCATTTTTCGGTATGAAGGAGGTCTCGGATGGGAAAACGGAGTGCAAATTCGGACGTTTTGGCCACTTTTGGGTCTAGGAACGTCTTCCCAACTCAATCGGAGAGAAAAAGTTCTGACCCCCCCCCTCGGCAACTATCTTCCAACGTTGGTTGTAGAGATCGTAGAAAGTCGTGCAATACCTCGTTTGAAAGCTGGGAGTGAGACAAATGCAGTGGAAAACATGGCTTGTTCCACTCTGCCTTCGTTTAGAGGTGAGACGTTATTGAAAATTTGGACATTGACGAAAAAACGACAGAGTTAGAATGTTTACCAAAAATCGCTCTAGCGGGTGAAGCAAGCCTCGGACGGGAAATCAGAGACCAAATTTGGAATCAGCGTCAAATTTGTGACAAATAAAGTTCTGACCCCCCCCCCCCTCCTGCATGGATTGCCGATTGCATATTCGCAGAGTATATAAGAACGGGATCGGGAGAGGAATTTCACTAAGTTGAGAAACTGACTACAGGTAACTCGTTTCTCTTGAGTTCCGATATCGGACTTCTGACTTTCCATTCCTGATATCAGCTAAGGTGTCAGACTTATAGGTTAGTCAGTATAGCATGACTGACCATTTGATGATAGTAGGCCGAAATCTTCAACCTGCTATAACTTAGACTTGATTCAAAAAACATTCGACAGCTCTTGCTGTGCTGTAGGTGACAGACTACTTATAAACGTTTTATGAGTAGTACTAAAATACTGAAAAATTTAAATTCATATCTAATGATAATAATTAAAGTTTTTGAATAAAAAGCAATCGTTTATGAGTCTCTGTGACTTCGGTCGTTTCCTCTTGTAAATAACTCCACCGGTTTTCATGTCAAAACTGGGGCCCGGATACCAACACAGTGATATGACGCACGCTCTGTCCGATCGAGGTTGGATTTGTGGGTCGAGGCCTTGGAGCTGGGATAAGATCCCCTCTGAGTAATGCCTGTAACGGATTCAAGAGCTTAACACCCAAACGGTTGCTGGCTTGCTATCAGGCCATCTTCGTCTAGCCTCAGTAACTCAGGGTTGGCAACGTCTATCGCTTGTCATTGTAACTTGGTAAAAATGAGACGGTTGCTGCAAGCATTGACGTCAAACCTTTTCGCGTCATAGGGGAATCCGTTTTTGTGTTGGGAGTTGGTAACGGAAAGCACGGTGACTGCCGATGCCCATACATGGTAAAACTGCTGTTGTCAAGTCAAAAGCATGACCAAATAAGGAAGGTCTGAATCATGGCTTTGTGGTCCCTGGGTATATAAACCGCGACTTTTCTCTAGTCTTCACTCCTGTTTCAAGTTGCAAGACGAACGGTGAGTACTCTGACAAGGTTTGCTATCAAACTTTGGGATTTAGGATAAAGCTAGGAATCATACTCTTTAAATTTGGTTGACGATTTTATTCCAACGTTTGCTATCAAATGTCTTTCAATGCATATCAGCAAGTAGTATCCTATAAACACTTGCTATCAAATTTTACTCTATCTTTACAGAATTATCATGACTAAGGAGTGTAATGCTAGAATGTTGATTGGAAAATGCACTTGTGGCCGTTTCGCACGAGGCAGCGATCTGAAGAAACATCTAAAAGCTAAAGAGGGGACGATGGGCCATGAGAGGAAAGTGATGTTGAGGTTGTGTGTGTCTTGTCGGATATGTGCGATGGGGGATGATGCGGAGTTTATGAAGGCGCATTTGCAGTGTGAGACTGGGAACATCGGAGAGAAGGGGTTTAAGTCGTGGTTTGAGCGAATATTGTTGGCAATGGAGGAGAATGATAAGGATGTAGCTTCGATTGCGAAGGGGATGGCTGAGAAGAGTGATGAGGATACGACTGAGGAAGTGGAGTTGAGAGCGGAAATTAGGAAGACTGATCAGGTTGATTTGGATGCGGTGATGGAAGATTTGTTTGGGAATATAGCGGATTTGAAGGAAGAGTGGGACGCACAGGAAAAGAAAGACAGGAAGGAAGTTGTTGAGCCTGTAGCGACATCATCGCCTAGGAAAGAGGTGCATGATATGGAGGCGTTTGTGAGGTTGAAGGATCGTATGATGGCTATGGAGAGTGTAAATAGAAAAGTTTTGAAAGAGGATGAAGAGCTGAAGGCTAAGGTTGAGGGTATGAAGGTGATGAGAGAGGAGTTGGAGGAGATGCGAGTGAAGGAGCAGGAGTGGTTGAAGGAAAGGAGTGGTATGATGAAGTGTGTGAAGGCGGTTGAGGGCTTAGAGTCGGAGTTGATGCGTGAGAAGAATGAGGTGGAGCGCATGTGAGGTGTGGTGGAGGAAGTGAAAGAGACGAAGGTGATCAACAGGCGGTTGTTGTCGGAAGTGGAGCGATTGCATGAGCGTGAGAAGTGTAGAAGAAGAAGAGTGTATGAAGTCCATCTTCCCCTTTTTTAAAATAATGTGTGCGATGCCCCATCCATTACAAGCGACCCAAATCAAACACAACAATGCTACGAGGGCGACGGAGTCCGATGTCTACACATGAGTATGGACAGTACCGGTCAGCTTGAAGACTTCGTCGTCCGAAAAATTCGAAAGAAGTTGCCCAGTAAGTTTCCTCAACATGATCATTTCCTTGCCGCCTCTAATCTCCTATTCTTTTTCCTTCAGAGTTTTTGCAGAAGTGAGAGTGTCGGTGGACGGAGAACGACCCATGGGCTCTTTTAAGGGCCAACCTTCTAATGCAGCTAAAGCGGTCCAAAGCCCGCCACATATCTACGGATATGGAATGCAGAGGGGAAGAAAAATGGTGAATGGAATGAAGGGAGGACATTCATGCGCCACACGCAACACATCACAAACTTCTCTCTTCGCTAGTGAACAAGCTCTTGTCAGTGTCGTACAAAAGTTTTACTGCAGCACAGGTTGATGTATAGTTAGAAAGTTTGATCATGACGTTTATTCGTAAGTCTAGTCAGAAACTTTATCATGTTGTACAAAGGTTTTACTGCAGCACAGGTTGATGTATAGTTAGAAAGTTTGATCATGCATTTATTCATAAGTCTAGTAAGAAACTTTATCATGTTGTACAAAGGTTTTACTGCAGCACAGGTTGATGTATAGTTAGAAAAGTTTGATCATGATGTTTTAGGAAACACAAGTGTTATGAAATGTAAGCGTTAGAGCAGTCAACTAGTTTTTTACCGCGACACCCGTTTGAGAAAGTAAAGTTTGATCATGACGTTTATTCATGAGTGTCGTCAGAAAGTGTATCATGGTTTGTAATAGTTTTACTACAACCCAGGTTGATGTATAGTTAGAAAAGTTTGATCATGACGTTTTATGAAACACACATATCATGAAATGCAGGCGTTAGTGTAGTCAACTAGTTTTTTACCGCGACGCTCGTTTGTGAAAATAAAGTTTAATCATCGAAGTTGTATGACTGACCGAATTCATCACAGCACTAGAAAGTTTTATCGAAAAGGTTTTACTGCACAGTGTAGATTGTCTTGTAACTTACTTTCAGTGTTAGAAAGTTTTATTGGAGACAGTTGTCAAATGTTTCCCTATTAGAAAATTCAAACTCCATAACTGTTAGATTAGCTTCATCAGGTTTACTAAAAGCAGTTTTCTACTGCAGTAACACTGAGAGTTTAGAATGTTATATGAAAACAGTGTTCACCACAGTGCTAGAAAGTTTAGCACAACACAAGTGTCATGAAAAATACTTTATTTGGTCTTTGATTTAACATCATTGAAACCCACTTTACTAATAGCAATGACAATGTGGTTTATTTTATTCAGAAGCAAATGATCGCCGTAAACATGAAAGTTGTCCATCCGAGAAATAATCTTCCGCAGATGTCGTGTATAAAACTCAGAAGCATCAGTAACATATTCTTGTCCATAGGAAGGAAATTGAAAATCAACACTTTCCGCTACTTCACCTTGTGGAAAATGAATGTAATTGACATGTGCAATTAAATGAGCCTTGATGAGACTGTCGTTGAAATAAGATATCAACTCCGTAAATATGTTTCGTGTGTAGTCTAAACATGCTTCCAATTCTGTCTCCTCCCTTTGAAACGCAAGGATGTAATCTTGTATTAAGCCTCCGAAGCACTCTTGATGAAAACGAATAGTGCAATCATCATGTTTCAATGTATTGACTTCAGATGCCATGGTTGAGTGTATTGCTAAACATCATGTTTGCCTAACACGATTTCAAGAACGCGTTACAAATGTGCGTGCGCACATCGGGAACTCTAGCTCGTCTGTGATTGGACGAGAGGTCTCATCCATTCACCGCTTAGGAAAATCTTATAAAAGGCAGTGCACCAGCTCTGCTCTTCACATTTATCTTTCGCAAGGTGAGTGTCGATGAGCTCCTGCTATCAGGTTGTTTTGACTTGCTATCAAGTTGAATAGTCTCTTGCTATCAAGAGATTCACTTCTGCTCATAAAACATATCATCGCTGTAATACCTCCTTTGCTCGAGCGTTCCTTCGGGACGGCGGGTACTGCCGTAGAGGGATTGCGTTGCACGGGTTGTTCGTCGTTTGTTAGACCGAAACCTCTGAGCCGTTGCACATGTTGGGCGTTCGACTTCATACTCAACGTGATGCTTTCTCTCGCCAGGTCAGAGTACTTCAGCCATTCGACAAAGGTTAGTCTTTATGATATGGAGTAGAGTGAAATGTAATTCATTAGATGTCACTTCAATGATTGTTCCCATGATAAACGTTGACTAGGCAAATGAAACGATTCTAATTTTCCTTTTCAGTGATTGAAGTTTAACAATTAATCCACTACATCCTACCAAGAAAATGGAATTCAACAAAGTTGAAAATTACCGTATTGCTGCTGAGATGGAGAAGGCCACCATCGAGCAATGTAAGTATTTGTATCAAAATTGACTCTATTACTAACATCATTAGGGTAGTCATCCTCATTAAAATCAAGAGCCCTTCCCTTATTTTCTTCATGTTTAAAAGGAATCCAAATTTACCTCTGCTCATCTTTGCTGTCATTCTTCTTCAGTGCATGAATGCATTCGTAATGGGGAACCCGTCCCCCAAGGAGCAATCGGGCAAGCTTACGAGCGGCTTGGAAAGTGTAAGTACCCTCACCTATGAGAGTTGGAATGTCATGTTTTAGCACTTCTGTATTCGTATAGCTTGCTCTCTATCATTGTTGTCTCCGCAACCTCTAATCTCATCTCTTTTTCCTCTCTATAGACTTGGCGAATATGAAGAAGTGGGAGGAAGCCGCGAGGCGGAGATTTAATGACGAATTTCCGGCCCTACCTTCCCGCTCCACCACCACTACCAACCAAACAACTACCTACCATCCATCGACCTCTGCCATTGTCCAACCTCCACCGTCACCAGCACCGGTACCTGTGCCAGTCCCTGCTCCCCGTCACCACATCCCTCCGACACCGAAGCCAAGGACCCTTCCACATTCGACCCGTGTCCCACTCCTCCCTCCTCCGCGTCCATCCCTGCTGCTGGAGTTGCAGACCTTAGATGGTAAGTATCCGTGATTGGGAAATAGGGGGATAAGACTTCAAACTTGAAATGTTGATCATGTTACTAATCTCTTTTCTCTTTTTCTCAACAGATCTGGCGGCCTACCTCCTGGACGGCGACGTTCCCTCCCGTCCCATCATCCCTGCATCGCCACCACCACCTGCAATGGTCGATCTCCCTCTCCATTCCGTCAAGTCGGTGGAGAGACTGTTGGAGGAACAGGAGTTAGAGATAGTCGGAGAGGAGATGGAGATGGAAGTCGAAGAGGAGGACTTTCGATGCCAGCGGTGTGACAGGGTCTTCGCCTCAGCCTACAATGTGAGACGTCACACCGCTGGTCATGCCTGCAGGGAGGAAAGCGTCGACCCATCCCTCAACGGCCCAAGTGTGAAGGTTGTGGACGCACGTTCTACAACAGCACCAACTTGCAAGTCCACATCGAAGGCGGTTCCTGTGGCAGTGTGAGGCAACCACCAACGTCATCAGGTAGGAAGCATCCTTCATCGCACGTCGGCTTTTCCTGTTCTTCGTGTCAGAAGACTTTTCCTACAGAGTTTGTTCTTTCTTCGCACACACTCTGTCACACACATTCCACTGAGCTTTACACAGACAACAACGTCACTCTAAGGCTGAGCAAGTTTTCCCTTGAGAGGCTCGTTCGCGACTATGAGTTAGAAAGCTCTGAAGCTGTACAAGACATTCATCCTTTCTTGATGAATAATATAGGCTTAATTCATCAAATGTTGGCGAGCTTAGATAGATTTTTACTTAAGGGCATGTTCTATCTCACTATCAACGCTATGAAACGGAGCTAACTAGGAAACCCATGTGCTTCACAGAAGCCGATAAAATCGAGTTTGATAGGACCACGGAATGTCCCCGCTCTGCTGTTCATCCTTTTGATGATCAGCAACATAAGAAAGTGAGGGACCATTGCCATCTCAGTGGTAAATTTAGGTCTGCCTTATACAGTAAATGCAATATGAAACTTATGCTCAAACGGCGAACGCTCCCCGTCATCTTCCATAACTTTAAATGTCATGATGCTCACATCATCATTCGCCATGGATTCGGTAAAATGAAATCCTGGTCATCCAAAGTGATTGCACAAAGTAAGGAAAAACTTTTGTGCATCACTGCTAAAGTCCAAGTCGATAAGACGAAGGAGGGGAAGCCTGTCTTCTATGACATAAAGTTTCTTGACATTTTCCAGTTTATGTCTTCTTCCTTAGCCGCGTTGGCTAATAATTTAGAGACACTTCCCCTCACTCAACATTTATGGAAAGACTATCCCAACATAAGTGACAGTCTGATACGACGGAAAGGGGTGTTTCCTTATAGTTATTTTAGTTCAATGGATACATTGAAATTTTAACAGACGGAAAATAGCTGCGCGTCTTGGTGGATTTGAACCACCGACCTCTGGCATTCTAGGCCAACGCTCTACCAACTGAGCTATCGACGAGCGACAGAACGACATAAGTCCTCAATTGAAGAACCCGCGTAGGAGAATCCGATAGCTTCATCCTCCAAGACATCCCTTCCGTCCATCGATAAATTTAAAAATTGCTTTGACGGGTGAGGACTGTTCGCTGGATGATTATGGGCATGCAGAGCAAGCATGGTTAGAATTTAGGTGCCGCACTTTTGGTGACTACATGCTTGCCTACCTAAAATTAGACGTCTATCTGTTGGCTGACGTGTTTGAGACTTAGGAAAGTCACATTAGAACAGGACGCCTTAGACCCCGTTCATTTTGTTAGTCTGCCGGGTCTGTCCTGTCAGTCAGCCTTCAAGATGACGAAAGAGAGCATTCATTTACTGCAAGATGCAGAAATGTACACGTTATTTGAACGTGGTATTAGGGGTGGCTTAACATTTGTTAACAAACATGTTGTCAACAGCACCCAAGACATAGGATCGACCACGCATTTAATGTACATAGACCAAAATAATTTGTATGGGAGTGCACTCTCCAAGCCTTTGCCACAGTCTGACTTCCAATGGGTAGAGCCCATGACATTGAACACTTCTCCAATCCTGCACACATCATGGCACTGGGAGATGAGGCCGACATAGGTTATTTATTTGAAGTCGACCTCATCTATCCAGACTGTATTAAGAATAGGACCGTTGATTTTCCTCTCGCACCCGAATCTGGCATAGTCAGTCCAGATATGTTCTCTCCCTTTATGGAAGAACACAATAAGCAGTATGAGGCGGAAAATGACATACACTACAAACCCACTAGGAAGTTGTTGCTCACCCAATTGAACAAACAGCATTACATCGTGCACTATTCCATCCTCAAATTCTATCTAGGTATGGGGATGCGACTTGGCAAAGTCCATCGCGCTATCCAGTTTAGGCAGAAGCCCTTTCTAAAACCGTATATAGAATTTAATAGTAAGAAGCGGGCTGAATCCAAGAATCCTTTCGAAAAGGTCTTCTTTAAATTTAAGAATAATGCCCTCTTTGGTAAAACCATGGACGATGTAAGAAAGCGCATGGACTATCGTATCGTAACTGATCCGGAAACGAGTATCAAGTTATGTCGCTCGCCGTTGTTTAGCCACCATGATGTCATTTCCGAAGACATCACTGGTTTTAAAATGTTAAAATCTTGAGTAGAACTTTGTAAGCCCATTTATGTCGGTCAAGCTGTCTTGGATCACTCCAAGTAAGAAATGTACAAGTTATTTTACCACACTTTTAAGACATGTCCACTTCTCCAACGTGTGGAATTAGTAGGAGGTGATATAGACAGCTTCTTCCTAGCTTTGACAGCCACGAGCCAAGTCAAGCAGGAAGACATTGTAAAATATTTAGCACCCAAGTTTGATAGTTACAACTATCCCACTGACCATCCGCTTTACTCTACCTCAAATAAAGCGAAGCTTGGCTGCTTCAAGGATGAGTGTGCCGGCAAACAGATAGAGGAGATGATCTTGCTTCGCCCCAAGATGTACTCCATGAAGCTAAAGTCCTCAGAGCTTTCTATGAAACGGGCGAAAGGCATCTCGAAGTCAATCGTTAGAAAAATGACACATAGGGACTATCAAGTTGCCTTAGATTCTCTTAAAATTAAAAAAGTAGAAATGACCATTTTAAAATCACAGTCGCATCAAGTCAGAACAACGACGTTTAGGAAACGAGGTCTCTCAGCTTGGGAAGACAAGCGATGCTGGATGAGTCCTAACCACTCATTACTGTACGGCCATCCAGACACTCATCTACCTCCACCCAAGAGACAGAAACTTTCTCCTCCTCCGTCCGGCGATGTCTGATGATGAATGCTTCCTCTCTGTTGAGATTGATGTTTTGCTTTTTCGCTCCATGGCGTTTTCTATGGGGGTGTTGTGAGTGAGTGCCTCGTAACATGCGTCCTACTCCTGATCACTTCATATCATGACTTACATATGAACTGGTTTTTCCTGACGTTGTTTTCTCCCTGTACATGAGTGACTTTGTTTTCTCCGGTGATGTGAGCCATAAAAACTTTGTTTTCTGCTACCATCAGTATTAACTGCATGTGGCTGTGATGAAAATCGGTTGTGTTGATGAAAAAACATCATGTACATACTGTGTTGTTTTCCTTTTGACATAAAGATGGGATTCTCACTCATTAGACAGAAGTTAAAGTTTTAATCATTTTGTAAGATGGGTAGGGTTAGAAATAAAGTTGTTGGTTGTAAGTTAGAAATAAAGTTATCACCATGTCGCTGTTTGTAAGATAGGTGAAGTATAAATGAAGTCATAACCATGTTAGAGTTTGTAAAGTTAGAAGTAAAGTTGGCGTTTGTAAAGTTAGAAATAGAGTTGATGATTGTCAAGTTAGAAATAAAGTTATAACCATATCACTGTTTGTAAGATAGGTGAAATGTAAATAAGTCAGAATCACTTCACTGTTTGTAAGTTAGAAATAAAGTTATCACCATGTTGCTGTTTGTGAGATAGGTGAAGTATAAATGAAGTCATAACCATGTTAGAGTTTGTAAAGTTAGAAGTAAAGTTAGAAATAGAGTTGATGATTGTCAAGTTAGAAATAAAGTTATAACCATATCACTGTTTGTAAGATAGGTGAAATGTAAATAAGTCAGAATCACTTCACTGTTTGTAAGTTAGAAATAAAGTTATCACCATGTCGCTGTTTGTAAGATAGGTGAAGTATAAATGAAGTCATAACCATGTTCGAGTTTGTGAAGTTAGAAGTAAAGTTGACGTTTGTAAAGTTAGAAATAGAATTGATGATTGTCAAGTTAGAAATAAAGTTATAACCATATCACTGTTTGTAAGATAGGTGAAATGTAAATAAGTCAGAATCACTTCATTGTTTGTGAGTTAGAAATAAAGTTATCACCATGTCGCTGTTTGTAAGATAGGTGAAATATAAATGAAGTCATAACCATGTTAGAGTTTGTAAAGTTAGAAGTAAAGTTGACGTTTGTAAAGTTAGAAATAGAGTTGATGATTGTCAAGTTAGAAATAAAGTTATAATCATATCACTGTTTGTAAGATAGGTGAAATGTAAATAAGTCAGAATCACTTCACTGTTTGTGAGTTAGAAATAAAGTTATCACCATGTCGCTGTTTGTAAGATAGGTGAAATATAAATGAAGTCATAACCATGTTAGAGTTTGTAAAGTTAGAAGTAAAGTTGACGTTTGTAAAGTTAGAAATAGAGTTGATGATTGTCAAGTTAGAAATAAAGTTATAATCATATCACTGTTTGTAAGATAGGTGAAATGTAAATAAGTCAGAATCACTTCACTGTTTGTAAGTTAGAAATAAAGTTATCACCATGTCGCTGTTTGTAAGATAGGTGAAATATAAATGAAGTCATAACCATGTTAGAGTTTGTAAAGTTAGAAGTAAAGTTGACGTTTGTAAAGTTAGAAATAAAGTTGTTGGTTGTAAGTTAGAAATAAAGTTATCACCATGTCGCTGTTTGTAAGATAGGTGAAGTATAAATGAAGTCATAACCATGTTAGAGTTTGTAAAGTTAGAAGTAAAGTTGGCGTTTGTAAAGTTCTAGATGGGGATTCAAAGTAAACAACCTTGCGTCCCTGCGCGGACCCATGTAGATGGTTTGAATTTTAATTTCGAAGGAGTAGAATCCTTTTCCCAAAATGGGGAGTGGTTTGCAATTAAGTAAGTCGAATTCGCTGACCTCCTTTTCATGGATGATGAGACAGTGTCTATCCATATGCACATACATGTATCGTATTTCCATTATGGGAACTTGTGGCCGCTTCCCATTGTGTCGAACAATTTCTTTGGGAATGGTGAGATTTTCTTTCAGGAATGTTTCAAGAGTATTGAATTGTAACCGTGTCCAATAGTCTAACGGCACACACACGCCCAGTCCATACTTTGTTGACATAACCTTTAGATAATCTATCCGATGACTTGGAGTTTTTATGGTCACGGCTTCTCCATGATGAGTTATCTTTTGATTGAAAGCATTTTTACCCGATGCTAAAGTAAGGGAGTTCAGTGTACCCAGTGGGAGAGCAGAGGAGTTGATGGCTTCGAGCAACTGCATGGTTAGCGCAAGGACGGAAATGATTGCCATGAGCTCAGTCGTCCGTTTTATAATCAGACCTAGCTCCAATCACATACGTTTCCCTTTTCACGTTTTCCCTGTCTTTGTTATGTGACAAAGAGTTATCGCACGTGAACTTTTGACTGCGTGGGTGGAAACCTTCCCTCTTACAAAGTCGTTCTAGTCTTCACAAAGACTTGAGTGACACGCCCCTTCCAGCGAACAAAGACGCATTCATTTATCTAACAAAGAGCCTGATAGTAATTCACAAAGCGCAATGACTCATGTTGCTCTATACACCATTACAAAATACTCAGTGAAAAGAAATCTTTATTGCATCTACACAATGTGTCGCGCATCAAACAAAGTCGTGGATGTAAACACACTCAGTTGAATCATGATATGTTTAACAACGTATGCATTTCCTTCCAACGTCTCTTCTATTCTCTCCATAATTTTCTCCATATGACGACCATAAAATTGATCACTAAGAGTAGTCCATTCTGTGCAATAAGATCCAAAACGAAGTGGTTTTTGTAAATCGTTCAACTCTATATAAGCAACGAGTCCACCCTCTACATCTTGAGGTTGTAAACTCTCCATCAATCTTTTGAAGAGAGGAAGGCTTTCAGTTAGCACTACTTTCACATCATTCATCTTCATTTTAAATGTAAGTTTCCAATCTTGTAAAAATCCATCGAATCCTTGTTGATCAAGTGTCAAATGACACATGTGGTTACTCAAGGTACAATGCGCCATCATAAACGTTGTAACTACAGATTTCACATTGCTTCAATGACTTCCACTATGAATAAAACAGAAATAACAATCATGTTCCACTGTAAGTTTATTCAACATCAGACAAAATTCACAAGTACACTTCATGAAATGATCATTACTCATTCACAAGGAGTAAAACATGTTTTACATAGACCCATGCTGTTGACAATAATATACAGTCTGTTTCAATTTACTTCTCACACCACATATTTTTGCAGATTCATGCAAGTCATAGTATCTAAACTATACCTGGAAGTTTGAGCCGCTATTATAGTGTTTTATGTCAACAAACAAGTAAAAAAAGAACAGATGTAAATCATGTATTAAAATTAAAAACTACAAATTGCTGTAAATGAAAAAATAGACTCGAAGGCAGAACAGATTTCAAGCTAAAACCGGGTATGTCCTCCTCGTATTTTGATCACTGCTTGAATTCTTTTTTGCATGGAATCTAATAACTTTTCACATGTTTCGGTAAGGGAGACATCATTATGCCACAACTACAATTTTTGCAATTAATGTCTGTTCAGTAGGCAAATCATATTCACAAGTCTTTGTTTCAGTATCCCACAAAGTGTCTCCAGAGGATTGAGGTCTGACGAATTTCCAGGCCATTTCAAAACACCCAGATTGATTTAATTCAGATAATTTGTGCACAGTCTAGCCTTGTGGCACGATGCCGAGTCGTGCATAAAGATGTTAACCCCAGCAGAACTCCATTGCTCCATTTGAGGTCTCACACGAGACTCCAAGACGTGCAGATACGAATGTTGATTCATGCTCCCCTCGCATACGTGAAGTCGTCCGGCTCCTTCAGCACTCATAATATCCCACATCATAACTTTGACTGGATGTTTCAAACGTGGTTCTAAGGCAGTCTTCGATGAGGAAGCTGTTCAGACTATCCTAGGACGGACTGACGAGCACTCAAAGATGATTCATCGCTAAAGGCCACCTGTAAAAAAAAGAAAAATAATAATAAAAGGCGAAAAATTGGAAAAAGTACTCAAGTTAATATTTCTCATGAAAATTCAGATTAAAATAAATTCATTACCCTCTTCCAATCCTCAGAAGTCCAACCAGCGTGGTCAAGAGCAAACAAAGTTTCTTTTGTTTCATCGCTTTGGTAAGTGGAGAGACCTTTTGGGCTTCTTGGATTCGCACTTCATTTCCTTCAACCTCCGCCACACAGCTGTTCCTCTGACGTTGGCCAATGCATCTTGTAACCGCTTTCGAAGTTTGGCAGTTGCAACACCATAGTCTTTCTTTACTTCACGAACTAAGAAGCGGACATCTGCACTACTAGTGACTTTTCTCTTATCACCCCTTCCTTTTCTATGGCCTACATAATGTCCGTTGGTCTTCATCCTAGCAATTCTCGACAATGGAAAATTGTTGATTCCTGTTCTACGAGCTATTTCTCGGTGTGAATAGTCCGTATTCTTCAACAAGGTCGTTATTTCAGCAACTTTGCTGTTTGAGAGGTCTTTTCCTTGCGGCATTGCTACGATCAGGTTATAACCTGTCTGAATCACCACAATCACCAGTGTTATGAGATTTTTCTGAAATCTCCCCACTGAAGAGACATCAAATCAAAATTGACCAATCAGATTGGAGTACGATTACCGTAAACAATCACGTGAGCCAGATTGCAGACAAGATAACAAGTCGAAACAGTGTTCGAGAACAGCGCATGTTAGTACAGTATGAATCAACATTTTCACGTGCCCATCTTGGAATCTCGCATTAAGTCTCCATTGGAAAAAAGTGCTCTGTAAGGGCCAATATCTTCATGCACGGCTCGCCACCTTACCACAAGGCTTGAAGCTGTGCACAATTTATCTTAATCATATACATTTGAGTTCCGCTAGATGACCTGGAAATAGCTTTTATACTATAATTCGTTTTAGCAACAAAAATATTGAATGTGAGAAGTAAATTGAAACAGACTGTAGATACAGTTCATAAACGTCATAGAGACTACAATGCCAGCGTGAAGAGAGTTTTGCAATGTAGGTAGCTTTATTTCTAGTATTACAATGGGATGGTGGTCTGTACAGGTGATGTCTCTCACCGAAACATATTGCCATGTCAAAAATCATTTCATCTCTAAACTTCTTTTGATCACAATGCATATGATAGTCTTGTCTTACACGATCTACCCAACATGGTAAATATAAATTATCAATGTGCAACTGAAGTGTAATTGTTGCTTCTCGTTCAGAATCATTTCCTAATATTTTATCAATATGAAAACCTGACAGCCACCGTTTGAAATCACTTATCAAATACGTTTCATTTACAAATCCAATATGAATCAAAATAGAAGGATCAAGTCCATGCACATGACGTCGTGACCATTCGTCTTTGTGTGGAGGACAGTAGGCAAATCTATGATATACACTAACAACAGTTTGATCACTTTCTCTCATTGCAATAGCACTCAATTCCTGCATGGGTGTTCCCTCACTGTCTATGAAGATGACAACCTACAATATCAAAAAGACTTCATTACAAAATAATACATTGAGCAGGAACTTTACAAGGATGTCTGTCCTTTACATAACAAAAGATACATACAACATGATGACAATGTTTTATTTGAACATAACGCGCAAGGCCGCGTTTTCCATATTCACTACATACTAACTGATTACAATACTTAAGATTTCTCTTTGGTGGTAGCACCATCTTTCTTTGATGTGCGACGACGTCTAGGTTTAGTGACAGGTTCTTGACACTCTTTGACACAAGAATCAATGACTTTCTCAATGTGATCAAGTCCTGTTAACTCAGGTTGATGATGAATTTGAGCAATGCGCAAATTGAGAGAAATCAAATTCCCGTCAGATTGATGAGGTCCCACATAAACAGCAGGCACCTCAATATGAAAGGAATAAAAGCCTGCACCTAGCGATGACAATTCTGTTTCAACTGACTGTTCAACTGTCACTCCTGAAGTGACTTTACAATACTTGCTTTGTAAAATATAGCAGCGAGTGCCGCGATACAATGGTTTGTAATAGGAAGTTTTCTTTTCTGGCCACAACTGTAATACTTCAGTAGGAATAAGAGCCTTTTGCCTCACAACGTCTTCAAAAAGGTCAAGCTGCTGACGCAACCAATTACTAATAGGAATACTCAGGTTTTGACCGCAACGATTTACTTGCGTATTCACTTTTGGTAAGTATACAGCCGGCGTTTGAAGATAGAGTCGAACACCGTTGTGGCGCACTTGTTTGTAGGTAGGATAGCCGTGAATTACCTTTTCAATTTTCGGATTCCACAGCTCGAGATGTTGAGGGATTCAGTGATGCAGCAGTTAGAGTAGGATTCATGGCCATGGCAGTCTGTAACGAAAGAATACCACTAAGTACATTCATGATCATCAGAGAAAAGAAAATTGTTAGCTTAGCAGTGACATATGAGGTGGCCCTTAAGAGGACCTTTTGGAGCGTTCACAGGATTTAAAGCTTATCACCAAAGTCTAAGTCTTCGTCATCGTCCAGTAAATTAAATGTCTTGGGCTTAGGACTCGAATTGAGTTTCAATTCCCTAAAAGACTTAAAGGTAAAGCGTCTAGGTGGTGGAGGCGATGGTTCAACAAAATAAGTTTGTACAATCATCGGCCACACACTCTACTGCGTCTCTCTTCTAAAATGCTGGTAAGGTTTTGGCCACACCGTCAGTAATGGGCAAAAGACCGTTCCAGGCCACCATAAAATTCAAAAAAATAGTATCTTTAAAAACGACATAAATTCATGAATTTGAACCCTTTTTCAGGTTATTAAGACTTAAATACATGAATTTAGTCCATTCAAAAAGTACCATTTTTTCAAAAAATGACATTTTTAAAAACGACATAAATTCATGAATTTGAACCTTTTTTCAGGTTATGAAGACCTAAATTCATAAATTTGGGCGTTTTTAAAAATACCCAATTTTCAAATTTTTCAAAATCTCAAATTTGAGAATTACAATCGGGCGAAGCCCTGGAACCTTCGGTTCGATTTTCACCCCCAAAATCATGACCGTTCCAGGACACCGAAAATCATAAAAGTTAAGAATCTCAAATTTGTGATTATGATCATTTTCTTGCTCAAATCATGACCGTTCCAGGACACCGAAAAAATTATAAAAGTTAAGAATCTCAAATTTGAGAATTACAATTTTTACCCCCCCCCTTAAATCATGACCGTTCCAGGACACTGAAAAAATCATAAAAGTTAAGAATCTCAAATTTGAGAATTACAATTTTCATTGCTTAAATCATGACCGTTCCAGGACACCGAAAAAATCATAAAGTTAGTTTTTTTAAAAACGTCTTTTAAATCCATCTTTCAGATTTTTAAAATATATCATGTGACTAATAATATTTCTTTAACAGGTAGCGGTTAATGCAAAATGAAAACACATTCTTTTTTCTTTTTGAAATATTTTATTCACATATATGTGCAAGTAGTTTAGATTACAAAGTAAATATATGACAACTAGAAAAATGTTACATTCATAAACTGGGAATGGCATTCCCATTTTTCTATTGTTACATAAAATGATTGACAATACACACCACTACGTCAAATAATATGCTAGAAGTCACACACTATAAGAAAAAATAAAGAATGTTTCATTTATAAGCTGCGAATGCTCATTCCCATTCTCTTATTCCGTCTCACAAAATAAAATGTTAATGCATGCTACTCACATAATATAGCAAAGTCTTACAATATAAGAAAAAGCAACCACTGTTTCATTTATAAACTGCGAATGCTCATTCCCATTTTTCTATTCTGTTACATAAAATGATTGTCAATACATACTACTCATTTTGTGTTTGGCGCTCCTGTATATGTTGTGTCTCTAATTGCTGCGTTAGTCCAGTTGTCATATCAGATGTTTGATTGGATTCTTGGGAAGAAAATATCCCTGAGCTAATTTGAAGCAACTGTTCCTCTTTTTCAAATTCAAAATAATCTTCAAAATACTTAAAGTTTTTGAAAACAAAGAATATACTTAAAGTACATGTTTGAAGCTTTGTGTTAGCTTGAGAAAGGCGATATAATTTTATCAAAAACGTTACATACCTTCTTGAGAATTTAATGTTATATTCACTCTCCAACTTTTGAGTAAAGGCTACCATTGACAAATGTTCCATTGATTTTAATTTAGATATCACAAATCCTTGGCAAATAGCAATTGATAAGGAAGAATTATTGTGTACTTTTTCTTGATAAATTAGAGAATGTAGAGTTGTAACACAGTTTTGGATAGTGCATGTCGCCTGTGCACTCACGTCGAGCTGTCGTTGGATTAGTTGTCCTGATGAAAATGAGTTTCTTATTTCAGAAAAAATCTCATTTTTCTTGTCTTCTTTTTCTGGTTTTATCTTCTTTTGAAAATAGAATTCATGATTTACAATAAGAGTTTTGAAAAAATCTATCTTCTCATCTTTGATGAGTGGAAGTACTTGATCACAAAATTTGAGGAATTCGCGATGAATAGAAGCACTCATTTTTGACACAGCTTCGATATTTTGGGTCTCGGATAAATTGTAAACAGTCAACAGTCTCGTAGAACGCTCACAGAATGAATGCACGCAGTAATTAGAGCACGCAGTAAGACTAAAATTGTAATACTTGGAATAATGGCAGCAGCTGTTTCTGAGAGAGAGAGAGAATCTTTATGACCTTTGCCCCAACGAAGCGACTAAATCATACCCGCATTGGCGCTATTGTCTGCCACAAGCCGCCGCAGCTGTCACCACTTCAATGTTCAACGTCAAACCAAGTCAAGCGAAACAAAACGAAGATTATCGACTTCTTCTGCAGAAACTAATTAAAATGTGCATTAAGATGCATTTCTTCCCAAAAAGGATATTTTTCGTGGAATGAAGAGTAGTTTTTTATCCTCATAACATGTACGATTGCATCGGTATTGGGCAGTAGAGTTATACTGAAGTATACAAAAAATTCAATTGCTTATCTACGATTCATACTGGCAAACAATTCCTTTGTTCTCTCTCCCTCTTCGTCTCATCCTCTCCCAGAGCTTTTGGTCTGACTGTGTTCTTAGAAATATACGGCAAACAAACAACTGCGTATTTCTATTTAAATCAAAATTCAGAAGATTGTATTCAAAATATTTATTCAAAATATTTCTTTAAAAATGGAAGAAGCCGCAAGAATATATCCTTCAATATCATATGAACGTAGTTCTACTTTAATGGACATTGAAAAAATGAACAAAGAAAAACACAAAGATAGAGTTAGGTATATGAAAGATAAGGAATCTCAATTATTATTAAGATTAGAGCATTATAAAAAGTTAAGAAAGAGATGGTCTAAAATTAAGAATGTAACACAAGGAATTGGCATATTCTTAACAATAAGTTTAGGTGCTTTAACAATTGTTATATCTTCTGGTGTTTTAGTAATTCCAGTAGTTGCTACTGCTTTAACAGGTACGGGTGTTTTTGCAACTTCACTTGTTACAATGTTAGATAAATCTTTAATAACTAAGAAACGAAAATCATTAAAAACTAAGCATTTACATATTAAAGAAGTCTATGATAAACTACATTACTACTTTCAGAGAGTATGTGATGATAATGTTATTACGTTAGATGAGATTGAAAAATTTGATCAAATAGCTAATGAAGTAAATCAAATATCATTTCAATCACAGACAGAAAAAGTTGATGATAAAAATAAAAAGGATGGTAAAATTTCTAGTGATGCTAAAATTTCTAATGAAGAAAATGACAAATTTTTTTTTAGAAGAGCTAAAAACTTTAAGCGAAAATTTAAGCAAAACTTTATTGAACAAAACTTTATTAAACAAAACTTAAAACGAGAAAACTTTAAACGAAAAGATGTCAAACAACAAAGCAATAAAAAAATAATTTGTTCAGTAAAATGTTTTTGTTGTATTCCAATGTTACCACAAAATTCAAATATTATATTTTAAAAATGGATAAAATTAGAGCTGATAATTTTAAAAGAATAAAACAATTAGAAGAGTTAATAAAACAAAGAAATATTATGAAAGAAAATCATCTTCAACATAGAATGATAAAAGCTGGTATTCAATCTGATATGTTTGAAAAAATGCAGCAAACCGAACAAGTAAAAACTGATTTTGAAAAAACTACGAAACCATTTAAAACTCTTGAAAAAGAACTTACAAATAATGATAAACAAATTGATATAACAGATCCAGAGCACAAAACTATATTAGATGACTATGGATTACTAGAATCAAACATTAATAAGAAATTACCAAAATCTATGCAATTTGAACATTCTATTTCATTTATAGATGGAAAAACGATACCTAGATTTTATCTCGGACAAAAAGAAATATTTCCACAACCTTTTCGAGGTTTAATTTTTTCACCAGATAAATCTCCTTTTAATTTAGATAGAAATTTTGTTAATCTTTTAAGAGGAGCAGATTTAAATAATTATGCTGTAGAAGATCTCATAAAATATAAAGCTATGTTAGACAGAGTTGGTGCAGTAAAATCTCTTAGACGTTATAAACAATTAGAAAATTTATTATCAACGGGAGTTAAAGTAGGGAAAGGTTTATCTGAAAAACAGAAAACTGAAACAACTGTATTCTTACCAGATGATCCACAAGAATTACTAAATAGATTAAATTTTTTAATATCTGCAATAAAAGAAGGTCATAATTCTAGTTTCAATGAAATTCATGCTATATTGAAAAGACTGTTAGAAAAGAAGATTCTAAATGAAGAGGATTATAAAAGTATAACGAACCGAATGTTCTAGGGCTTCGCCCGAACCGGACATCTCTGATGTCCTCCAGGGCTTCGCCCGTAGCTGAAATATGTTGTTGTTTTACTTTTTTCATAAAAAAATATTTATCTAATTTTTTTAGTTTAAAAATGTGTTCGGCAGATTTAGACAAAATTAATAATCATTTAGAAAATTTGACAGAGATTTTGGGTTCATCAAAATTTAGTACGACGTTAAAAATTATAACAACTACTTCATCACACACTTGTAATTTAGAACCCATTCTACATTTGGAACAAAATAAAAATTATCAAATTGCATTGACTAGTTTCTCTACATTTAACACTATTCAAAACGTTATCAAAGATGTGAATGATCAATTTAGATATTCTACTGATAAAGGCAAAACATGGAAAATACTAACTTTTCTTCCTGGTTCTTACGAAGTTGAAACAATATCAAATGAAATTAAGAGACATTTAGGTATATCATTTAAAGATAAGAAACAATTACATTTTGCAGTTGAACCGGCAGTTAATAAATTTTCTCTTACTTTAGACGAAAATCATCAAGTTGATTTTAATCATGATAGATCATTGTCAAAGCTATTAGGATTTAATAAACAAACCTATAGTCAAGGTTATCATTTAGGTGAGAAGATTCCAAAAATAACTGAAATAAATTCAATTGTTGTACATTGTGACATTATTGAAGGTGGATATATAAATGGTAAATTATCAAATTTAATATTCAGTTTTCCAGCTTTTACTGTACCCATTGGTTATAGATTAAATGTAATTCCACAAACTTTAATATATTTCCCTATTACAAGAAAAACTATTAACAACATTGGCATTAGAATCACTGATGAAAAAGGACAAGAAATAAATTTTGGAGGTGAAGAGATTATGATAGATCTTTTGGTTCGGGAGGTATAAACTCCCACGCGAAGCTAGAGAAGTTTAATTTTCTTCTTCTTTAAAAACAAAAATAAAATAAAAATAAATTTTTTTATTAAAAAATGAGTGAAGTGCATCCATTAAATAAAAGAAAACTTAAATTTAATCATCATTCAAATTTATCTAATAAAGTTTTGTCAGTTATTTGCGGAAGATCAGGTTGTGGAAAAACGTATCTATTATTTAAAATTTTAACGACTCCAAATTTTTTGGATTATAACAATCTTATAATTTATACAACAACGGCAGAACAACCCGTCTATCAATTTTTAAAATATGGATTTGAAAATAATCTTAAAAAAACAGCAATTGCTTCATTATTCAAAGAATATGAAAAATCTGAAGATGAAGAAGAAATAAGTTCGTGGTGTGAAGAAGCAGCAAAAAATAATCAGTTAGTAGAATCTAATAAAAATAACCATATAAAGATACAACTAATAGATGATAGTGGTAATATGCAAGATCCTAGTAAACTAGATAAAACAATGAAACATTGTGTAATTTTTGATGATTGTGTTAATGATAGAAATCAGTCAGTTCAGAGAAATTATTTTTACACGAGGTAGACATAATAACTGTAGTGTTTTTTATTTAACACAAAGTATGTATTCATTAGACGGAAGTGTTATTAGAAAGAATGCAAATATATTTATACTATTTGAAATAAATGCAAGAAACTCAAGTGATTTGTTAAGACATTTATGTGTAAGAAATAAAGATGAATTTAAACAATCGTGTAACAATGCTTGGTCAAAAGATTATGGCTTCATTACAATTAATATTGATAAAAAAATTCATGAAAGAGTTATCGAAAATATTTTCGCGGAGTGATAAAAATAAACAAATATAGTGTTACAATATTTTTTTTATTTTATATATATATCAAATTTGTCTATCTTAGAAATTAGAAAATTAAAAAGGTTCAGTAGTTATTCCATCAGGTAAAATTTTTCTTTTATCATCAAATGGATCTAATGCTAATATATGTTCTTCTTTTAAATACATGTTATGTTTTTTTGAATTAAGTCTATAATTACATGCTGTTTTTATTTCATTATTAAATAATGCATTTTTATAATCTTGAAATGTTATTTGATTAGCCACTGATGCCTTTGAAATTCCTTTTAATGTTTTATGTGTTTTAATATTATTAGTTGTATCATAACAATAACATTTAGATTTTAAAAATATAGCTTCTGTTATGAAATCTTCATTTCCTTCTAATTCATCTTTTACTTTACATAAATCAGAAGGATGAATGATATCTTTTATTTTATTAATTTCTTCATCAAGTGTAGAATTATACGGTATTGTTAATTCTAAGAAAATAGAATCGGTATCTGTAAAGTGTAATTTATAGTTTTTGCCATAAGCAGGTGCTAAATAATCATATATAAATTTATACATAAATAGTTTAGCTAATTCTAATATAGTGAATCCAATAAAATTAAACTTATCATGTTTCACGCTAATTCGACGTAAGTGTACAGCACATAGTTCATCACTAAATCTAGTAGTTCTTTTATATGTAGGTTTCCTTGTTAAATTTTGAAACCTATCTTTATCATAAACTATTTCAATATTTTGTCTATTACGCACATTTTCTAAAGTCTTACCGTAAAATGCATTATTCATTAATTTGAAGAACACGTTTCCAAAATCATCTTTATTTCTTTTAGCTATTTTACGTTTTTCAATATTGAACTCTATATAATTTTTTAACCACCTAGATTTTTGATAAAATAGTTTTCGATGTATTTTGTTGAGAATCATTCCATGTTCTAAATACCAATCTTGCATTCTTCCTTCAACAACATACTTTCCTTTATTACTTTGTGTTAACATAAGTTTTTTTGTTGGTCTGTATTTCTTAGGAATTAAAGATTTTTGATAATCTGAAAAATCTTCTATATTGGGAATTTTGTTTTCGGGACAGAAAGGAAAATATTTTGTTTTATCTTTTATTTCATCAGGATATACTAAATCAACTTCATATATATAACCATGATTATAATCTCCATCATAGGTTTTTTGATAATCAAGAATATTACACCATGACATTTCACCTGTTGGTAATTCTTGTATCATGCAAGAAGAATATAAGCTATTAAAATCATAATATAACAAATAGTTTTCTCTCATGATTTCATCAACTGCTGCTTGACTATCTTCATTTGGTATAAGTCCTTCTATATTTTGATTAAACAATTTTATAAACTGATCGCTTTCTTCTGGAGATAAAGGTTTCATTATTCCATAATCATCAGGATTTACTTTTTTAAATAATAATAAAAAAATAACTAAAAATAATAATTTATCATATGTATTTTCTTTATAATGTTTAAGTTTAACATTTGTATGTTTTAATCCTGCTAACCATGTTAAACCTGGTGTAGAATAACAATAACATGGATCTATTCCGTAATATTCTAAACACATGTCACGAAAGTTTTCGAAAAGATCAGCTAGTATTAATACATCTATCTGAAGATATTTCATTGTATAATCATACATTGTTTTACAATTTAACTCTCTCCAATTCTTTTCAGCTTCTGCATAGTCTTCGTCAGATAATTTTGATTGTTTTAATGTTGATTTAAATTTATTTATTGGAGGAAGTTGTTCTTCTTCCATAATTTTATTCACAGAATTAAAATCTCCAGTTATGTACTCATACGGAAATATTCCTTTTAAAGGTTTTAAATTATATTTATTTAATATTTTACATTGTTCAGATTTCAAAGTTTTTCCCATAACATCTAATGAATAAGGAGTAAAAAATCTAAATGCATCTAAAATTCTAATACAACCTAATTGCATTGAAAAATATTCTTCTTCTGTTTTACATAGTACATTTATTTGTTGTTGTTGTAATTTTTCAGATGAAAATAAATCTTTCATTACTAGATGGAAATCATATTTAGAACCATTATAGAAATATAAAGGAACAAAGTTATATTTAAATTTATTAGCATTAAGATTACAAGAATTATGTGCTGCACCTCTATATAATCCATTTAGATGATCATGATCTTTTACCTTATCAAGATATCTACCTTTGCCATTTTTATAATTTTTTGTAAATTCTCTTCCACAGTAATAACATTTTGTTTCATTAATAAAATTTAATTTTTCTTTTTCTGTTAATGGCATCATCGGTATATTTGTTTCAAGCAATTGTGAAAAATAATTTTGTAATTCTTCTACTTTCTTTGTAAACATTTCTGAACTATCTTCACCATAGTATTGATAATATTCTGATTTAAATAATTCAGGATAATTTGAATGAATGTACATTCCCCAACATAATGGTTTTTGTTCAAATAAATATTTTTCTTTGCTTTGTTCAGGTGCACTTTTTCCAGGTGCACTTTTTTCAGAATTATAATTTTCAGAATTATAATTTTCAGAATTATCATTTTCATAATCATCATTTTCAGAATCGGGTGAAGCCCTGGAACTTTCCGTTTGATTTTGTGTCATATTAACATTATATGCTTCAAAATCACAATAAATAGTAAAGGGTACTTTATTTTTAAAATACCATTTATTATATTCTAAATATTCATCTTTAGGAAAAGTATTTTGAACTGCTTCGTTTTGTTGACAATTCTCCAAATGTCTATTCATTTCTTCTAAAGTTCTAAAACTTGTCATACATTGAAGACAAGGAAAATTTTTATTATCTGAAGTTTTTGTAAATATAGAAACATCTTTACACAATATAAAATGACCCTGATAATATAATATATTCGCTTGTGCTGGTTGTTTTGACTGTTCTAGTTTTTCAAATTCATCTTTATATATTTCATGTGTTTCATTAATTTCTTTTGCAAGATTAAATGTATTTCGATGAAAATTTTGATTTAATATTTGTAGCTGATAAATATATTCTTTATCATATTGTTCTTTATATTGTTGTAGACATTTTTTTAAAGATTCATTTATTTTTTGATTGGTTTCATTATTTAATTCTTTATTATTTAATTTTTTATTATTTTCTTCATTTAATTTTTGAATTGTTTCTATCTTATTTTGATATTTATGGTGATATTCTTGTAGTAACATTTGTGTTTGTTGTTGATAATCTATTTTACATTTTTGTAAACTTTCATTTAAATTTTCTAATTTTTGTTGATATTCTGAAGATAAAGATGAATATTTGTAATTATAATCATCAGTACGTCCTTTATAATTATTATGATTAATCATTATTGGTGATAGTGTTTTAACAAGTTCAAATTTTTCAGTACATATTATATTTCCTTGGTAAAAAATATTATGATGCATGTAATTTCCTCTATCATTATATACTATTTCTGATTGGCATAAATTTTTATTATTCAAATAAAATTTTTTTGAATCTGAGTAAAGTGGAGTAATTTTACCAATAGAAACATAATTCACATTTAATTCAAAAACATTTACTTCTATTAAATTTTTATTCTTTTTATGAAACTTTTTTAACCTATTATAATCATATGGAAATTCATCTAAGCCATCAGAAAGATCAAATTCATTTATGTATTCTTCTTTATTATAATGACTTAGTCTTTCTTTACGATATTCTGCAGGATGTAAATGTGCTATAATACTCCACAGAAAACAATAATCATCTTCATTTTTTATGTTGATTATTTGTGGTGAACTGAAAGGTAAAGGAACATAACTACCACCAGTATTATTTTTATATTTATCAATTACTATTTTCTTGGATAGTATTTTAACAAATCTCCAACAAGATTCACGTAACTGGGCTTCAATTATACAATTTTCTAATTTAAGTATCATCGATTCAAATATGGGTTGTATATCATTTACATTATGAATTTCTTGTGAATTTGTAAAATGTCCTTGTATTATTTCTTCAGGAATTCCATCAGGTCCATTTTTTGTATAAAGTACTTCTACATTCATATAACATTTGAAAGATTTCTTAAATATATTATAAAAGTTGGTTAGAATATCAGAAAAAGTTTTATCGGTTTCATTATATTCAAAAGTCTGATTAAATAAATATTTTATATTTGCTACGGGCGAAGCCCTAGAACCTTCGGTTTGTAAGGCTTCATCGTTACGTTCAGCTTCATCAAATTCATCAGTATCGCTAAATAAATATCTTCCATCTGGTACGGGCGAAGCCCTAGAACCTTCGGTTTGTATGGTCTCATCTTCACTATTAAAAACTTTTTTATATTCCGAATGTGAATAATCATCAAACATTTTTTTAACTTTTATATCAGTAGGCAATGTTTCTAGATAGTTTTTATAACTATTTAATTTTAATATATTTCCTTCATCAACTCGTTCTACATTTTGTAAATGCAATTTACTATTTAAATGAGATTGATAACTTCTTTTTGTTTGCAACTTTTTTTTTACATAAGACACAATAAAACTTGGTATTTTCCATTTTTTTATTTTTTTAGAGAAAATTTAAGAAAAAAATTGTGTTTTAATTTTAGATATAAACATTCTAATATCTAGGACTTGAGTGTTATTTTATATTATTATATATTTCACGTTCTTTAGTTATTTTTGCTTTATCATATTAAGTTTAATCATATTAAGTTTTATCATATTAAGTTTCATCATATAATGTTTTATCAAAAGATAATTTAAATTTATTTTCACTAACTATTGATTCTTCATCATCATAAATTGATTCTTCATCATCATCATAAATTGTTTCTTCATCATCATAAATTACACTTTTTTGGTATAGGATGCCCTTCCATGATAGGATACCATTCTCTTATTGGAATATCTAATTCTAAATTACATTTCTTATCTGATAATAATATAATAGAGAAAAATATTGGTCTTTGATCTCTTTTGGAAAATTTAATAACACCACTATAATCTGAATCACTTTTAGTTTTTATTAAAGATGATAAAATTTTAAATTGATTAGATGTAAATCCTAATTTAAATTTTGTAGACCCGACACATAGTTGTCTAACAGCATCTTCAACTATACCATCATTATTATTTTCAATTGTAAGAAAATGAAATTTAGATAAATTTTTATAATTACTAATATTTTTATAATCTTTTTTACCATTTACACCTTTTTCAGATGTTACAGAATCATCATTATTATCATAAGATTCTTTAAGATCGGGCAAAGCCCTAGAACGTTCGGTTCGTTTATTATGATTATGGTCATTGTTAATAGTATAAGGTGTAGTCCACATATAAATTTTCTCTTGTTGAGCTAAACCATTCATATAAGATTTTAACAAATTAATATTTAAATTAGAATACAAACCTATATACGTATCATCATCATATCGTTGTGGCATTTCTAATGTTTCTTGTTATAAATTGTGTCTCTATAATAAACTTGACATAATAATTCTTCATTATGTTTTTTACTCTCTATATGAATGTTATATTGATTTTGATCGTCAACAAATAATCTAATTTTTTCTTTCGAAAAAGATTTTAATTTTTTAACTAATTCTTTAATATTGATATAATAATAATTTTAGTTTCTATCCAATCAGTATTACTAATTGGTAACACTGCTCTAATAAATCCATAAACATTATTATGACCTATTATAACCATATTTTTCTTTATTTAATTCCACATAAGCTACATCATTATATTTACTAACAATATCCATAAATTTAATAAATGGATCCCCGGAAATAAACAATAATTAGTTTCTATAGAAGGTAAACCTTTCGTTTGCTCTTTGAATATTTCTGCTTGAAGTTCAAAAAGTAAATTAACATCTATACATGGATTATTATTATTATTATCAAAACATTTATTTTCAAATCCCGTTGATCTCGTCGAATAAGAAGAACAGGATGATGCGGGCGAATATAATTTTTTTAAATTTGGATTTTCCATTTTTTTTTATTAGAAAAAATTTTATTTTTTTATTTTTATTAGAAAAAAAATTTTTTTTTTGTTAGAAACAATCTTATTTTTTTATTTTTATTAGAAAAAATTTTACTTTTTTATTGTTTTAAAAATGATGTTACCAAATGTTGGTGGAGGTGCATATATCCCGAATAATCGTGAATTAGAAATAGAGATAGAAAATTATATCATGAAAACTGGAGACGTTTTATCTGGTCCATTGCATCTTTCTATTCTTCCGCAACAAAATACAGAGTTGACAAATAAACAATATGTTGATACACAAATCAATGATTTAAAGGAAAAACTCCTATATAAACGATGTTTTGGTTCCACTGATGAATGAATTAAAGTTGCTTAAACTTAATGACAAATCATTAAACGAAACATTATTAAAACTTGATAAAAAGGATAGAGAGCTAGAAGCAGATATAGCAAAACTTTTTAAAAAGATTTCAGAACAATCAAAAATTTTAATATTACTTTCTATAAAGTTAAAATCTGCAGTCATTAAAAATAAACATCAGATAAAAAATGTTAAAAGAACAATTAGAAGATGAAATAGAAAAACTTCCTGAAAGAATTAAAAAAAATTTAAAGCAGTTACAAACTACATTCCAAAAAAGTGTTGATGAATTAAGTTCTAAAATTACTCAACAAATGAAAAAGATGAATAGGATAATAAATGAAGTAAACTCACTTATCGAAAAAGTTGATAAAATGAAAAATCTGAAAATCAATTTAGAAAATGAATTAAAGAAAAATTTACAAGAAAACTCTAAAAAAAATAAAGAACAGTTAGATTCTGTTAAAAGACAATTAGATGTTCTTAAAATTAAGTTAAATGCACTTAAAACGGCGTTGAAGATGAATCAGGAGAAAATTCAAGTTAATAGAAAAGAAATTAAAGTACATCACACGCTGCTTGACGCAATAGATAAAGTGCAACAGTCAATTAATAAAGTTATCTCGAAGTTGTTGTCCATTCACAAACGTAAATCTTAGCGTAAATATTAAACGGACCAAAGGTCCTCTGGTTACTAACCAATCGGAGCGAAGCTCCTCGAGGCTTTAGCCGAACGTAGATATTTTTCCCAAAAGTCAAATTTAATCCTAAAAAATGCCTATAATTTATAAACACAATCTTAAACATTTTGCATCAAATAATAAAATTGCTCATGAACCATCTCAGAAACCTGTGTACCATTATGATAGTGTAGAAACTGTCGGAACACAAAAGTTCCTAGGCACCGCAGGTGCCGTCCAAAAAGAAAGGGGCTGGCATCCTTTCTGGTATTGGAAGTATCGTTAACTTAATTAAAAATAATAAAGATTTGATTACATCTGCTGCAAAAGGAGCAGCTGCTATAGGTAGTACAGCTAGTGCAATATCAAATGCTGTCAAGTCTCAAAACGAATTAAAACAACTAGAAGCTATTCGTAAACTTAGGAATGATTCCGAAGAACTAAAAAATTTAAAAAAACTTTCAGAGGAAACAAAAAATAAAATTGCTAACATAGCTGTGGGGGGTGAAACCTTGAGGAGCGGAGCTCCGTCTGATAGTAAACATAATGAAAAAACAATTGAAGAAATAAGAGGTAATGGTCTAGCAAAATTCTAAAATTATATTTTAGTAAAATTTTTTAGTAATTTTTTTAGTAAAATTTTTTTCTGTCTGTGAGAAAAACAAAAAGTCAAATTATTTTTTATAAAAATGTCTTCGCTTATCGAAAATAAATTTAGATTAGACGATGCTCCGTTCGTCAGTTACAATCAAAAAAAGAATGACTATATAAGAATTGCTATGAATCCCGGATCTTCCAGTAGAGTAAATACTGGAGGTGATTTAATTTTTGAAGTTGATAATCAGCAGAGTTATTTATATTTACCTGATTCATTTTTACACTGTGAATATTCTTTATATAGTGATGCCAATTTTACAACACTATTACCAGATAGCGATAATATTGCACTAGAGAATAATTTCTTTCCAAGATTATTTACACAAATGCGTTTAGATGTTGCAACTCAAAATATAGAAACAATAAGTGATTCTCCAGGTGTAATTGATACAATGCTTAGATTTGTAACAATTGGTGAAAATAATAAAAAGTATGAAATCGAGGGTTGGTTTCCTGATACTAATGATGGTATAATTGTTGATGATTTAACTCACGCTGGAACAGATGCCGCAGGAATTGCGAAAGATGTAGAAAATATTGCAAAACATTTAAATAAAACAAATAATGATGCATATAAAGAAAGACGTGAATTTAACAAAAAAAGTAAACAGACAGTAAATTGGTCATTGTCTCCATTATTCGGATATTTAGATTATGATAAAATATCATATCAATTAAAATTTAAGTTAATAATTCATCGTACAGCAAATAATGAATTAATCTTTTTTGGTAAGACTGGGAAAAAAGCATATTTAAAAATTGATAGACTTGAATGGTGGATTAAGCATATTACTCCTAGTTTAGAGATTGAAACAGCTATTGCAAAAAGATTAAATACTAACAAACCAATTCCAGTTAATTTTCTAAAGCGTACAGCTAGTTCAGTAACTTTTTCCGAACAAAGATTTAACTGGCATTTTACTAGAACTGCGAATACCCCAAGATATTTATTACTAACATTTCAAAGAAATAATTCTCCAAGTTTTGATAAGAACAATAATATCTTCCATATTAATACAATTCGAAGTTTACAAGTTTCATTAAATCAAACCCGTTATCCAATTGATCCATTAAGATTCGATGATACCAATAATCAATTTATGGAAGGATATGATTCTTATCGAAATCTTTGTATAGAATTTGGAGTTGAACCACAATTAACTCCTGGAGATTGGAGACATTTATATCATGTTTTCTGTTTCGATTTAAGTGCACAATCTGAAGATATTATCAAGAGTGGCTGTGATGTAACAATTAATATTGAAAAAAAAGATTCCACAACTTCACTGATGGCTTATGGTTTATTGCTAGAAGATGTAAAATATTCTATTGAAATTCTTAATGGAAAGATGGTAAGGATAAGTTAATTAAAATTTTTTCATAACTAGAATAGATTAAAAATTCTTATCTTAAAATTTTTCATAACTAGAATAGATTAAAATTTTTTGGTAACTTAAAATTTTTTGGTAACTTAAAATTTTTAATAACTAGAATAGATTAAAATTATTTGGTAACTTAAAATTTTTTTATTAAAAATGTCGCAAGCGAAAGGTAATAATAATAAAACTGTTGAATTAAAATTACGTAATATTGTTGACAAAAATACCCCTAAAACTATTACGATTAACAAAAAAAGTATTACATAAGTAAACCAATGATAGAGAATATACAATTACAAGAAGAAAAGAATGGCGGGATTCTCCCATTAATTCCACTAATAATAGGTGGCATAGCTGCAGCAGGAAGTGTTGCAGGTGGGACAGCTGGTATTGTCCAAGCAGTAAATAAAAATAAATCAGAGACGGCAGCATTAGAAGAACAAAAACGACATAATAGAGAGTTAGAGAAAGTTGCTAGGGGTGACGAAATAGTAGATAATTTTATTAGTAAATTAAAATTAGTTGATGAAGGAAAACGAGTTCTTAAAAATATTCTCCACAATGTTGATGATTTAATTGAAATTAAAGAAACTAAAGATGGTTCTGGAATATATCTAAGTCCTAGTATGATTCGGTAA
>CAJQUW010003702.1:0-44628 GCA_907163375.1 Prostheceraeus crozeri | reverse complement strand
GGCAATGTGCTGACTGTGGACACATCTTCACGAGGAAGCGTGATCTCATCCGACACATCAAGCGAGGTGTTTGTAGACCTAAGCCGCATCAATCTCCGAAGGTAGGGATGATTCTGTTAACGATGTCTCCTTTTCTTGCGATTATGCATTCAGTCTTTCGAGACACGTTTTGAACTATCTTCGCACAGACTTCAACATACACACACGAACGATACCTACACCAACGGTACCTCCTCTATCCGACTCACTGAGTGTCCATAAATAATTTAGTGAGGAACTACCAGATGGACTCCTCAGAAACCATTGCTAACTTTGAGGAATGGTTTCATCAAAATTCATCATTGATAGAAGCGCTCTTCAACAATTTAGACAATTTTAGAATGAAGGCGCTCATCTATCTTAAAATAAAATATGTAAAAATCGACCACCATACTGGACAAATAATAGAGAGGTTGGAGTTTCACATACCCTCCTCTCCTGCAACCGAAGTTGTAGACTGTGAGTCTTGGATAAATTTTCATATCCAAGGGTTAAAATTAAATATAGATAAATTTAACGAGCGTGATAGTGGACTCGTTTTTGATGGTATTGAGACCGCCATGATTAAAATCAGTTTATTAGGAAATCATAGTGGTCGAGGCTCCTTTAAACTTCCGAAAAATTTAAGAAATAAAGCAGCAGTCATTTCTGTAGATTGCGAATCGCTATGTTTTAAGTTTCCTCAGCGCCATTCTCTCACACTATTATGTGCAAATTATATGTCTTACCGCAAGATAAGTAGTCTCATGAAATGAATTTAACTTCGAGGACGTAATATGACATGATAAAATTAAAGATATAAAAAATTGGAAAAATTAACAACATTAAATATTCTCCATGTGGGAAAAGGATTGAAAGGTTGCGCTACAAACTCCCGTTCGAAAGTTTTATGAACGTACATAAACCTGTTATTATAAAACAATGATATAGGATTGGCACTACTCTATTCCCAAAATCTCTCCTTATTACCACCACTTTGGAAACTCTAGTAGAATTATATGACTCACTGATGTATTCGCCACTTTAGTGAAACTAAATTTGAAACTCATTACTAAAATGGTTTAGCAGGAAAACTCAAATGAGCGCATCCCAAGATAAGAGTTTTCATATAGAGAAATGTGATGATTAAGTCCTCTGCGTGTCATCATGCTCAGCGAATGTTTATATCAGATAACTTCCATCGACCAGCAGCCTTTCCTGCTAATAAGTATGCATGATCACTTTAGGGTATCAGAAAAAAAATTGCCGCCCTGCAAGGAGGATGGTATTTACCAATTCCTACAATTCTCCGAACATCTGTAAAATTCAACAAAAACAGATGAGGGGGGGGGGGGTAACTCTATCGCAGAGCATTGCGATTACACAGATGTATCAAGCAAAATTATACTGCAACATTTCCCAAAATGTAGAAAACATTTGACGAGATAAGGATTAAGAAAGTCCGATACCATGATCACATCACGCTATTTTTATAAACGCACTCTGTTTCAAAGCAATTTTTCACTTTAGATGAAACGGCGTACATTAACCCGTCATTTGTCCCATAATTTCAAGGCTACGAGACAGCCATATGATATAAAAGGAGGTTTAGTCAAATTAAAGAGTGGAAGCTTATGTAATACGCAAACGATAGAGAAGTTTATCCATGACAGCTAAAGTGCCTTCGACAAAAACTAAAGAAATAGACGGTCTATTTTGATATAAATTGTAGATTCCTCCTACCATTTTATGACTGCTCACTGGCCTCTCTCTCCAATCTAAAGTCCTCACCTAAACACAAATTCTTAAAAAAACAATACCCAAATCTAACCGATGAAGTCATCACACGGAAAGGAGTCTTTCCATATGCATATTTTGATGCGATTAGTAAACTCGGCGAGACTTCTCTTCCGCCCATAGATAAATTTAAAAATGATTTGACCGCGCAGAATGTAAGACCGAAGATTATGATCATGCACAAGATGCATGGATAAAATTTGACTGCCATACATTTGGTGAATATATGATTGCCTACCTTAAGTTAGATGTATTTTTGCTGGCTGATGTATTTCAGGAGTGTCGACGAGTGGCATTAGAAGAAGATAAGTTAGATCCCGTCCACTTTGTCAGTCTGCCAGCCATGTCATTTAAGTCTGCTTTTAAAATGACTGGTGAGACCATTCATCTCTCACAAGATCCAGAGATGTATAATTTATTTGAGCGAGGAATTCGCGGTGGTCTCTTATTTGTAAATAACACATAGGTTAAAATCTGAAACAGTAGGCAATGACCAGACTCATCTGAAGTATTATGACCAAAATAATTTGTATGGTAGTTCATTACCAAACCGCTACCTCACTCTGAGTTTAGCTGGTTAGAATGATAGTGATATTCAACATTTCTCCAACCCTTCTAATCATACTAGCAATTCCAAGAAAGGTGATTGGGATATTATTTGAGATAGATCTAATCTATCCAAATAATATTAAACATAAAACCGTAATGTGTCCCACTCGCACCCGATGCAGGTAATAGGAAAATAATGTTTTCCGGACTTATTAAAAAACAATTTCCTAAGATTAGAATCATGTGGTCTACCCACTAGTAGCCTGGTCGCATACTTTACTCACCCATATATAAAAGAACACTACTATCCACTGTAGCATCTTAAAATTTTATTAGAAATGGAAATGTTAAAGATTCACCGCATTATATATTTAAACGAAAAGGCCTTCCCTCAAGCCCATAATTGAATAGCAACAGCTGAACGTGCACTAGCCCATAATAACTTTGATAATGAAGTTGATAAAGATAAACAACTTTCTTTGTAAACCGATGGAGAGGTTAGAAAGCCCGTAAACTACAAACTAGTTAATGATGGATCTAAAAGTAGCACAAATTTGAGCCCAACATGATCATGAGACCTTATAGGTGGTAAAATGATAAAAGCTGAATGTTATTGTGCAAAACCCATCTATATGCAACTTACAATTATTCTAAGCGGAAAGGACCAACTCTTGTAGAAAATACTAAAACCATGCTACATCGGTAAAAAGATTCGTTGTGGTGTGATACAGATAGTTTCTTCTTAGTATTACCACGCAAAAGATTTAAATTTTCAATGAAAAGAAACATCTTCAGAAGAGATTTTGATACAGCAAATTAGCCTGCGATCATCCACTCTTCTCCATCAAAAATAAGCAAAATTGCTGCTTTAAATTAACAGAAGGAAGAAATAGATGACATGTTTCTCCTCCGCCTAAAAATGTATCTATGAATGAAAGATATCGATTTAGCATTAACGAGCTAAATGCAATCAAAATCCATTGACAATTTTAAACATAAGAATTTCAAAACCTATAAAATAAAAATATAACGGTTGTCAATATGAAAAGCTAAAATCAAGTCGCATGAGATAAAAACTCTTACTTTAGAAACCCTTTGCATCAGGGGAGTGAAGATCTGTTAGAACACAACATATCTCTTCCACATCTGACATCCTGACACAAACATTCACCACCCAAAAAATTTAACCTCACACTATTAACAAAAAACACATTCAGGAACTCTTAGCATATTCATCCTTAACTTAGTATTTTGTGTTATTTCTTAATAACATTTTGTTTTAGTTTCGCATAGTTTGTTTTTTTCCTTAATAGTTCCACATCTGTACATTCCCCATGTGATGACTTTTCCACTGAAATACATTTTTCCTATCCCTGTATATTTCCACCCTTCACGAAGTAAAAAGACTTTTTGTATATAACAATGTTTATTGAAGTGCGCTCATGTATATATTTTCAGTGGATGTTGTATAAAGTCTATTGCTTCACATTCATGTACATATTTCAATAAACATATCACAATGACTTCACTTTGTTTTCCGAAACACTAACGTTATGAGGGATTTAGTAGCTTGCACGAGGTTGCACGCGTGGTAACCCATTCTGGAAATTTTGAGAGCAAGAAGGGTATTAGTTTGGTTGACGACGGATGATAGAAAATAGATTCAAACATCTTCTCGACTATTCCATATGAAGCGTCTTTATCATGAATGAAATCACGTAAAATGTATTCTTTTTTCTCACCACAGAAATAGTAGAATCAAATCACTTTGAATGTAAAGGTGCTGTTCATGTTTATCAAGTGTCATTGGTGTTTCTATACCAATCGTATGCGCAGCAGCAAACACAGTTTGTAGCATTGAAAACCAAAGAGTTTTTTTCAAATTTTTACTCAATTGACATTGAATGTCATCACCCAGTTTCAGAACAACGCGTTGATTTCAATTGAAAACGAAATGTGGTGTGTCTTTACATCATATTTACTTTTCATCACATGCTTCAACTTCTGTTGTATATAAGGATTTACTACATGAATGAAGCTTTCAACTGTATGATATAGACGCGGCATTATATTGATAGCAACTTTAGATTCTTCATAAGACTGGTAAATTTTCTTGATGCGATCGCCATAGATGTCCACCCACCATTCATCATTAACTGAATCAGCTTTAGTGTGATATTCATGAGAAGCATACACCACACCGCTTCCAATAATAGGTGTATAATGTCTTACAAAATGACGCAAGGTTGGAGAGAAATAAACTGTAAGTTTGTCATTATATTTCTGAATAACCAACTTATTTTTGTCCGCCATAATTTTCTCTCCATACTTCTTACCCACAGTCTCATTCCATCGTTTTACTAACTCAATAAGTGATAAAGGTTGAACACCACGCTTTTTCAAAATGATGCGTTCTTCGCATTCTACAACATCTTCATCAAATATTTTAAATCTATAATGAAATTTGTTGATTCGATTTGAATAAACTTTTTAACATTTGCAGTAGCAATTGACGTTAGATGTAGTCCATGACCAAAACCAAGATGTGGATAGAATTCACTATCCAACCTCAGCGTAAGACCTTTAGTAAAAGAATGAAAGCGGAGGAACTGTCTCCCACTCCAATGATAGATAGTAAACTCATAAGCTTTCTGATTTTTATTCTTCATGATGGAAGTATTACCACTGTTGAATGCCTTAATAATTTTCTCATTCCCAAATGGCTCATAAGAATCTGATTTTATCTGAATCCATTCATAGTTCCACTTTCCATCTGATGTTAAATTGTATGGGAACTGAAATGCATTATTCATCGTTATTCCATCATGGGTGCGAGGAGTCAATATCATTTCTTCCAAATCATTCACATTCTGAATATTGCTATCATAGCAAATACTAGAAACGCCAACCTCCCATTCACCTTCTAAATGCAGTGGCCGATTTAATTCTACTCGATAGTCTGATGGTTTATTTTTGGGAAATTTATTCATAGAAGCATTACTGGGCAAGTAGATTAGAAACGAGTCCTTATTTTCACTTTCCATATTATTCACATTGGAAAAATATATTAGCATACTTTTGCATTAACTCTTCATTCGGAAATGGAGTGTGATACTTGTCACAGCATCTTTATGAAAAGGAATCAACGCACCAGCATCGTCATAAATGGCAATATCAATTTGTGGGATGTAGTTTGATTTCAGCTTTGTATAATGCACTTTCTTGAAAGTATGCTCAGATAAAATACTGCAGCTTTTTGGCTGGTATGGTATCATTGCTAGCAATGGAGCTTCAACATCTCCCACACGTACATCTTCACCAATATTGGAATATATCTGAAAATAGTTAATACGACGCGATAGCGACATGTCTGCGCTAGCTTTGGTTACAGTACCACTTTTAAAGATATTTTGATCAAAACCCAAAATGTCCATTAGAGTTTTATCCATAATTAGTTCAATACCTTTTCCACTTATAGTGAGAGACAAAGTACCTTCTTTTTCAGAAAATGAAATATGTTGCTCATTAATCACTTCATTTAAATAATCTACAACCAATTTAACCGAAGTAATAATGCGAGGCATCAACACTCTTGTTTCATGTAAGAAACCACCAAAAGGCTCTACACACTTTCTGTATAAAGATACGGCCCATTCTGTATCAAATTGATTTGACCTTTCACATGGTAAATGTTGCATATCAGATTTTCCATGAACAGCTGCAGAACGATGTCGTAAGAACTGATGAAAATCTTTTGAACAAACTAATACTAGATCATCATCATTTAATTTGCTTATTGCAATATGATTAGATGATTTGATATAAGTCAATGTTGCCACTTGTTTACCATCAACTCGAAGGAGATAATTAAATTTCTTCAATAATGTTTCAGGAGTCATGTTTGTCTTTCTTGGCTTAATCACAATCTTCTTCACCAACGTCTTCTCATTTCTTGGAATAAGATCTACATAATAAGCTTCCTCTCGATATATTAACTGTTTATGACCACTTATGTGGTAATTAACGTTAAAATTATCATAGCTTGTTAAGGCGCTAGCGAGGTAGCCTAAATCATTTCTTAAACTTGGACTTAAACCAACAATCCAATCTTTCTCAACTACATGATGTACATAATTATAATCATCATTGTGCGGAGTAAATTGGACAATATGTTTACACGCTTTATTCAAGAAATCATATATAAACTTTTTACATGATAAGAGATCTTTCTTTGGCCACTGTGGAATGTATACTCGGCACCCCTTTTCACATTGATAAGCAGCTGTACGCCTCATATTAATAGTCATCACCTCATGATCAAAAGTATAGACACAGTTGCTATAAACAAGTTGAGTGACACCCACTTCCCAATTTCCATTTAGCTGTTGTGCATGATCAATGGGAGTAGAAAAGAGTGCGGCTCGATTACTAGTAAATCTCTTTGTAGCCGCATTGCTAAGCAAAATATGATAAAACGACATTTTTATATTGCTAATCTGCAACTTTGCATAACATCATGAAGACTTGGATTTTGGACTCTCTACAATATATCAGAGTTGATCGTGATGGAAACGTACATTTCAAAAATTCTCATGGTCATACATCAAGAGGAATTACATTAACATGGCGACAATTTGTCAACCTCAATGATATCATGAGGGATTTGGAATATTTTGAAACATTAAGATTCATCTCCTTGGGTGATCAAGTTTGGCTTCAACATTACAGAAATGAAATTCAAATCTACCATTCTCATTCCGCAAACTGTTTCTCATTTCGCAAATACAATTGGGAGAAGTATAGAAGATACATACATCGCTCCATCATGACATTTATTCGTCGTGAGTTCATCGCCCTACTATGCAAATCTTAATCAGACATGACTACCACACACCATGAGTTGGAAATTAGATTCCCTACAACGTATTGAAACGGATCATGATCGAAACGTCTATTTCAAAGATTCAACTGGAAATGTGAGAAGAGAGTTTGCTTTATCTTATCGTCATTTTCAATCTCTACATCATATCATGAAGGACTTGAAATACTTCTATATGAAAAGACATTCACGTATTGGAAATCGCATCTGGCTGCGCGTCAACAATCGGCGAATTCAACTCTATCATTCCCAACTTCATACTAACTTCACATTTCATCAAGGTAGTTGGGAAAAGTATAAAAGGAAGGTACATCGCTCAATTTACTCATTCTTTCATCATGAAGCGCCATCGCTACACCATCGTCAACATTCTCCGTCGCTTCAGACTCTACACCAAAATCGATCTCACAACATTACACCAACAGCTTCCAAACAGCAAGTATTACCCGGGCCGTCCTCAAATGTTAGTGGTGAAGATGAACAATTCACGGAATCTTCAACTCTTCCCAAATGGGACTGTACAGATTCTCGGCGCCCTTTCTCATTCATCGGCGCAGTCAATGCGCTTAGAGCTACAAAGACTACTACGTCGGATATGGAAGAGGGAGAGGTGTGTGATGTCGAATCTGACTGTGGACAATATGGTGATCTCTACTCAATTGAGTGACAGTCTATCATTTTTGAAGATTCGTACCAGCAGTTACAGTTTGTGTTATGAACCCGAACTTTTTCCTGCAGCTCTCATTAGTTGTTGGTTACCTGTGCATGTGGCAATCTTTCATAATAGTAAAGTGATCATTACTGGACTAAAATCTCATGTACAAGCAAATATGATCCTAGACTATCTCATTGAGTATGTACGTACCCAGCGGATTGTAAAATAAAAAACAATTTTTCCAACATGATGTTTTTATTTCAAATCATGATAGAACTTACAAATCATTTTTTCATTAGAGGATGGATTACATGAAAAGTTTTGAATAACAGATGCAAATCGAGATACATGTAAACGTTTTAAGATGAAGTACAGTACAAAAGCACCACACGTTGATGAAAGTGGATGTTGTAGTATGCGTTCATTTCGCTGATATTGACGCGTATGTTTTCTCAACCACTGCTGTGTTGGTATATTTGGAGGTTGAGCAAGAGAGTCAAATAGTTCACCACGTCGGTCTTCTCCAATAAAGATCGCTTTCCAATGCTCACCGCCTAAATTCTGTGAATGAGTGTTTAGCACAATAAAGATGGGATAGTGATTTACTGCAGGTGGTAAGGTATCGAGTGAATAGACATTATCGAAAGCTTTCAACGTCGCTTCGTCTGCATTACGCTGCACTTTAGTCTTAATATCGTCAGCAGTCAACCAACTCATTAACGATTATACTGAAGAATCACGTCACGATACTTTGTAATTTCAATATTTGAATCGAAGACTGCATAAATTAATACATTGATCGTCTCAGGTAGTGTTCTTTTGAACGTCAAATCCAAACGAATATTATGAGGCACGTTCGCTTGACGATAGGGTGCACTAATATCGCTGTCAGCAGTCAAATCAAATGCATAAATAGTATATCCACTCTTAAACTCTTTCATAGTCAGTCCGTTGGTGTCATCCGTATTGTAAAAGCCAAAGACATCCATAAAATCAACATAACTGCGCATAAATTGATCCGAAGCAAAATCTGGTTTGTAGGGTGGACCAGGATGACTCACACCATTTACACGTAAAGCAATTTCACTTAACTGATTGTGTTTAAAATTGAAAGGATTCTTCTTTATATTACCATTAAATGCATCATTTTCAACCATTGCCACCATGAGGAGCTTCGGTGCTTCCGATGGAAAGAGGCCATCTTTCATGAAACTCTTTTGATCTTTCGGAATTGTAAAGGTGAGAAGCTTTGTATGCTGAACGGGGTAAATGGCATTTTGGCGGTTAAGACCTTCAGCATGCCCTCTAATGACACTTGGATTCGGTACTACTCGACGAATGTAAAGTGCAATATCTTCCACATGAATTCTAAAATTGTCAACTTTAGCAAATGCATTCAGCGCAAATTCAGGCTTATTCAATGTCAGCTTGAGTCGCATGCTGGTATTACAGAGTAAAAACTTTGACTGTCTAAAGAAGTCTAAATTCAGCGGACCATATAGCTGACATACTCTACTATCTTTAATCATAGCAGATCGCTTTACAAAGCCACTGTTTGTTTCAACATCAAATTTTCCTGCTTCATCTCTGTACCATCCCATGGCTTCCATATGACTTTTTTGTGCTGCTGGATGAAACTGTGATACATGATTGAAATATGATTTATAGGGATAATCGCTTTGACCACCTTCCACCTGCTGCTCTCCAATCGTTAGAGAAACATCGCGAAGTAATGTAGTCAATGGTAAATTGTTCAGTCCAACTTTATGTGCATCGTCAATAGCAGTTCCATCTGCTTGCTGAATTCTAAACCTCAAATCAAGCATCGCATAACTCAAATCTATGTAGTCATCACTACCACCAGGAATAACAAATTCAATGGGGCCAGCATTCTCAGCTGTTCGAGGATGATAATCTACAATACTTGAACTAAGAATATCTGTCTGTATGGCTTGTTGATCGAACAAACAAAAACCGGAAGTTTTACACTCCATGATTAGAAGTTATAGCAGCGTCGTCGTTTAGCGCCTGATGAATGATTAGAGCCTCTGCGACGTTTGCGTGAATGCCTTTTGACTGAAGATCGCACCTTACCAGCTCCGCGATGTTTCCTCCTTCCTTTATTCATTCGTTTAGGTGATTTCTTTCCTTGAGTAACACCAGCAATGGTCTGCTTCAATGTTTTTAAACCGCGTTCCTTCCCACGATTCAACAAACTGCTCTTAAAACTTCTACCTCTGGAAAGATCACTAGCAACATCACCAGCAAAGCCAACGGCATTACTTAAAACATTTCGTTTTAAAGATCTACCGACATTGGATATGAGAGGTGCTACAACAGATTTCAGTGCACCAAGTATGCTACCTCCACGTTGGCGGCGAGCACCGATGTAAATTTGTCCTCCACCACTTACATAGGAGGGTCGTGAATAAAATGAGGCAGTTGGATTCATAGCTCAAACCCTAAACATTGTTAGTTACAACTTTGCATGAATCACTGTCGATCACTTAGATGAAAGATGTCGGCACGACGCATCCAAGAGTTCATACTTGAAGGATAACCAGTCCATTTAACAAGACACCATTCTTCACCTTGCCGTTTTTTACATCGAATGATTTTCTCTACCAAATATGTTTCACTTTCAGTGACTACCTCAATCTCATCGCGGTAAAAGCTACCCTCAATTTCTTCATTATCGTAATCTTTCAACTTGTAGGTGGTCGGAGAGTCTTTTTGATTAATCCTTGATACTGTAAATACCTCCTCTGTCCAATTCGGAAGGTACCCTTTAGCAAAAACACTTTTCACTTTTGAGATACGAACTTTATCGCCAATTTTCACATCACTTTTCACATGAGTGCGTTTACGTTGGAATGATTCGCGCACTTTATCTACATTGTCAGCATTTACATCTACTGGTCTGAGTCCAATAGAACGATGGATAGAGTGATTGTAGGCATGGAGTGTATCTTGTAGAACCTTTGTCCAATTTTGTGTCAAGTTGGCAGTAAAATGTCGCCACAAGCGATTTTTTAATGTGCGATTAAAACGTTCAACGAGTGCAGCTTTATAAGCGCTCTTTACACTAAACAACTCAATGTCATGCCTCTCAAATAATCTTGTCACATGCTGATTTTCAAACTCTTTTCCTTGATCACTCTGAATTCTTTTTGGAATGCGACCTTCTCGAAAAATTGTTTGGAATGCTTTTGCTACTCCTTTCCCTTCTTTAGTTTTTAAAGGTTGAGCCCACGCATAACGCGAGAAAATATCAATGACGGTTAAAATAAAATTATTGCCCGAGTTATGTTTTGAAATGGAGGCAACATCGCACAAATCTGCTTGCCACTGTTCATCGATGTCATGAACAATATAATGGCGGGTGCGGTACTTCTTTTTCGCTTGTTTGTGGAGTGTATAGGTAGCCTGACCCTTTAACCATCGTTTCACTTGTGATTGTGGAAGACCACTCGCTTTTGATAATTTCTTGATAGATGCAAATCCTGCCGGATGTTTTACATCATAATAGATTGACTTCAAACGTTCAGTCGATGACGGCTGACTCTTTTTCCTCCTTCTCATCTTTTTGTTTTCTTGCCTTTCTACATTTACAACAACTGCAGCATTTAGCTTTAGCGGTTTTGCGATCGTGTTCACATTGCTTAGGGGTTTCATTATGAGAGCTGGCGCAGCAAGTGCAAGTGACAACGACATTCACCTCTGGCGGCTCATTACATGGCAAGCAACACATCTGCTTCATATTAATAGTCTGAGAACATGTATTTCCTAGGAGGAGCTGTTTTACGTTTTCCTTTTACCAGTTTTAGTGGCGATGTAGATCTACGTCGAGTTCTTCCTCTTGTTTGCTTAGTGAGTGTGGGAGGGGATGTAGCAGGTGACGTCTTAAACCAATTTGTTGGCATTTTCATCGCCTGAAGCATTGGAGTAGTAGCCACTGTTGAATCAAGTTCTTCAATGTCTCATTATTTAAAGCAAATTTTTGTTTTTTTTTTTTTTTTTTTTTTTTTTTTTTTTTTTTTGGTTTTTTTTTTTTTTTTTTTTTTTTTTTTTTTGTTCTTTTTTTTTTGTTTTTTTTTTTTTTTTTTTTTTTTTTTTTTTTTTTTTTTTCTTTTTTTTTTATTTTTTTTTTTTTATTTTTTTTTATTTTTTTTTTTTTTTTTTTTTTTTGGGCACATTATGCTGTTTTCATAGTTTAAGAAAGTATGACCAACCAGGTGGAACATAAGCCCGGACGCGCTTTCCTACTGTCGCATACTGCATCAAGTCTTCATAACGTGAAGCTTCAATCACTTATTTTCCATCTGAATAATTTCTCCACTAGCATTTACATTGAAAATGGGCGCATACTGTTGAAAAGAATCTGCATGTGCGCGAATCTTAAAGGTACAGTCGATACAAGTCACGCATCCTTATTCTTCTATTTTTCCAATGCTCAACAGGTCCGGATTGTAATAAATACACACGATTGGAATCATTGATGTGAACATTTTGCTGATAACTATTTCTTTCCTATACATTTGATTTGCAAGAGGTTGCTTTACTTGCTGCATGGCAGTCAATTGTACATATTCATCCTGAGGAATAACAATCATGCGAGAATAAGAACTCATAGTTTGTAGATAATCATGGAGTGTTTCAAAATATCACTTCGAAAATCTAAATTCGGTCAGTCTTCTAAATTCTTATTCAATTTCTCTCCTATTCTCTCAGTCATCCCCCCTTTCTTACCTAAATTGGCTATTTCCCTTCCGTTCGAGCCCTATTTCTACTTCAAAGTTCTCTATTCTATCTCTATGCCTCCCCTGCTGTCTTTCCTCTCTTCTCTATTCCTTTCATTCGACCTATCTTCCTTACCTTTTCATTTTTGCATTCTTCTTCCTTTTCCAATTCTATTCTCCCTATTCTCCTTTCCCTTATCCCCCTCTTCTGTTATTCTTCCAATTGCTCACCTTCCGTCTAAATGTCTCTATCTTACCTTTCTAGTCCTTTCACTTCTATTCTTTCAACTTCGCTTTCCTCTTCATAGTCCTATCATCTCTAATTCTATTTACTTCCTTTTCTAATTTGTCTCCCTTCCTTCTTCCTATCGTCCTGTTCTTCATACCTCTTCTTTCTTTCCCGATCCGCTCCTTTCACTTCTTTCCCTTCTAAATTTCTTCTTTCTTCGTCCTTACATTCTCCTTCTCTCCCTATTCCTGAATCTTTTCTCTCTATTCTTCCCCCTTCCTTCTCTATTCTTCACTATCACTCTTCTTTCACTCCCTCCTGCTTCCGCTTCCCTTTCAATTCCGTCTTTTTCCCCCTTTCTCCTTTTCTCCCTGCTTACCCCTTCTCACCTAATTCCTTTCTGTCTCTTCTCTCTCTTTCCTTTCTTCCATTTCTAATTCCTTTTCTTGCTTCGTTCGTTTCTTTCCATTCTGGCCAGTTCTACTCCTCTTGCCTATTCTATCTTTCCTTCTCTACCTTCCCGTTTCGTCCCCGTCTAGCTTCTACGTTCTACTTCCTTTCTCTCTTCTCTTCCCGTTCATATTTCTATTTCCTCTCTATTCATTAATTCTCTGCCCAATGCGTTTCTCCTTCCTGCTTCTCTACTACCTTCTTCTATTCTCCCTCAAATTCTGCCTTCTCAATTCTTCCGCTATCTATCCCTATTCTGCGATGCCTTTCTTCTTCTCTTCTTCTATTCGCATCTTGCATTACGATTCTACAAATTTCTCTTTCTCTCTTCTTTCTTTCTATTCCTCTTTCCCTCACTTTCTATCTCTTCAGTCCTTCGATGCCTTTCTTCTTCGTCATGCTCCGTCACGGTCATATCTCTCCGGCTTCCTTCCTTCACCTTCTATAGTCCTCTCTGCTCTTTCCCTATTCTTCACTTTCTTTTCCTTATGTCGCTCAGTTCCTCTCAGGTTTCTTCTTCATCTTTCCTCATAATTGCTCTCCTTGCCTCGTAAAGTCTCTTACGATTCAAATTCTTAAATTCCATATTCCCACATATTCTCCTCCACCTACTTTCTACTCTTCTCTTTCATTCCAACTCTTCTGTCTTTCTCTCTTTTCGTTCTTCATTCTTCTATTTCTTTCCTACGAAATCTCTTCTATTCTCGTCCTTTTCCTATATTCCTACATTCCATTCAATGCTCCCTTTCATCTTCATCTCTTCTTCTTCTCATTCGGCCTTTCTTATTCTCTTCTCTCTCCTTCTTCACTTTCGCACTCTTCTCACTTTCTGGTCCCCCTTCGCTGTCTATTACTCCTGACTCACTAATCCCACTTCCTCACCCCCTTCTCATCTATGCATTTCCATTCTTGCCATTCTTCTCTCGGCGATCCGTTCGTCGTTCCTGTCTAAAATTTCGAAAGTCTCCTTCAGTCTCGATTCCTCTCCGTCCTTCTATTCCTAAATTCATCATTCTCTATTCTTCTTACTTCTTCCTTCTCTAAATATGCCCTCTTCGTCTAATTCTACCCCTATTCTCCTTTCTTCCTTCTATCCTTCTTCTCCTCTTCAGATTTCTTGCCCATCATCGCTTCTAATCGTGCTCTCTTGTCAGCCTCACTTTCCTCCCTCCTTTCTTTCCGGCCTACGCTTCTCTTCTCACTTCTCTGCTTCTCTTCACCATTCTTATCGCTCCTCAATTCTTCTTTCGCGTCTACTTTCTTCCTAATTCTCCTTCTATATTCCTTTATCTATATTCTTTTCTATCTTTAATCGCCCTCTCCCATCTTCTACGTCTCTTTCCCTTCTTTCATTGTTCTATCTTCTTTCCCCCTCTTCCTATTACTACTCCTAGTCTTTCATTTCCCCTTCTAAATTCTACTCTCTCTTGTCTTCCTTCCTTCTAAATTCTAATATCTCTTCTTCCTTCCTATTCCTCATTGCTACCCACTTATTACCTCATCCTTCTCTCTTCCGCTTCTCTAGTCCTTCTTCCTCTTTCGCTCTCTTTAATATTCTTTTCTCCTCCTTCTCATTCTAGCTATTCATCTTTCTTTCCTCCATTCCCTTTCACTTCTCTCCTTCTTTCTTCCTCTCATATGCTCTCTTCTTCTTCGATACTCCGTCTCTCTTCCGTTCTTTCGTCTTTCCTTTGCCTTCTTTGCCATTGCCTTTCCTCTTCATTCCCTTCTATCATCTTCCCGTCTCGAATTCTTTCCTATCTTTCTGCCTATCTTTAATATCCCCTCTTCTTCTAAGTCCACTTCGCTGCCTCCTTCCTCTAGCTTCTTCGCTTCCCTCTTCTGCGCGCCTTCTTCTTCCCCTATCTCTTTCGATTCTTCATCTAATGGCCTACTATTCTACTCGCTAATCTCTCTCTTCTTCTTCGTTCCTCGGTACTCATATTCCGGCTATTCTTCTTAAATTCATTTCCGTTATTTCATTCTCCTACTGCTACTTGCTCTACATTCTCCTTTCTTTCTCCTTTCCATTTGCTTACTCTGCGATGTTGCTATCTTCCAGATATCCTTCTATCGAAATTCTTTCTTGTTCGTCTCTCCCGATTCCTTCTTACTTTTCTAATCCTATGCTCTCTGCCTTCTAGTTGTCTGCGCATTCTTTCACCCCGTCCTTCTTCTCTTTCCTCTTTTCGTTCTCATTCGTTCTAGCTTTCATCCTTCTGCACCTATTTATTCTGCTCTTCTTGAATTCTTCTTCTGTTCTTCTTCCTTTCTTCCCTTACTTCCTGTCTCTTTCTCTCTTGCTTTCCTTTACTTTCTTCATCCTAATCTGCCCTATTCTCCCTATCTCTATATGCTTCGATCCGTCGTCCTTTTCTCTGCCTAAAGTCTAACTTCTATTCCCATTTCGGCTCACTTTCTCTCATCCCTTCCGCCTGTCGCAACTTTCTTCTTCTTCTTCCATTCGCTAATTCTAATGCTCAGCTTCCTTCTCTGATGCCCTATTCATACTTCTCATCGTCCTTGCTCTTCCTCTTCAAGTCTCTCGGGCTCTCCTCCTTCTCTTCTTCTAATGCTTTCTTCTCTGCTCTCTTTCTCCGTCTTCATTCTTTCCTTTCTCTCCATTTTCCTTTCAGTCTTCTTCTTGCTTCTCTCTCTCATTCTTCTAATCCTAGCATTTGGCCTCGCCTTTCTTTCTCCACACGAATTCTAATTCTAAATTCGTCTCGTTCTTTCTTTCTCCTAATTCCTTGACTGTCGATTCCCCTATTCGTTCATCCTGTCCCTTATCCTCCCTTACCTCCTCTCCCCTTTCTTTTCCTATTCATCTCTCCTCTCTTCTCTTCGTATTTCTCTTCTTCTGCGCCTAGCTATATATCAGCCCTATCTCTCTCTCCTTCTTTCACTTTCCCTTTGCCCTTTCTTCGGCTCTTCTCCTATTCACCTCTCATTCTCCACCTAAAATCCTATTCGATATCTCTTATCCTTAGTCGTCGATGCTCTATATCTATCTTTCATATTCTATTTCTTTGCCATTTCGCATCGTAAATTGGACTGTCCCCCATTCCTCTCTCCCTAAATTCTTTGCCACCTTCGTCGCCTAGGCATTCTTGCTCTTTCTTCCTGCTCTCTCCATCTTCTATGCTTCTTCCTCTGCTTTCTCCGTTCTCTCTCTCTCCTACATCTATCCTGTCCTGCTCTCTTCGCTATTCTAGTCTCAATCTTTCCCCTTCTTCTTTCTCTCTATTCTTCAGTATTCTTCCCCCAATCTTCCTTTCGCTCCTGATCCTTCAGAAATTCTATATCTTTACTCTTGTCTTCGTCTGATTCTTCTAATTTCAATTACTACTCCTATCTCCTAAATTCCATTCATATTCTTCTATTCTCTAATGTCTATCTTCACCCGTCTCTGCCCTCTTTCCTCCTTCATCCTCTTCTTTGCGTACTGTCTTCATTCTATCTTTCTCCTCTCATTCCTTTTTCCTCCTTTCCGTCTATCTCCATTTCGCTACTCATTCTACTTTCTTGCCCTTCCTTCTATTTCGCATTACTTGACTTTCTTTCTTCTACTCTGGCCATTCCTTCGTCTCTTCTAATTCAGTATCTCTCCTAGCTTTCCGTATGTCCCTTCCTTCTCTCTTCTTCCGCTATGCTCTCCTCATCCCCTAATTCACCCTTCTCCTAATTCAATTTCCCTTTTCTATTCGCCCATTCTCTATTACGTACTATCACTTCATTTCCCTTCAAATTCCTCTTTCTCTTGCGCCTTCGTCCTCATTCTTCTATTGCCTATCTATATCTACCTATCTCGCATTCGTTCGTGCTTCTTCTTCTTCTTCCATTCCAATTTCTCTTCCCTTCTTGGCCTCTTTCCTTTCCTTCTCTTCTTAACATTCTTTCTCCGATTCTCTCCCTTCTCTTCTTCTTTCTCTGTCTCTCCTTGTTCCTTCTTTACTTTCATTCTCTTCTTCTTCTCTCTCCCTTCTCTCTTCCTTACTTTCTCTTCTTTATTACTCATTCTTCTATCTTTTCTCCTCTTCTTCTCTTTCGCATGTCCGCCTCTACTTCTTCTCTCTTTTCTTCTTTCTTCTTTCCACTTTCTCTTCTTCTTCTACTCCTTCTGAATTGCGGAATAATCTTCTCTTTCTCTCTTCTTCTCTCTTCTTTCTCTTCTTTCTTGCTTCTCTTCTTCTCTAAATTCATTCTTCTATTCTTCTTCTTCTCTCATTCTTCTATTCTCTCTTCTTTCTATTTCTTCTCCTTTCTCTTTCTCTTCTCTTCTCTCTCTCTTTCTTATTCCTTTTCGTCTTCTTCTCATCTTTCTTTTTTCTTATTTCTCACTTCTTTCCCCTTCTTCTTTCTATTCTCTTCTTCTCTTTCGCTTCTCCTTCTCGTCTTCTTTCGCTATCTTCCCGCTGCTTCTCTTCTTTTCTCTCTTTCTCTTCTTCTTCTTCTCTTTCTCTTCAATTCTCACCTTTTCTTATTCTATCTCCTTCCTTTCTCTTCTTCTTCCATCTAATTCTTTTCTTCTCTTCTTTCTCTTTTCTTCTTCTATCCTCTTTCTCTCTTACTTCCTTTTCTTCTTCTTTCTTCTTCTATCTTTCTATTCTCTTCTTCTCTTTCTTCTATTCTTCTCTCTTTCTTTCCTTCTTCTGCTCTTCGTAATCTCGTCTTCTCTCGTTTCTTCTTCTTCTTTTCTTCTATTCCTTTCTTTCTATTTCTCCTTATCTTCATTAACTTCTTTCTCTTCTATTCTTTCTCTTTCTCTCCTTCTCATTTCTTTTCTTTCTCTTCCATCTTCTATTATTTCTTCCTTATTCTCTTTTCTTCTCTCTCTTCTTTCTTCTTCTTCTTCTTCTTCTTCATTCGTTCTTTCTTCATTCCAACTGTCTTTCTTCTCTGCCTTCTCTTTTCTATGTTCTCTTTTCGCTTCTTCTTCTCTCTCCTCCACTATCTTCGCTTCTTCTTTCTTCTTATCGTTCCTCTCCATCTTCTACCTTTCCTCTTCCTTCTTCTTACTTCGTTCCCTTCTCTTCTTTCCTTTACTCTTCTAAGTTTCTTCTGTTCTCCTCTACTTTCTTTTCATTCTCTTCTTCTTCTCTTCTTCTTCTTCTCCCATTGACTTCTTTTCTTCCCTCTTCTTCTTTCATTTCTAGCTATAACTTCCTTTCCTCTTGCAAAGTTTTCTAAGTTTACTCCTTCTTTTTAACGCTTATGCACTTCTCTTCACTTTACCTTTCTATCTCTCTCTTTTCTCTTTCTTCTACTTTCCTTCTCTTCTTCTTACTTCTTCTTTCACTTTCTTCCTATTCTCTCTTCCTTCTTTCTCTCTCCCCATCCTCCTTTCTTTCTCATTTCCTTTTCTTACTTCTTTCTTCACTTCTCTTCTTTCTATTCTGTCTTGCCTTCTTCCTTCTACACTTCCTATCTTTCTCACCTTTAGGCTTTTTACTTCTTTCTCTTTTCTCCCTTCTTCTTCTTCTTCCCTTACAGTTTCTTTCTTCTTCTAGTACTTACTATCTTCTCTCTTCTTTTCTTCTTCCCAAAAGTTTACTTTTCTTCTACTTTCATACTTCTTTCTCCTTCTTTCTCTAAAGTTCTCTTCCTTTCTCTTACCTTCCTTTTCTTCTCTTATCTTTCTTCTTCTGGCCGTCTATCTGATCCTGTACTGCTTCTAACTTCCTTCTCTTTCTTCTCTCTTTCTTATCTTACTTCTCTCTTCTTCGCTTACTTTTTCTCTCTCTTTCGTTGCTCCTTCTCTTACTTTGCTTCTTCTCTCTTGGCGTGTCTGTTTACTCTCTTCTTCTTTCTTGCTTTCTTACCCTCTCTAACTCTCTTCTGTCTTTCTTTCTACAGTTTCTCTTTGGCCATTTTCTCTATAACCTTTCTTTCTCTCTTCTATCCCTTTCTTCTCTTTCATTAAAATCTTCCTTCTACTTTCTTCTGTCGTCCTTTCCTCTTCTCTCTTCTTACTTCGCTCTGCTGTCTTCTTTCGGCTGGCTTCTTCTCTTCTCATTTCTTCCTTACTTCCCATTCTTTTCTGCGCATTGGGCTTCTTTTCTTCGCATTCTGCTCTCTGCCCTGTGTGTCTTGCGCTTTCTCGGATTTCTTTCTTTTGGCTTCTCTCTTCTATTCTTCTTTCTCTCTTCTGGCTTGGGCCTATCCTTCTTAACTTTCTTCCTTTTACCTTTACTTCTTGCTCTCCTCTCTTCTCTTCCTGCTTTGCTCCTTTCTTCTATGTCTTACTTCGCTTCTTCTATCGGGCGTTCGCCTTGCTTTCTTCTTTTCTTCTTCATGCTTTCTTCTATTCTTTCTTACTCTTCTTACCTGTCTTACTTCTCTTTATTCTCAGCTTCAGTCGTTCTTGCTTAGTCGTGCCTTACTTAGACTCTCTTTTCTTCTTACATAATTCTTCTCTGCATTGCCCTTTTTCTGCTTATTCTGCCTTCATTGGCTTTCTTCTCTTACGTGTCTTCTTTCTTTTCTCTTTTCTTCTTCTTTTCTTTTGGCTCTGGTGCTCTCTTCTTCTTCGTACTTACTTCTTTACTCTTTCTTTCTGTCTTCTTCTTCTTCTTCTCTTCTGCTATCTGCATTTCTTACTTACTCTTCTTCCATTTCTTCTTATCTTATCTCTCTTCTTTCTCTTCTTGTCTTGGTCTTCTTTCCCCTTTCTTCCTACGTGTTCTTCTTCTTCTTTTTACTTTTACTTCTTCTTTCTTCTCTTGTTCTTCTTGGTCTGGTCCTTCTTCTTCCTGGTGTCTGGTTTGTTGCCTTCTTTCTTCGGGCGGCTTTACTTTCGGGCGGTGCCTTCTTCTTCTCCGTTACTTCTCTTCTTCCTTCTTCGTTCTATTCGTCTTCCTTCTCATCTGTCTTTCTTCTTCTCTGCGCTACTTCATTGTCATTTCTTCTTACTCTTCTTACTTTCTTCGTTCTTCTTCACTCAAATTTCTTCTTTCCTCTTCAAAGTTTAAACTGCCTCTTCCTGGGTCTGCAATCTCTCTATCTCTCTAGTTTACTCACCCTGCTTCTCCTTTCTTGGTATCTACTTCCTACTGTTTTTCCCCTCTGCTTGTGTTTCTGTCTTCTTTCTAGCTCTTTCTCCTGCTCCTATCTTCATCTCTTTACCTCGCTCCTTTGCTTCTTCCTTCTCAAAGTTCTTTTCTCGGTCTTCGGCATCTCTTCCTTTCTCTTCTGGGGTCTGTCGGTCGGGCTACTTATCACTTCTATACTCTCTTCCTCAATTCATTTCTTGCTTTTTCTTCTCTTTCTTCTTCTGCTATCTTTTAACTTCGCTCTCTCTTCTCTTCTTTCTCTTACGGCTTTTCTATCTCTCTCTTTACTTCTCATCTTCGTCTTCTTCTAAGTTTCTTCTTCTCTCTTCTGACTCTTCTTATCTGCTTTTCCTTTGCTTACTTACTTGCTCTTCTGTCCTAACTTCTGTCTTTACGCTTCTATCTTTCTTAGACCTTTCAACCTTTCTTTGGCTAACTCTCTCTAACTGTAACTTCTTATCTTTCTTTCTCTTCTCTTCTTCTCTTTCTTCTTTCTCCTTCTACCCTTCTCTTACGTCTTTCTCTTCTCTTTCTGTCTCTTCTTACTTCTTCTCTTCTTGTTCTTCAACTTCTTCTGTTTCTTCTCTCTAAAGTTACTCTTTCGGCGTTCTTCTTCTATTTTCTTCTTTCCTTCTTCTACTTTCTTACTTCTTTTTCTCCTTTCCTCTAGTTTTCTCTTCTGGTTCCACTATCCTACTCCCATTCCACCCTTCTTACTTCTTCTGGCGCTTCTTCCTTCTCTTGATTCTTCTCTTTCTTAACTTTTCCTTATGTTCGTATAAACTTCTATCTTTCTTTACTTCATTCCCTATTCTTTCTTCTTCTTCTATCTTCTTTCTTCTTTTACTTCTCTTTTCTTCTTCTTTTTCTATTCTTCAATACTTCTCTTCCCTATCTTCTTCTTCTTTCTTTCTCTTCATTCCATTCTTTCTCTGCTTTCTGCTTCTCTTCTCCTCTTTCTCTTGCTTTGGTTTCTTCATTTAACTTCTTCCTTTCTCTTTCTTTACACTAAAGTTTATAGTTTCCCTTTCTCGCATGTCTTACTATCTATTCTTCTTTCCTTTCTTGCCTTCTCTTCTTCTTTCTCGTCAGTTTCTTTCTTCTCTCTTTGATCTTCTTCTTTCTCTGATTTTCTCTACTTCTTCTCTTCTTCTTCTCTTCTTCTTCTTCTTCTCTACATCTTTCTTCTTTCTTCCTCTTCTTCCTTCCTTACTTCTTCTTCTTTCTTCTTCTCCTTCTTTCTTCTCTTCTTCTTCTTTCTTCTTCTACTTCCTCTCTTCTTCCTTCTTCTTCTTTCTCTTCTTCTTCTTCTTTCTCTTCTTCTTTCTCTTCTTTACTTCTTTCTTCTTCTTTCTTTCTCTTCTTCTTTCCTCTTCTCTTTCACTCTTACCTTCTTCTCTTTCTTTCTTCTTCTTCTTTCTTCTCTTTCTTACTTCTTCTTCTTTCTTCTCTTCTCTTCTTTGACTCTCGTCTCTTCTTTCTCTTCTTCTCTTGAACTTCCTTCTTTCTTCTTCTTCTTCTTTCTTTTCCTCTTCTTCTTCTTCTTCTCTTCATCTTTCCTCTTCTCTTTCTTCTTTCTTTCTTCTTCTTACTTCTAATTTCTTCTTCTTCTTCTATCTTTCTTCTTCTTCTCTTCTTTCTTCTTCGTTCTCTATCTTCTTCTCTTCTTTCTTCGTTTTCTTCTTTCTTCTCTTTCTTTCTTCTTCTTCTTCTCCTTCTTTCTTCTTCTTTCTTCTTCTTCTTCTTCTTTCTTCTTCTTTCTTCTCTTTCTTCTCTTCTTCTTCTTCTTCTCCTCTTTCTTCTTCTTCTTTCTTCTATCTCTTCTCTTCTTCTTCTTCTCTTTTTCTTCTTCTTTCTTCTCTTCTTCTTTCTTCTTCTTCTTCTTTCTCTTCTTCCATGAGCTTTTTCTTCTATTTTTACTTCTAAACTGTTCTCTTCTTCTTTCTTCTCGGCGTTCTTTCTTCTTCTCCCTTGTCTTTCTCCTTCTTCTCTTCTCTTTTCTTCTCCTTCCTACTCCCTCTCTTTCTTCTCTTTCCTGCCCTTCTTTCTTCTTTCTTCACATTACTCCCTCTTCTCTTCTTCTCTATCATCTTCTTCTTCTTTCTTCTTTCTTCTCTTCCTCTTTCTACATATCTTCTTCTTCCGCTTCAGTTTCTCTTCCTTTCTTCTTCTTTCTCTTCTTCTTCTCTTCTTCTCCTTCTCTTCTTCTTCTTCTTTCTTCTTTCTTTGAAACTCTTCTTTCTTCTTTCTTCTTCTTTCTTCTTCTTTTTCTCTTCTTTTTTCTTCTTTTCTTCTCTTTCTTCTTCTTTCTTCCTCTTCGTCTCTCCTCTTTCTTTCTTCTTTCTTCTCTCTCTTCTTCTTTCTTCTTCTTCTTTCTTCTTCCTTCTAATTCTTTCTCTTCTTCTCTTCTCTCCTTCTTCTTCTATCATTATCTTCTTTCTCTCTTTCTCTTTCTTCTTTTCCCGTCTATTTCTTTCTCTTCTTCTTTCTTCTTCTTCTCTCTTCTTCTTCTCCTTTCTTCTCTGCTTCTGCTCTCTTCTTTTCTTTCTCTTCTTTCTTCTTCTTTCTACCTTCGCGATTTCTTTTCTTTCTTCCTCTTTCTCCTTCTTCTTCTATTCTTGGCATCTTATGCATTTTCTGCGCTCTTTTAACTACCTCTTGCTTCTCAATTCCTTATTTCTTCGATTCCTGTCTTCTCTTCTTTGCTTCTTCTTCTCTCCTATCGCTTTCATTCCTTTCCTTCCTCTTCTATCTACTCTCTTACTTTTTCTTCTATTCTCTTCTTCTCTTTCTATCTTCATTTTCTTTTCACGTTCTTTTTCCATCACTTCTTCCTTTAGATTTTCTTCTCTCTCCTACTTTCTCTTCCTCCCCTATTCTTCTTCTCTCTTCTTTCTTTCTTCAATCTCTCTTGCCTCTTCTCTTACATGCGTCTCATTCCCCTTTTTTTCACAACATTCCCGTCTCTTCTTAATTTTCTTCTTTCGTGTCCTCTCTCATTTTCTCCTTTGGAACTCTCTTGAACTCTCTTCTTTCTCTCTTCGTCTTCTTCCTACTTCTTTGCTTCTCTTCTCTCTATTCTTCTGCTCCTTTCCTCCTTTCTCTACTTTCTTACTTCCGTACTTGATTCTTTTCTCTTCTTGCTTCTTCTCTCTTCTTGCTATCTTTCATTCTTTCTTCTTGCTTCTTTCTATCTCTAACTTCTGCGTCCTATAGTCTCTTGCACTTCTTTATTTATTCACTCTTTCTTCTTCTTGACTCTTTCTTCACATTCTTTTCACTTTCCTATTAATTCTAACTAATCTTCTTTCTTTCTTCTCCTTCTCTTCTTGACTCTCGCTTTCCATTCTCTTCTTCCTCCTTCTTCTTGCTTCTTCTCACCACTCCTTGACACTATCTTCAATTTCTATGCTTTTCTCGCTACTTTGCATTCGCTTTCTGCTATTGCCTATTCTTGGCCTTCTCGCTATTCATAGCCCCTTTCTATTCTCTCATTCTGTCTACCTCATTGACTTGCTTGACTTTCTTCTTGCCTATCTCACAGTCTTTCTTGCCCTTTGCTTCTAATTCTTTCTTCTTCTTTCCCTTCCTTCCGTTCTCTCCTTGGCTTCTTCTTCTCCTTACTATTACCCTTCCTTCAACTTTCTTCTCTTCTTCTATCTATTTCTTTCTTGCGCTTTAATATCTCTTGCTCTGTCTTCCTTCTTACGTTTCCTCTCACTATTTCTACGACTCTCTACTTTACCTTTCTCTCTCTCCTGGTCTTCTTGCTTTGCTCATTGGCTCTTCCTTTCTTCCGTGCCTATTCACTTCTCTTCCTTTTCTTTCACATACCCTTCCTGACTTTCTTGCCTCTTTTGTTCTCGACTCGAACCGTACTCTTCCTTGCTATCTAAATCGTAACCCTCTCTCAATTTCGTTCTCCTCTTTCTTCCTTCTGCCTCTTGTCTTGCTGGCTATTTCATTCACTTGCTTCCTCTTTCTACTTATCTTCTTCCTTGCTCGCCTCATTGTCTTTCTTGCTTGCCTATTCTTCTTTCTTGCTTTCTTCCTTCCCTATTGGCTCTTATCTTACTCTACTTCTTCAGGCTCTTCATCTTATCTGCATCTCATTTCAGCTTGACTTGCTTCTCACATTTGCTTCTTTCTGACATCGTCTTCCCCTCTCAATTTCTATTCGTTCTCTTCTTTCTTCTCTTGCTTCCTTGCGTTGCTTCCCTCCACGTCTTCTCTTCATCTTTGGCTAATCCATTCATCTTTGCCCTTTTCCTTCTTCTTCGCCTTGACCCTTGTCTCTTCTTCCACTCCTATTCAAAAAAATTCTTTGCTATCTCTTCTCTACGCACACTCTTCTTCTCTTTCTTCCGCTATTGACCATATTCTTTACTTTCTTCTTCTTTCTTTCCTTCTCTTTCTTTCTTGGGAATAACTTCTCTTATAACTATTCTGATTTTTCGCCTCTTTCTTTCCTTTCCTCTTGACGCAGCTAACTCCTTGCCTCTCGCTTCTTTTGCCTTGATCGTCTCTGTGCCTCGTTTTCGAGTCTATTCTCCTAGCTATTACTTCGCCTCTTTTGATCCTCTATCTTTCTTCTCCTTCTCTTGACCATTCTCTTCTCTTTCCATTGGAACCTTCTTCTCTTTCCTATTCTATGTCCTTTCTTATCTATTCTTCTTCTATTTCTCTTCTATGCTTATCTTTCTCTCTCCTCCTTTCTGAACTGTCTTCTCTCTCATTAGCCTTTCTTTTTTTCTAATCTTCTTCTTTCAATCATCCTCTCTTCTTCATATTGTTTACTTCTCCATCTTCTGCTTCTGCCTTCTTCTTGACTATGGATCGCCTTCTCTTCCTCTTTCTTGAATGTCGCTTACGTCATGCCTATTCTCACTCTTGTCTAGCCTCTTCTCTTTCTCCTCTTTCTTCTTCTCTTGCTATTCGTCTCTTCTACCTTGCCTTCCTTCTCATAACCTATGTGTTCTCTCTTACCGAGTCTGGCCTCTTCTCCGTGGCTTCTTATTACTCTTCTTACTCTTCTTTCTTCTCTACTATTCCTTCTTCTCTTCTTCTTTTGTTCTATTCTTACCAGCTATTCTCACTCCATTCTTGCCTATTCTTACTTTCTAAGACTCTTCTTGACTTATCTTCCACCTGCCCTCTTCTCTCTTACTATCTGCTCTTCCCTTTCTTTTCTTATCCCTTCTTCCTATTCTGCTTCCTTTTCCATTCTCCCTTTCTTTCTTCTATCTTATCCTTCTCTCATTTCTTCTTCCTACTCCTGCTCTCTTTTCCTTCTCCTCTCTTCTATTTCTTCCTTTCCGTCTTTCTTTCTATTCAATGTTCTTCTTTTCTTCTTTCTTATCTTCTTTCTTTTTCTTCCTTTTCCTTCTCTCTTTCTCTCCTATCATTTCTTCTATCTTTCCTTCTCGTCCTTTTTCTCTATCTGTTCTCTTTCTTCCTTCTTCCTTTGCTTCTTCTCTTTTCCATTCTCTTCCTTCTTTCTTTTCTTCTTCCTCACTTTCTTATCTATCTTCTTCCTTTCTTCTGCTCTGCTTCTTTTCTTTCCTATTTCTTTCTCTGCTGTTTCTTCTTCCTTTCCTATCTTCTCTTTCCTTCTTTACTTTCTTCTTCTGTTCTTATTTTCTCCTCTTCTCTCTTCTTTCTTCCTCGTCTCTCCTTTCATTCTTCTCTCTTCTATCTGTTTTCTCTCTTCTTCTTATTACTCTTTCTCTTTCTCTTTCTTTCTTTTTCTATCTCTTCTTCTCTTTCTTCTGTCTTTCTTTTTCTTCTTTCGTCTTTTTCTTGTTCTCTTCTTCTTCTTCCTTTCTCTCTTCTTTCCTTCTTTCTATTTCTTCTTCTTTTCTTCTTAATTCTTCTTCACTTCCTTTTACTCTTCTTCTCTTTCTATCTTTCTTCTTTCTCTTCCATCGATTTCTTCCTTTCTTTTCATCTCTCTTTTTTTCTCTTTCCTTTCTCTTTCTGTTCCTTCTTCCTTTCTTTCTTCTTTTCTCTTCTCTTCTTCTTCTCTTCCTCTTTCTGTCTTCTCCGCTTCTATCTTCTTCTTCTTCTTCTTTTCCTGTTCTCTTTTCCTTCATTTATTCTCTCTGATTTCTCTTCTATCTATTCCTCCTTCTTTTCTTCTTTCTCTTCTCCGTTCTCTTTCTCTGTACTTGCTTCTTCCCTTCTATCTCTACATTACTTTTTCTTCATACTCTATCATCTTTTCTAGTCAACTATCGTGCTCTGCCGTTGCGATCCGTCTTCTTCTGTCCTCTTTCTATTAATCTCCCTTCTTCCTTGTCGAGCACGCTGCTTTCCCCATTCTTTATCCTTTCTGTGCCTAGCGTCCTTTCTTCGGTCCGTATCAGCTAAGGCTCTGTCTGTCTTCGCTTTTCTTCTTTCGTCGCACGGTTCATAAAATTCGCTTCTTCTACGTTTCCTTCTTCTTCTAATTTCTGCTTTTCTTCTTTCGCATTCTCACTCTCTTTCTACGATCCTTCCTTCCTTTCACGCTTGCCCCACCCTTTCTATCGTCTTTCTACTCTTCTCGTGCTCATTCTCTTCTTCACCTAATTCTCGCTCTTCCTTCCTATTTTCTTTTCTCCATTACCTCTCTTCGTCTTTCTCTCTTCGTTAAATTCTTGAACATTCTTATCCGTTCGTCATTCATCTATCTGTATCTCTACTGCCCTTGTCTACAATTCTAATATCTTTCCGAGCTTCTCTCTTCTCAGATCCTTCTTTTTCTCTTCGGATTCGTCCGCTTCCTACACTTCCGGCATACCTTCTGCGTCTATTCCTTTCCTCTATTCCGAGTTCTTCTGGTCTCGTCTCCTTTCTTCTCCTTCATTCCTCTAATGCTTTCTCTTCTATCTTCACTTCATTATTATCCTATCTTTCTTCACCTTCTAGCTCGTTAATCCTCTTTTCTTTCTTTCTTAATTTCCTTTCCAATTTCGTTCCTAAGTTCTGTCTTCCTTCCTAGTCTTTCTTCTACTATTCTATTCATTTCTTTCTCCGTCAATTTCGACTTTCCCGCTTTCCCCTCTTCCTCTTCCAGATCCCCGTTCTGTCTTCTTCTTACTTCTTTTCGTGCCTTCCTCGTCCTTACGTTTCTATATTTCTTTCGGATTCTTTCCTGTCTTCCATTCCTTTCTCCACTATTCCCTGTCTCATCCCCTCTTCTTCTATTCGGCCTGCTCCCTCATGTCCTTCTCCCCCTTCTGTCCTTTCGTTTCCCAATTCTCTCTCTTCCTTCTCTCATTCTCATGGCCTGCTTCCTCTCTCTCTATTCCTTTGCATTGCACTCTACCTTTGCTTTCCTTTCTTCTTGCTTGTCTTTCGAATCTTCTATCTTTCTCTTTGCTTCTTCCCTTAGTATCGCCGTTCTATTTCTAAGGCGAGCTTATTCTTCTGTGCGTCCTTTCCTCCCATTTCGTATTTCTCCATTCCTGTGCCTCTCTCTCCTCACTCCTCTATATCTCTGATTTCCTTCCAAATCTTTCTAAATTCTTCACACTTCTGCAAGTCTTCCCCCTCTCTTCTTTTCTCTTTCTATTCTATTCTTTCAAATTCTGTCGAAATTTGCCTTCCTTAATTCAAAATTGCTGCTTCTCTGCACTTTCCATCCTCTGCTTGCTCTCCTTTCTAGTATTCTTTTCCTCTTTTCCCACTTTCTCTCGTCCTTCTTCATTTCATCTATCTTCCGTTCTGTCTCTTCTTGTGCTGCTAAATTCTTCACTTCCCTTTCCTACTCCTTCTGTGTCTTTTCGTTCTCATTCATTCTCTCCTCTTGCCCTCTCAGAAATTTCCATTCTTCTTCCCCCATGTGCTATCTAAATTCTCCTTGCCCCGTCCGCGATTCCATTTCTTCTTCTCCTCCCGTCCGTCGATTCTCTTTCTTCATTCCTTTCTTCTTCGATAGTCTTCCTTTCTCTTCCCCCCTCGCGTCACTTCAGCCACCTTAGCTATTGTCTTCTTGTCCTTTGCTATTCGTGGCTCTGTTCTTGCGTCACCCATCTTTCTTCTCTTTCCCTTCTTCCTAAATTCTTGCTTCTACCTTCTCATTGCGTTTCTTATTCTCAAATTTCTGCATTAATTCCTTCTAAAATGCCTGTCTGATTCTTTCTCTACTTTATTGCCCGGCTTCTAATTCTAATTCATATCTCCGCTTATTCCCTCTCTACTAATTCGAACTATCTAAATTCCTTCTTTCTTTCTACCTTCTGCTTTCGCATATTTCTCTCTACTTCTTCGCTGCTTGCTCTAGCTTCACTCTGTCCGCTCTTTCACAGCTTCTTTTCTCTTCTTTCTCGCCGCATTCTACTGTCTTTTCTTTCCCTTCCTTCCTCCTTCTTCCTTGCGCTTCTCCCTCTTTTGCACCGCCATCTAAATTCTCGCTTTCCTGCATTCTGATTGCTCCCTCATTCTAAATTCTTCTTCGGCCCTATTCCTTCCTCTTGTCTCTTTCTCTCTACGCTTGCAAATTGCTTTGTCATTACCTCTCCCGCTTGCTCTTTTTGCTTCTTCTTTCGTATTCTTTGCACTATTCTTCTCTATTCGAATTTCTTCTCTATTCGTAATTCTTCCTATTCATGTCTATCATGCTTCTTTCCCCTTCCTCTCTCTTCCATTCTTCATTCATATTCTTGCTTTGCTATCTCTGCTTCTTTGCTCATTTCTTGCTCTTTCTGCCTCTATTCTCTCCGTCTCTTCTCCTTCGTTTCTCTAGTCCTTCCAATTTCTCTATCCTATTCCCTAATTCATCTCTGCTTCCATTGCTATTTCTCGTCTCCTACTCCTCTTTCTTCTAAATTCGTCTTCTTTCCGCTTCATTCTAGTCCTTAAATTCTGCTTTCTGTCTCCTATTCGCCCCGCATTGCATCAAATTCCTCTCGCGCCTTTCTTCGTTGCTGCGGCTTTCCTTCTATTCGGCGTATTGCAAATACTTCTTCCTCTCTCTATTCAGCCTTCCCTCTTTCACTCAATTCCGTATTCTTCGCCCTCTCGTAATTGCCTCTATATTCTTTACGCCTTCTTCTTCTTCCTTTTTCCTAAATTCTCGCCCCCCCTCCGCGTACCTGCTGGCATATTCCTCTTTCATTCCTCATTCATTTCTATCTCTCACTATCTAAATTTGCTATTCTTTCATACATTCTTCTTCACTCTTTCTTCTGACCTCTAGCCTTTCTCTTTTCGCTCCAATGCGCCTTTCTCCACTGTATCCGTCTATTCTGTACTTTCTTTTCCTTTTTCTTGCTTCTTCTCTCTAGTCTCTCTCATCTTCTATTCTTTCTATGACACTCTTTGCGTATTCTGGCTTTGCCTGGCGTCTCCCTCCGTTACTCTCTCTCTCCTTACCGTTTTCTCATATCTTCTCTTCTAATTCTTTCTTCTATCTACGTCTTTCTTCTTCATTCCTTATCTAGTTTCCCCCCTATTCTACATGTCCCTAAGATCTCCCCTTCCTTCATTCTTTGCTCGGGTTCAATTCATTCTGCTCCTCCTCGTTCCTATCTGTTTTCTAAATCTTCTGCTTCGCCTTCCCCTGCCTTTTCCGCATGCTTTTCCCATCCTCTCTATTCTCTTCTCCGTTCTCCTATTTCTTACCATAAATGCTCTGCTTATCCAGAATCTGCTCTATTTAAATACTATCCCTCCCGTGCATCCTTCTTCTCTATTTCTGTCCTTTCTTCCTTCTTTCTTCGCTGCCCTTCATCGTTCTTTTCCACTTCTCTTCTTTCGTTCCCCTCGCTTTCTCTGCTATTCTTTCCTCTCTGTCCCCTAGCTTCATTGCAGTTTCTCAATTCCGTCGAATTCATTCTACTTCCCCTCTCTATCGAAATTCTTCTTACTTTCTTTGCTGCGCTTCTCTCTCTCCCTATCCGTTTGTTTGTTTTTCACCGTTTCCGAATTCTTTCCCCCCTTAATTTCTCCTAAATTCTTTCTCTCAATTCTTCCTTTCTTTCTCTTCTCTTCTTCGCATTCTCGTAATCTGTTCCCTTCCACCCGCGCTTTCTGCTCCTTCCTTCTCTTCCCCTATTCTCTGCTTATCTTCTTTCCTCTCTCTACTTATTCTATTCTGCTTTTCTTCCTATCTAAATTCATCTCCTTTCCTATTCTATGCCATTCTTCTAAATTCCTCTCTATTCCTCTTTTCTCTTGCCTTTCCTCCAACTACCTTCTCTACGTCGCTTCTCTCTCATCTTCTTCCTATCCTTTCCTCCCTTCCTCTCCTAATCGAAATTCTCATTTCTTCTTCTTCTCCTCTAAGTTCTCGTTCTCTTCCCCTTCTAGTTCCTCTCTCTAATTGCGCCTGCATTCTAGTCTCTTTCGTTCTGCCTTCTAAATAATCTATCCCTTATTCTGCCTCCTATTCTTCTCAATTCTTTTCCGATTCTTTCTTCTATTCTTTCTCTCTTCTCTTTCCAAATACTTCCTGTCTATCGTCTCTTTCTATGCTTCTCTTTGCTTCTCTCTCTTCTCTTCTTTCTCATCCCTTTCTTCTTACCTTCTAAATTCTAATCCACCTTCCTCTTCCTTATTCCTTTCATTGCCTTCTTCCTGTCTGCCTATCCTTCTCTCTTCCCTTCTTCCCCTTCCTTCCTTTCGCTTCGACAACCTACTCCTTTCCCCCCTTCCTTGCCAATTCCTTTCATATTCCCATTCCTCCTCTTTCTTCTCCTCTTTTCGCCTATTCAGAAATTCTTTCTTCTTCTCCTCTATTCTTCTTCTTTCACCTAATTTCTTTCTCGATCTATGCTAATTCAATCTTCTTCTTTCTCATTCCGTTCTCTCCACTGGCTACTCTAATTTACTGTCAATTCCACTCCTATTCTCTTCTATATCATCTTCGCTTCCTTCCCTTCTATTGCGTACTATTCTCCTTTCTGACTATTCTATCTGTTTGCTTTCATTCAATCTTTCCTTACTCTTCCTAAAATTCGCTATATCCTCTCCCTATCTCCCTATTCTTTCTACTTCATTCTTCTTCTCTCTTCTTCCACATTCTTCTCTTCCTCATTAATTCAATTCTTGCTTCTCCTTCTTTGCTTTCTTCTTCTTCTCATTTCTAATTCGAAATTCCTTCCCTCTTCTTCTTACATATTCCTTTCCTGCTATTCTACCTTATCTCGAAGGCTTTCTTGTCTTAATATCTGCTTCTCCTTAAAATTCTGAAATTCTTCTCTCTGTCCCTCTTGCTCCTTTCCTCTTCTACATTCTTTACGCTAATTCTTCTCTCTAATTAAAGTCTAATTCTCACTCTTTCCTTCCTTCTAATCTCTTATTCCTTCATCTTTCTCGTCCTTTTCCGTCAGCCTATTCAGGACTCCTTCTCTCTTCCCGTCGCTTTCATTCCTTCACTGCTATTCTTTCATCACTTCTTCGCGCCCACTTTCCGCTTTCCGTCTATTCCTCTCTAAATTCTATTCTCCTTAATAGGGCCTTCTCTTCTTCTAATTTCTTCTTCTTCTATCTCTGACCTCTTTCGTTCTCCTAAATTCTTCATTCACTTGATCTCTATTCCATTTCTATTCTTGCTTTTTCTTCTCTTCTCTCCTCTTCCGGTACACTCTTGCGTAAAGGTCAATGTAATATGTAACCGTATGGTTTTTTCAGTACTGCTTGAAAAATTTTCAATTAAGGCTGGTGGATCCTCGGTGCAACTTGTCGCGCTAAAATTTCAAATGACTTTTAGTCTCGCGGGATTCTTTGAAAATAGCATAATAGTGTGTATTCAGGTTGTCGTGTAAAGCTAGCTTGTCCCATCAGGAAACAAATTTTGTGTAATATAGATATAAAACACACTTTTATGGTGTGCTTCAGCGCGAGTGAACATAATCTGTAACATCGTTTGAATTCTTACTTTCTTTTAATAAATCATCCAATACAACAACATCATAGACTGAAGTTTATCCACTGGAATAATTCCTTCATGTCGAATAAAGTTGCGACTTTGCAATTCCTGAAACAGCGACGGTTGATAAATACCATAACACCAAATCACTCGATTGATAGGTTCCTTAAACAACTCCCTTCTTTTATCCAATAAATTCAGCGTGAAAACAGTTTTACCTGCAGGAGATGGACCTGATACAGTCAGAACTTTATCACATTGAAGTCTGAAATCCATTTTATTACTTTGAGACTCAACATTTGCATAATTAACGCTTAGAGCCAAAGATATTTCCCAATAGGTTGCCCACGGCAGGAGCTATCATTGGAAGTATTGCTGAAAGGAAACCGCCCTTGTGTGTTAGAGTTTTCCTCTTTCTTTGAAGGGCGACTTTAGGATTGGAGATGAAACGCAATTTCGTAGCATATCGCTTAAGTAACTTTCGTTGTTTTGGCGCTAATTTCTTCGTCCTCAACTTCCTCACATGAGAAATAATTTCAACAAATGAATGGAATCGTTAGCATGTCGTATGAGCAATTGTCATCGCTGATTTGCTTTCATTCGTCGGAGAGAGCTTGAATGGCTGAAGAAAACTTTGTTGACTTTTACGTTTGCGATGTCATTTTATACGTTTCGGCCATTTTCCGTGTTAGTCCTTTGCGAAAACCTATCTTTACCACACATTTGCATAGGTAACTAACTATTGCGACATAAGTGACACTCGAAATGAGCAATGGTCACAGTGGCTACATTGGCAAAGTTGAATGCAATTACGTATGAAACAGCGTTGACAAAAAGCATGCTTGAAGATGCGCTTTTCATTTCCATCCTTTCGCTTACATACATCGCAACACATAGTTTCACCGTTACTGATGTCTATAGCAAGTCTTTTTGAAGATAATGAATTTGCTAGCCTTTCTAAATAAGTAGACGCATTACAGAAGGAATATACCTTCGAGAGTGAGCAGACATAGCTCGAAAACCAGTTGTGCTACAATCAAGTACCACTGCATTTTCAATTTTTCTTTATGGAAAGTTGAATGTGAATATCTGAAATCGCTTCAATCACTAGACTGCTACCATGATGGTTAAATGCGTTAAGACGTTCAGCAATTTTTATCATATGTCTTTTTAAAAAAATTCTTGGGGGTGAGCTACCACTTCCATTGAATAAGAAGCAAAATGGAAAGAGCACTTTCCACCTCTTCCTTTCCAAAATGACTAAACTAATTTTCGCAACTAATCGCGCACCAGTGATAATGCTATCAGAGAATGTATTCCATTAACTCTTAGAAATAGAGTGCTTAGCATCATCGACCACTGCTTTCCGATTGTCGGTCTCAGTCTTTATGAAATTTTATCACATAATCTTGAACAGCTCCTTTTAAACGTTGCCTATGAAAACGTAATGTTCCGCAGTCGTTTGAGAAAGACATTATCGCCCTTTATATAACCCATCCAATGCATGAAAACAACAACTATTATCATAGTAAAATTTATTTAATAATGGTAACAAGCATGCATTATAAATAAATGGTTTGAAAGAGATAAAATAGAGTACAGCTGGTAACTATCATACAGCCGAGCAATGATAACCATACAGACTTTGGCAAGTGTTTTGAGGTAAGGAGGAAAGAAGCATTGGTTATGAACGTGCTACTACAACGAACAGACAAAATAGGAACACACAAATCCTTAAAACGTTTCGTGACTTCATATAATGTTGTGATTCACTCTACTATCCCAAGGCGGGAGCAAAATATCATCAATGATTAGATTGGGAATACTTTCCTCTCCTTTACCAGGATTATTATCAAAAGATGCGTATATACAGTGAATAGCAGCTAACCATCGTTTTTAAAGTCAATAAGAAGAGCACTACTCCCACAAGAGATAAGCCATAGTGCCTTGCAATATATTTCGCACGATTAAGTCCAGGAATGTGTTTTGTCTCGCGCCATTGATCAACATTTGGAGATCAGCAGTTGGCAGGTGGAGGTAGACACTTAACAATCTGATATGTCCAATTGTTCATGTAGCAATAAGCACTGAGCTCCTGTACAGGTTCACCTCACAATCCATAAAAATGATGGATAGAAGCCTAAAACAGAAATTGTACACATCTAACGGAAAAACGTTCTATAACATACATTACAATAATGAAGAATTACATCGATGCTTTTCACGACAAAATACACAAATGATATGATGGCAACGAAGAAGTAAAATGTATCTAATAAGACCACGTCTACGACACTCAAAGCACATAAGCGAATTGTCATAGGGTAGAGTTAGGAAAGGACTAGCAATTCTCCTTATTTGATTTGCGTTTTGATGTAGCATTCTTCTCCCGACTTGCGCGGTTCGGACCACTGCTGTGTAAGGATTGATGTCAATTATGTCGTCCACCGTTGGGTGGTGTTTCGGAATATATAGGATCGTATCATGATATATCTTTATTATTAATCATGCTATAGGATATAACATTTAAACACTGGATACAGGAATTTTCATTTTTAATTTAGATCCAAATCTTTGGATGATATGGAAAATCATATCTGGATCTTTGGATTTAATTTATTATTTATAGGATGAATTTATTTATGGATATTCTTCCTCCATATGCATGCGAGAGAGAGGCTATAGTTTATTATCCTTGGTGTCGACCGTATTAATATAGCCCATTCACTTTGGAAAAAAGGATATCCCAAGTACCTTCAGCCGAGCGCATCACATCTGATGGGTCAGGTGAAGGATCTCCCTCCTGTCCTTATTGAGTAAGTACACCAATGTGAGTACCGGTACGGCAAATGTGATTACCAATCCACAAATCTTTGCTGGGAGGGAGTATCCTGTGTCATCTCTCGCCTTCACCACTCTGAGCAAGAGGAAGTAGGAATGGTCCCATAGGTTAATGTCAAGTACTCCTCAATAATATCAAGTTGGTGGCGTAAATTGTACGGAAAGCACGGGGATCAGTATGTAGTCCTCCATACTGATTGTGCATTATCTTGACATCCGTGGAAGGGAGCATTCCCCGGTTTGGAGTACTACGCCGTGGTTTTGGTTCATCATAACGCCCAAGGCTTTGTTTAAATTTACGCTGTAGCGGGGGTGTAGGATTATGTGACCTTGGATGTTTCTTCCCACTGGCCTCAGTTGTTAGATGATCTGACCGTTAGCGAACCTTGTAACGGATTTGAACCGCCATTTTGTCCTACTAAAGTGCAAGCAGATGTGAGTGATCAAGAAGCCTGTAAAATGAAAAAAGATATGTATTAAGTTTACGTTCAAAGGGAGGGAGACGAGGAGGGAAGTAGCGAGCTGACCATTTTAGGTTGGAATTAATGATACAGGGAAATAGAGAGAGAGAAAATGTGCGTCCGTCCAAAGTCGTGTGATTCAACGATGAAAGAAATGATTCTCACATGTGGAAGGCGCCCTCAGCTATACTATAAAGAAATGCTTGATTATCCATTGGTTGATGATCCTCATTGGACAATAAACATCCAAGTTGATTCCAAATCTTGGCAATCCGGGCTTACACATCCGAAATAGTTCGTTCCGCCTTTGTGTCAGACTACAGGCCCAAAACGTCCCAAACTGCTAACTCTGTCGTGCGTGGTGGCACCAATGTCCCAAAAATCTTAAAATGGCGTTGTCACATCGTTAACGAATGGCAGATACGAACAAAGCGTTCTTTCACTGAAATTTGTCTCGTAGAGTAGCTTTCAAACGAGCTATCGCACGACAAATCCGGCCACTAGAAGCCTAAATCGAAGCAAGCGGTCAGAAGGGGGGGGTGTGGGGAGACGTCAGCCGAAAATTTTTTCTCTCCGATTTCGCTGGAAACATCCTTCCTAACCCAAAATTTCACGTAGATTCCGAATCTGGCCTCCGTTGTCTCATCCGATGCTTCGTTTGGGCGCTACACACCAAAACGTCCCAAATTCTAACTCTGTCGTTTTTCGCCAATGTCCCAAAATCTTAAATGGCGTCTCACATCTAAACGAAGACAGATAGGAACAAGCCGTTTCTTTCACTGAATTTGTCTCACTCTTAGCTTTCAAACGAGCTATCGCACGACAAAATCCGTCCACTAGAAGCCAAAATCGAAGCAAGCTGTCCAGAGGGGGGGGGGGACGTCAGCGAAAATTTTTCTCTCCGATTGACTTGAAACTCACCATACCGATGCAGAATTTCACGCTGAATCCGAATCTGGCCTCCGTGTTTCTCCATCCGATGCTCGTTTGGGCGCTCACACACCAAAACGTCCCAAATTTTAACTCTGTTAAAATTTTGAAGAAAAATTTTTTCTCGCCGATTGAGCTGGAAATCACACCACAGATGCAGAATTTTACGCTGAATCCGAATCTGGCAGCCATTTCACCATCCACGACAACCTAGACGGTCGCCCACGTCAACCTGGACGGTCGCCCACGTCAACCTAGACGGTCGCCCACGTCAACCAGGCGGTCGGACCAACTCACCCGAGTCTCACACTCTGTCGTTGCAGAGGGGGGGGGAGTCCGCGAACATGTTGTGAACGTGAACCCACCTGGCCGGCACACCACGACAGACCACAACCTCTGTCGTTCCAGTGGGGGGGGGACTCAGACCCGAAGCACCACGGCGGCCGACCACGACACTCTACCGTTCCAGAGGGGGGGGCGCCGGTCGAGTGTTTGTCACTTGCTTACTACTAAGTCAATTCACCCGCATCTTCCGTACAGACAACTAAAATACGGTGTCTACAATTGCAGTTCCGCGTAGTCCGACAATCCCGGTACTATTAATGAATTTGATTTTGGTTCGCGCAACTCCACAACGATTACCACTCGTAACGATAGTGATAGGTGTTTTCTTTATCACGTTTTAAAGCCTTAATGACCTGTTAGTCACATTCACTCCTAATCGTAGCTTCCTTTCTAAATAAATAGAATTGAATAATTTTACTTTTGATTCACAAGTTTGGTGGATTTTTAGTCAAAACCATATGGTATGGTTGTATCACCCTATAAAAATATAAACGCCGCTATTCAAAAATGCCATTTTCAAGCATAAAATGGGATTTTAACTAAAAGTTAGCCAAATCAACTGAAAAACCATAGTTTCTGTTTACAGTCTGATAACCCCAAGTTAAAAAACCAAGTGCGAGGACCCGGCTAGCCAGTCAACTCATCACAGCAACCAATGTAAGGACTATGGCCGGAGGTGTTTTGGGCGTTGCAATAGGTAAACCATTGAACTTCAATTGCACCTAAGTATAATCATACATTTAATTCAAGCAGCTTAAGTTTCACATTTTGGCCTTTTACACACAACTCAACTCAATATAATTTGTGCAAATAAATTGCATACACGTACTGTACGGAAGCATCGCGTAAGACGACACACGTAGACAATACTTGCTGATGTTCTTTTGCTTACATTGCATGGCTATACTTCCGAATCATATTTCTATTTGGAATTGCTTTCGTAGAAGTTATCAATTTCAGTAAATAAGTTCATGCTGAGAAATGTAGTGCATTGTATTTCAAAGTAAAACACTTACAACCGATAAAAAGCAAAATTGTAAGACCATCAGCAAACTCACCAATGGAATTCCTCGGTTTGCAGTGAATTTTTCCGAGAAAAATCCCAAGATTCTGACTGCAGATATGGTTGTGACGTGGAGACGAGTTAAGAAAAATCTGAAAGTTATAGAAAATTGTCATCATTTGCGGTCGCGAAATCATTTTGTCATTTATATTCACACTGACTATCAACTGCTTGTTTATCTAAATACTATGTATTCAACGTGTGATCGTTGATGAGACAACGGTTTGATTATATGCCTATCTAAATCGGAAATTATGAGCGGTGCCATCTGAACTTGAAAAAATTACGTAAATTAAACGATTTTTCCTATTTTATACCAGTCAAAGCCATCTAAGCCTCTTACAACTGGAAACAATACCGTTTAGTATAACACATATGAGGAAAGTAAACAGATTGTCCCTCGTTAGAATCGTCCGTGCTAGCATAAAAATCAAATGTTGGAATAAATCTTCATGCGATGTTGATGTTATAAATGCAGATCGAAGCTTATGAAATTCACAAGGAAAAATCGAGGTTCACTATTTTCCTTGTCAAATGATCATTTACGAGGTTCTTTCTCAAGACTGGCTGTAGACGGGTGAAAATGATTATTTCTTGAATAGACTGAAATTTATTTAACAACTAGTTAAGACTTCATTTTTTATCCTCATTTTTTCATTATCCATTTGAACGTGGTGAAATATATGTTTCACATCAAAACTTTCTGAATTTTACTAGGGCAGGGTGGCTTAACAACCTGCAATTGCAAAAAAAGAAGTAAAATGTATACCGATAGTACCCTGTCTTAACTTTAGTACAGACTGATAACTTGTAAGATATCCAACTCTATAGATAGCCTACAGTAGCTTTGTTTAATCTGCATCACGTTTACGTATATATTCAAAACGTCTTTTAACACATAAATTACAGATGATTAGTCCTTGTCTTAATTCAAATACCATCATGAGTACGATAAGAATTAGAAATCAACTCTTCCTTTTGGAATTTTGATTATCTCAAGATAGTTCTGACACGAAGCTGACAACAGCAAATACGATTTACTAAATAAAGATATCCTTTCCTATCTACCAATAATTTACAAGTGATCATGTTAAAAAAGGAAGAAGATGTCGAGGTATTATACTAGTGCAAGTGCATATGCATACCACCGTACATGAAATTCTAAATCAATCATCGTTACCACTGACAATCCTATCAATAAAAAAATCCTAGCCCTAATGATACAGAAAATCGCATTTCAAGACACGGTAGGCACTATGATTTGCTCGAATTAGCAATGCGCTTGTGAAACTATTTATAATTTACTAATAAATCATATAACAATCATCACTTAAAATCATAGGTCGAAGAACGGAATGAAGGTGATGAGTATATTCCAACATTCTATAATGAGCGTTGGTCATATTCCTCGGGTTTCATGTAAAGTACACAAATAATCAGCAAATTATATATTACACTTTCCTCATTTTTGTGTGATTTTAGACGACGATAAACATATATTCATTCCTTTGTTGCGTCGTTATTATGTTCATTAACATTCAGCATTGAGTATTAAGCATGTTTGAAAGCGGTTTTTTAAAGAAAATTGAACTTAGTCGGTATATTTTTAAATTTAGATGACACGTCACTTACTGTTGCTGGTGATGATGATAGGTTGAAGACAAGATTTTGGAGGTTTGGATTGATCCTATTTTCCAACAGGAAGATACAAAGAATGAAAGCGGACTCCTAGCAACTCGAGTCATGAAGATAGAATAAACCATGTGATAATATTGCGACATAAACAGATTCCCACGTCCATGTGTCCCTCGATTGTTGAAGACATAGAATGTTGAGAAGAACATAATTGTTAACAACTCCCGCAGAGCACACATATGGGATCCCCATGAGAAAAATTTATACGAAAAATTGTACTGAAAGGAGAAATATTCCGAACACTAAAGCCATCAAAATCGCTACTTGTTTCTTCAATTTCTAATTTATTGCTAATATATAACCAATGAGTACACGGATTGAATATTCGACTAATTAAAAAAAAAAAAGAATCGTGATCCCGTCAAATCAATGATCATATATCATTATCGCAAGGGCTGCGAAATTAAATTTTATGAACTTAGATAAGTCTTCTATAATTCACACAAAACATGTAGAAGTGTGATAGTTTCAAGTTTAAAGATAGGCGAACTGCGCTGTGAAACAAGCATTATTTTCTGAAGGCAAAATGCCCATATTTGAAAGATGCTGCCGGGCAAGATATCATCCTGATGCCCTTCTTCATGAACTCCTTGATATGTATACGTTCATCTGGAAAAAGAAAAGGTCATAGAAATTTGAATTACAAATTTATATAACATAATTCGCCCATTGAATGATCTAAAAGATAAGCTAATCCATGGATCCATACAGCGATTTGAAGTACATGCTTGGATCAGCAGGGTCACCTAGATCCATGAGCCAGCCGAACAAAATTGCATAGAAATCCCTGTCCCCTCGCGCCATCGTATTTTTCATTTCTCCCCTCACTTTAACATAGAATTATACACAAATTCCCCCCCCCCCCCACCCCCCCCCCCCCCCCCCCCCCACCCCCCCCCCCACCCCCCCTCCCCCCCCCCCCCCCCCCCCCCCCCCCCGTGAAGATGATACACCAAAATAAAAATGGCGCCGGTAAAATTTCTATCTTTCCGTAACTACGTGTAAAAAAATGAAAGAAGCAGAGAAAAGGACTGGGTTCTCCGTTTGAACAATAGGATAACTTGGCATTTCACAAGGAGCTATTGTATTATTTTCATTTTTTGGACCGAAATTTAAGTGCACTTTCAATTCTCCTTGGCATGTTGCAAATCTTAAAAGGATCTTGATCCCATGACAATATGTAAAAACATTGACAATTACACAATACCCTAATGATCCATGCGCCTTATCACCGGTGTATCCAGTGCACTCTGATATATATCCTGCTGTCCTTAAGGCATTGAACGGCCGAAAAAGCCGGCGTGAGCCTGCGCTGACTATAGGATTCATCAAAGACATGTGCAAGCGATCATCTGTAACAACAGAACGGTCGGTTTAGGCGCATGCCCGCCAAAGAAAATCCCACTCATTCTCGCAATCCCATGATCTAAGAAGACCAGCAGATCCTTTTCTTCCGAACGCAGACCGCTGACAATGAAATGAAGGGTGGCTCTGTCTACTCACAAATACGTCGCTAACGAGAGCTGAAAAATTCAGCCCCCGGTCGGTGACCTAACCACATTATGTATTACAAAGCACAATTCGTCTTATGATCAGTCCTCTAAGTATCATCTTTCTGCTCGTCGACATCAATTTATTAATCAGATAGCTGAAAATCCTTAACAGCGCGGTTCGAAACCCGGTTCCAACATAAATCAATCGGCTATTAGTATTTATGTCCCGGAACAATAACAAAGTAAAAATTATCATAAACCTGGTGAAAAAATAAGAGCTGCATCCAATATCAACCGATGCAGTGCTTGTATTAGAACGTCTCAGATGTGCATATTACATAAGCAACAGCAATTTCATACAAAAGTATTGGTTATACATATTTTTTTTGTTTTATATTTGTAGGCTAATATATTCCTGTCGCGTATCCATCAGTCGTACACGCAACGAGGCTTTGAGAAAATCACATTCCAAACATAATTTAATTGAATCATTGCGTTATGTGCTGACAGCAACAACTGTTTGATAGCTATGGTAGTTCCGAAATAACAGGCAAAACGAGGTAAAAGAATTATATCGGAGTCACCGTTCACAGCCATACACGCATTAAAAACATCCACAAACAATTGACACAGTGTACTCAAACATCACCTAATTCTCTCCTAACAGAGCGTTCCCGTTACAGATCAAAATCATAGCGTTGATACAAACCAGCGATTATCTTACGTTTCAGAGAGGCAATCGTTAATAAATCTATGAAACCAAGCCGCAATAACAAAATGATGTTCAACTTATAACCTTGATAGGTTTGATGTTATGCAATAATTATTTGAAATCCGTTTTACGGAAACATCCGGCATATCGGTGAACAATTTGTAAAATTGAATAATAATACAGCAACTTGGCGAACTTTTTTGATTCAAATTTGAGGTTGTTAGGTATTTGAAAGTGATAGTGTTATGGTTGAGGCAATTTCTTTGCAACCAATAAATTGCCAATCGTCTAACGTCCTTTAATCACCAGGCACATACAATACGCGAAACCGTGGGGGGGGTCACTGGGCAGTGTCCCTATAAAAAAATAACAACTTTACATCTCTTCTACCTTGATTCAATTGATGTTCAAAAGTTACAGACATTGCTTTGGAAGTGACAATCAAAAATTGCCGATGAGGTGCCAAATTATCATTTCCCCATTTGATCTGTTACTCAATTCCATTTCAGTGAAACGATCCGATAAGCGGAATTTATTATTATGACCATCTTAAAGAAGTCGTGAAAACTGGGCCCTACTTTGCCACGGATAGGTACATGATAGGTACAGTGAACAAGTTTAGTGTTATCAATAGGTAGAAAAACATGATAGGTACCTGTAAAGTTAGTGTTGTCAAAATAAGGAACAGGAGATAGGTACATGGAGTAGGTACATGTCAGAGATTACGTATCGTTATCAATCGGTACATGCGATAGGTACCATGTTAAAGATTAGTGTTAGACAATAGGAACATGGATAGGTACTGATAGTACACTATATAGTTATTATCGATAGGCACATGATAGGTACATGTTTAAGTCAGTGTTATCATAGGAAATTGTATGAGATCTGTTTTACTGGATAGGTACAGGTGTGTTGGTACACTGTGTTTCGGAACGTCCTATGATCGAACTTGTGTGTTTGGTCTGAGCATCTTGGTACGTACCGATAGACGTCCGTGTGTTTGGATTTTGAATGGGTTGCTCAATTGCGACTATTGTGACTATTGCAACCATTGTAATCAAGATGACACATTGATTTTCCTTTTACGAGACAAACTAGCTATAAATATGTAGATATTTTGATGCATACATAATGATGACTAGTATCTCCAACGCGTGGTTGTCGCAAAGACCTTGATATCTTCATAGCCATAGAAACTTAACAAATCTCAGTGAAAATATCAACGCGTGATTAGTTGATCGACTAATGACGATTGAAATGAGCATGCTATGAGCACAATTTGATCGTATGAGATGGTTTCTCCATGCTACACTGCAATTGATAGTGAAATTAGGAGGAAAATTGATACAGATGGAAAGAGAACATCTGACAGTTTTAATAAAATAGTTCTCCCAATAAAAGTGACTTCAGAAAGGAAATTAGAACAAAAACATTTACAATTATTGTAACGAACTGCGGTTAAATGTTTAAACAGAACGATCCCTTCCTCTTTTGCATTTGTCATTAGCGTTATGTTTCACATGTTATGGTACCTGTTAAACGTCATCTTTCCCCTTTGCGATGAGAAATATGCTCAACATCACTGTATATCGACATGAATAGCATCATGCAGGTCTGTGATTGGTCACTTTGTGTGTCTTTGTGTTCTTTCTAGATAAGAGGACATTGTACCGTCTATTTCAAGCATAAATGTGAGCTAATACATGTCAATCAGCATGTCGTTCACTACCAACTTCCCATTTCATAATTACCAAGTCAACGCGTCACGCCATATATTTTATTCTGCCGTGAATATAACGCTTATACGATTTGTCTGATAGAGAAATATAGAAGGTTTCCCGCGGAAGGACGTTGTGGGTCAAGAATTGAATAAGTCTGTACAACGCTCTTACAACACGAAGGTGCAAGATCGGCTCAAGTAAGTATTTCCCCACTACGCCAAACGAGATTGACCGAATACTCTCCGCTGTGTGCAGCAGATCCAACGGAAACTCAACACATGTCCCAGACATAGCACCTCCAGCTACTATGATGAATAAGGTGAGAATGCAAACTGGACTTTCACTGACCGCCAGCATAAGCACAATGTGTCGCTCAAGGACATGCTGAGGTGATCAGTGTGCGCATGACATGCCAAATTTAAAGACTTCCATTTAAAGCCTGCTGTAGGCGTCCTAGTCAAAACATCTATGAAAGTCATTGGACACTCATAACTGCTACAAAGATGACGCTACCGTTGGTGAGTGTATATCAGTTTTCCCTCGACAACTTGTTCAATTGGGGTAATGTATAGTACCCAGCAACATACTCTGGTGAATCTTGTAAACTTTGTTATAATGTGTAATACTATAGCAAAAATTGTAATTGTATTATCTATTTCCAGAGAGTAAATAAAAATGGCTGTAAAACGAAGCATCTTCGTCGTCATATCGAAAACGTCCTCAAACCTTCATGTCAGTTAAAAAAGCCTGTTGCGAAAGTTAAACAGGATACAGGATAATAAGAATGAAGTGTAATTGATTCAAAATTTCATGATGATTTCATTCGATTTAGCGTTTGCAAGACACACAATGTCTACCTATTGACAAGCCTCTGTTGGAAGGCCTGCTCTTTGAATAGCAGAAAAAAGTTTTCAATCCAAGAGTATGATAAGAAAAAGCGAAACTTATTCAGCGCGTGGGTGGTGGCTAATGATTACATATATTGAAACATATTAATGGTGTATCAATAGTCCGCTTGGAAGATGCAGCTACTGCTGCTATTTAATATAAGTTAGGCGAATCATAAGTGACACGTCATCACTTGATTGATAGTCATATAGTAGGTGTATATAAGGAAGACGCTTTAATGATATTTTTCCGAC
>CAJQUW010003701.1:600000-796541 GCA_907163375.1 Prostheceraeus crozeri | reverse complement strand
GAAGCCAAAATCGAAGCGAGCTGTCCAGAGGGGGGACGTCAGCGAAAATTTTTTCTCTCCGATTGACTTGAAACTCACCATACAGATAGAGAATTTCACGCTGATTCCAAATCTGAAATCCGTTTTCCAATCCGATGCTTCGTTTTGAAGCTACAGCCCAAAACGTCCCAAATTCTAACTCTGTCGTTTTTCGCCAATGTCCCAAAATCTTAAATGGCGTCTCACATCTAAACGAAGACAGATATGAACAAGCCGTTTGTTTCAGTGAATTTGTCTCACTCTTAGCTTTCAAACGAGCTATGGCACGTCTAAATCCGTCCACTGGAAGCCAAAATCGAAGCGAGCTGTCCAGAGGGGGGGGACGTCAGCGAAAATTTTTTCTCTCCGATTGACTTGAAACTCACCATACAGATAGAGAATTTCACGCTGATTCCAAATCTGAAATCCGATCTCCAATCCGATGCTTCGTTTTGAAGCTACAGCCCAAAACGTCCCAAATTCTAACTCTGTCGTTTTTCGCCAATGTCCCAAAATCTTAAATGGCGTCTCACATCTAAACGAAGACAGATATGAACAAGCCGTTTGTTTCAGTGAATTTGTCTCACTCTTAGCTTTCAAACGAGCTATGGCACGTCTAAATCCGTCCACTGGAAGCCAAAATCGAAGCGAGCTGTCCAGAGGGGGGGGACGTCAGCGAAAATTTTTTCTCTCCGATTGACTTGAAACTCACCATACAGATAGAGAATTTCACGCTGATTCCAAATCTGAAATCCGTTTTCCAATCCGATGCTTCGTTTTGAAGCTACAGCCCAAAACGTCCCAAATTCTAACTCTGTCGTTTTTCGCCAATGTCCCAAAATCTTAAATGGCGTCTCACATCTAAACGAAGACAGATATGAACAAGCCGTTTGTTTCAGTGAATTTGTCTCACTCTTAGCTTTCAAACGAGCTATGGCACGTCTAAATCCGTCCACTGGAAGCCAAAATCGAAGCGAGCTGTCCAGAGGGGGGGGACGTCAGCGAAAATTTTTTCTCTCCGATTGACTTGAAACTCACCATACAGATAGAGAATTTCACGCTGATTCCAAATCTGAAATCCGTTTTCCAATCCGATGCTTCGTTTTGAAGCTACAGCCCAAAACGTCCCAAATTCTAACTCTGTCGTTTTTCGCCAATGTCCCAAAATCTTAAATGGCGTCTCACATCTAAACGAAGACAGATATGAACAAGCCGTTTGTTTCAGTGAATTTGTCTCACTCTTAGCTTTCAAACGAGCTATGGCACGTCTAAATCCGTCCACTGGAAGCCAAAATCGAAGCGAGCTGTCCAGAGGGGGGGGACGTCAGCGAAAATTTTTTCTCTCCGATTGACTTGAAACTCACCATACAGATAGAGAATTTCACGCTGATTCCAAATCTGAAATCCGTTTTCCAATCCGATGCTTCGTTTTGAAGCTACAGCCCAAAACGTCCCAAATTCTAACTCTGTCGTTTTTCGCCAATGTCCCAAAATCTTAAATGGCGTCTCACATCTAAACGAAGACAGATATGAACAAGCCGTTTGTTTCAGTGAATTTGTCTCACTCTTAGCTTTCAAACGAGCTATGGCACGTCTAAATCCGTCCACTGGAAGCCAAAATCGAAGCGAGCTGTCCAGAGGGGGGGGACGTCAGCGAAAATTTTTTCTCTCCGATTGACTTGAAACTCACCATACAGATAGAGAATTTCACGCTGATTCCAAATCTGAAATCCGTTTTCCAATCCGATGCTTCGTTTTGAAGCTACAGCCCAAAACGTCCCAAATTCTAACTCTGTCGTTTTTCGCCAATGTCCCAAAATCTTAAATGGCGTCTCACATCTAAACGAAGACAGATATGAACAAGCCGTTTCTTTCAGTGAATTTGTCTCACTCTTAGCTTTCAAACGAGCTATGGCACGTCTAAATCCGTCCACTGGAAGCCAAAATCGAAGCGAGCTGTCCAGAGGGGGGGGACGTCAGCGAAAATTTTTTCTCTCCGATTGACTTGAAACTCACCATACAGATAGAGAATTTCACGCTGATTCCAAATCTGAAATCCGTTTTCCAATCCGATGCTTCGTTTTGAAGCTACAGCCCAAAACGTCCCAAATTCTAACTCTGTCGTTTTTCGCCAATGTCCCAAAATCTTAAATGGCGTCTCACATCTAAACGAAGACAGATATGAACAAGCCGTTTGTTTCAGTGAATTTGTCTCACTCTTAGCTTTCAAACGAGCTATGGCACGTCTAAATCCGTCCACTGGAAGCCAAAATCGAAGCGAGCTGTCCAGAGGGGGAGGGACGTCAGCGAAAATTTTTTCTCTCCGATTGACTTGAAACTCACCATACAGATAGAGAATTTCACGCTGATTCCAAATCTGAAATCCGTTTTCCAATCCGATGCTTCGTTTTGAAGCTACAGCCCAAAACGTCCCAAATTCTAACTCTGTCGTTTTTCGCCAATGTCCCAAAATCTTAAATGGCGTCTCACATCTAAACGAAGACAGATATGAACAAGCCGATTCTTTCAGTGAATTTGTCTCACTCTTAGCTTTCAAACGAGCTATGGCACGTCTAAATCCGTCCACTGGAAGCCAAAATCGAAGCGAGCTGTCCAGAGGGGGGGGACGTCAGCGAAAATTTTTTCTCTCCGATTGACTTGAAACTCACCATACAGATAGAGAATTTCACGCTGATTCCAAATCTGAAATCCGTTTTCCAATCCGATGCTTCGTTTTGAAGCTACAGCCCAAAACGTCCCAAATTCTAACTCTGTCGTTTTTCGCCAATGTCCCAAAATCTTAAATGGCGTCTCACATCTAAACGAAGACAGATATGAACAAGCCGTTTGTTTCAGTGAATTTGTCTCACTCTTAGCTTTCAAACGAGCTATGGCACGTCTAAATCCGTCCACTGGAAGCCAAAATCGAAGCGAGCTGTCCAGAGGGGGAGGGACGTCAGCGAAAATTTTTTCTCTCCGATTGACTTGAAACTCACCATACAGATAGAGAATTTCACGCTGATTCCAAATCTGAAATCCGTTTTCCAATCCGATGCTTCGTTTTGAAGCTACAGCCCAAAACGTCCCAAATTCTAACTCTGTCGTTTTTCGCCAATGTCCCAAAATCTTAAATGGCGTCTCACATCTAAACGAAGACAGATATGAACAAGCCGTTTGTTTCAGTGAATTTGTCTCACTCTTAGCTTTCAAACGAGCTATGGCACGTCTAAATCCGTCCACTGGAAGCCAAAATCGAAGCGAGCTGTCCAGAGGGGGGGGACGTCAGCGAAAATTTTTTCTCTCCGATTGACTTGAAACTCACCATACAGATAGAGAATTTCACGCTGATTCCAAATCTGAAATCCGTTTTCCAATCCGATGCTTCGTTTTGAAGCTACAGCCCAAAACGTCCCAAATTCTAACTCTGTCGTTTTTCGCCAATGTCCCAAAATCTTAAATGGCGTCTCACATCTAAACGAAGACAGATATGAACAAGCCGTTTGTTTCAGTGAATTTGTCTCACTCTTAGCTTTCAAACGAGCTATGGCACGTCTAAATCCGTCCACTGGAAGCCAAAATCGAAGCGAGCTGTCCAGAGGGGGGGGACGTCAGCGAAAATTTTTTCTCTCCGATTGACTTGAAACTCACCATACAGATAGAGAATTTCACGCTGATTCCAAATCTGAAATCCGTTTTCCAATCCGATGCTTCGTTTTGAAGCTACAGCCCAAAACGTCCCAAATTCTAACTCTGTCGTTTTTCGCCAATGTCCCAAAATCTTAAATGGCGTCTCACATCTAAACGAAGACAGATATGAACAAGCCGTTTGTTTCAGTGAATTTGTCTCACTCTTAGCTTTCAAACGAGCTATGGCACGTCTAAATCCGTCCACTGGAAGCCAAAATCGAAGCGAGCTGTCCAGAGGGGGGGGACGTCAGCGAAAATTTTTTCTCTCCGATTGACTTGAAACTCACCATACAGATAGAGAATTTCACGCTGATTCCAAATCTGAAATCCGTTTTCCAATCCGATGCTTCGTTTTGAAGCTACAGCCCAAAACGTCCCAAATTCTAACTCTGTCGTTTTTCGCCAATGTCCCAAAATCTTAAATGGCGTCTCACATCTAAACGAAGACAGATATGAACAAGCCGTTTGTTTCAGTGAATTTGTCTCACTCTTAGCTTTCAAACGAGCTATGGCACGTCTAAATCCGTCCACTGGAAGCCAAAATCGAAGCGAGCTGTCCAGAGGGGGGGGACGTCAGCGAAAATTTTTTCTCTCCGATTGACTTGAAACTCACCATACAGATAGAGAATTTCACGCTGATTCCAAATCTGAAATCCGTTTTCCAATCCGATGCTTCGTTTTGAAGCTACAGCCCAAAACGTCCCAAATTCTAACTCTGTCGTTTTTCGCCAATGTCCCAAAATCTTAAATGGCGTCTCACATCTAAACGAAGACAGATATGAACAAGCCGTTTGTTTCAGTGAATTTGTCTCACTCTTAGCTTTCAAACGAGCTATGGCACGTCTAAATCCGTCCACTGGAAGCCAAAATCGAAGCGAGCTGTCCAGAGGGGGGGGACGTCAGCGAAAATTTTTTCTCTCCGATTGACTTGAAACTCACCATACAGATAGAGAATTTCACGCTGATTCCAAATCTGAAATCCGTTTTCCAATCCGATGCTTCGTTTTGAAGCTACAGCCCAAAACGTCCCAAATTCTAACTCTGTCGTTTTTCGCCAATGTCCCAAAATCTTAAATGGCGTCTCACATCTAAACGAAGACAGATATGAACAAGCCGTTTGTTTCAGTGAATTTGTCTCACTCTTAGCTTTCAAACGAGCTATGGCACGTCTAAATCCGTCCACTGGAAGCCAAAATCGAAGCGAGCTGTCCAGAGGGGGGGGACGTCAGCGAAAATTTTTTCTCTCCGATTGACTTGAAACTCACCATACAGATAGAGAATTTCACGCTGATTCCAAATCTGAAATCCGTTTTCCAATCCGATGCTTCGTTTTGAAGCTACAGCCCAAAACGTCCCAAATTCTAACTCTGTCGTTTTTCGCCAATGTCCCAAAATCTTAAATGGCGTCTCACATCTAAACGAAGACAGATATGAACAAGCCGTTTGTTTCAGTGAATTTGTCTCACTCTTAGCTTTCAAACGAGCTATGGCACGTCTAAATCCGTCCACTGGAAGCCAAAATCGAAGCGAGCTGTCCAGAGGGGGGGGACGTCAGCGAAAATTTTTTCTCTCCGATTGACTTGAAACTCACCATACAGATAGAGAATTTCACGCTGATTCCAAATCTGAAATCCGTTTTCCAATCCGATGCTTCGTTTTGAAGCTACAGCCCAAAACGTCCCAAATTCTAACTCTGTCGTTTTTCGCCAATGTCCCAAAATCTTAAATGGCGTCTCACATCTAAACGAAGACAGATATGAACAAGCCGTTTCTTTCAGTGAATTTGTCTCACTCTTAGCTTTCAAACGAGCTATGGCACGTCTAAATCCGTCCACTGGAAGCCAAAATCGAAGCGAGCTGTCCAGAGGGGGGGGACGTCAGCGAAAATTTTTTCTCTCCGATTGACTTGAAACTCACCATACAGATAGAGAATTTCACGCTGATTCCAAATCTGAAATCCGTTTTCCAATCCGATGCTTCGTTTTGAAGCTACAGCCCAAAACGTCCCAAATTCTAACTCTGTCGTTTTTCGCCAATGTCCCAAAATCTTAAATGGCGTCTCACATCTAAACGAAGACAGATATGAACAAGCCGTTTGTTTCAGTGAATTTGTCTCACTCTTAGCTTTCAAACGAGCTATGGCACGTCTAAATCCGTCCACTGGAAGCCAAAATCGAAGCGAGCTGTCCAGAGGGGGGGGACGTCAGCGAAAATTTTTTCTCTCCGATTGACTTGAAACTCACCATACAGATAGAGAATTTCACGCTGATTCCAAATCTGAAATCCGTTTTCCAATCCGATGCTTCGTTTTGAAGCTACAGCCCAAAACGTCCCAAATTCTAACTCTGTCGTTTTTCGCCAATGTCCCAAAATCTTAAATGGCGTCTCACATCTAAACGAAGACAGATATGAACAAGCCGTTTCTTTCAGTGAATTTGTCTCACTCTTAGCTTTCAAACGAGCTATGGCACGTCTAAATCCGTCCACTGGAAGCCAAAATCGAAGCGAGCTGTCCAGAGGGGGGGGACGTCAGCGAAAATTTTTTCTCTCCGATTGACTTGAAACTCACCATACAGATAGAGAATTTCACGCTGATTCCAAATCTGAAATCCGTTTTCCAATCCGATGCTTCGTTTTGAAGCTACAGCCCAAAACGTCCCAAATTCTAACTCTGTCGTTTTTCGCCAATGTCCCAAAATCTTAAATGGCGTCTCACATCTAAACGAAGACAGATATGAACAAGCCGTTTGTTTCAGTGAATTTGTCTCACTCTTAGCTTTCAAACGAGCTATGGCACGTCTAAATCCGTCCACTGGAAGCCAAAATCGAAGCGAGCTGTCCAGAGGGGGGGGACGTCAGCGAAAATTTTTTCTCTCCGATTGACTTGAAACTCACCATACAGATAGAGAATTTCACGCTGATTCCAAATCTGAAATCCGTTTTCCAATCCGATGCTTCGTTTTGAAGCTACAGCCCAAAACGTCCCAAATTCTAACTCTGTCGTTTTTCGCCAATGTCCCAAAATCTTAAATGGCGTCTCACATCTAAACGAAGACAGATATGAACAAGCCGATTCTTTCAGTGAATTTGTCTCACTCTTAGCTTTCAAACGAGCTATGGCACGTCTAAATCCGTCCACTGGAAGCCAAAATCGAAGCGAGCTGTCCAGAGGGGGGGGACGTCAGCGAAAATTTTTTCTCTCCGATTGACTTGAAACTCACCATACAGATAGAGAATTTCACGCTGATTCCAAATCTGAAATCCGTTTTCCAATCCGATGCTTCGTTTTGAAGCTACAGCCCAAAACGTCCCAAATTCTAACTCTGTCGTTTTTCGCCAATGTCCCAAAATCTTAAATGGCGTCTCACATCTAAACGAAGACAGATATGAACAAGCCGTTTGTTTCAGTGAATTTGTCTCACTCTTAGCTTTCAAACGAGCTATGGCACGTCTAAATCCGTCCACTGGAAGCCAAAATCGAAGCGAGCTGTCCAGAGGGGGGGGACGTCAGCGAAAATTTTTTCTCTCCGATTGACTTGAAACTCACCATACAGATAGAGAATTTCACGCTGATTCCAAATCTGAAATCCGTTTTCCAATCCGATGCTTCGTTTTGAAGCTACAGCCCAAAACGTCCCAAATTCTAACTCTGTCGTTTTTCGCCAATGTCCCAAAATCTTAAATGGCGTCTCACATCTAAACGAAGACAGATATGAACAAGCCGTTTGTTTCAGTGAATTTGTCTCACTCTTAGCTTTCAAACGAGCTATGGCACGTCTAAATCCGTCCACTGGAAGCCAAAATCGAAGCGAGCTGTCCAGAGGGGGGGGACGTCAGCGAAAATTTTTTCTCTCCGATTGACTTGAAACTCACCATACAGATAGAGAATTTCACGCTGATTCCAAATCTGAAATCCGTTTTCCAATCCGATGCTTCGTTTTGAAGCTACAGCCCAAAACGTCCCAAATTCTAACTCTGTCGTTTTTCGCCAATGTCCCAAAATCTTAAATGGCGTCTCACATCTAAACGAAGACAGATATGAACAAGCCGTTTGTTTCAGTGAATTTGTCTCACTCTTAGCTTTCAAACGAGCTATGGCACGTCTAAATCCGTCCACTGGAAGCCAAAATCGAAGCGAGCTGTCCAGAGGGGGGGGACGTCAGCGAAAATTTTTTCTCTCCGATTGACTTGAAACTCACCATACAGATAGAGAATTTCACGCTGATTCCAAATCTGAAATCCGTTTTCCAATCCGATGCTTCGTTTTGAAGCTACAGCCCAAAACGTCCCAAATTCTAACTCTGTCGTTTTTCGCCAATGTCCCAAAATCTTAAATGGCGTCTCACATCTAAACGAAGACAGATATGAACAAGCCGATTCTTTCAGTGAATTTGTCTCACTCTTAGCTTTCAAACGAGCTATGGCACGTCTAAATCCGTCCACTGGAAGCCAAAATCGAAGCGAGCTGTCCAGAGGGGGGGGACGTCAGCGAAAATTTTTTCTCTCCGATTGACTTGAAACTCACCATACAGATAGAGAATTTCACGCTGATTCCAAATCTGAAATCCGTTTTCCAATCCGATGCTTCGTTTTGAAGCTACAGCCCAAAACGTCCCAAATTCTAACTCTGTCGTTTTTCGCCAATGTCCCAAAATCTTAAATGGCGTCTCACATCTAAACGAAGACAGATATGAACAAGCCGATTCTTTCAGTGAATTTGTCTCACTCTTAGCTTTCAAACGAGCTATGGCACGTCTAAATCCGTCCACTGGAAGCCAAAATCGAAGCGAGCTGTCCAGAGGGGGGGGACGTCAGCGAAAATTTTTTCTCTCCGATTGACTTGAAACTCACCATACAGATAGAGAATTTCACGCTGATTCCAAATCTGAAATCCGTTTTCCAATCCGATGCTTCGTTTTGAAGCTACAGCCCAAAACGTCCCAAATTCTAACTCTGTCGTTTTTCGCCAATGTCCCAAAATCTTAAATGGCGTCTCACATCTAAACGAAGACAGATATGAACAAGCCGTTTGTTTCAGTGAATTTGTCTCACTCTTAGCTTTCAAACGAGCTATGGCACGTCTAAATCCGTCCACTGGAAGCCAAAATCGAAGCGAGCTGTCCAGAGGGGGGGGACGTCAGCGAAAATTTTTTCTCTCCGATTGACTTGAAACTCACCATACAGATAGAGAATTTCACGCTGATTCCAAATCTGAAATCCGTTTTCCAATCCGATGCTTCGTTTTGAAGCTACAGCCCAAAACGTCCCAAATTCTAACTCTGTCGTTTTTCGCCAATGTCCCAAAATCTTAAATGGCGTCTCACATCTAAACGAAGACAGATATGAACAAGCCGATTCTTTCAGTGAATTTGTCTCACTCTTAGCTTTCAAACGAGCTATGGCACGTCTAAATCCGTCCACTGGAAGCCAAAATCGAAGCGAGCTGTCCAGAGGGGGGGGACGTCAGCGAAAATTTTTTCTCTCCGATTGACTTGAAACTCACCATACAGATAGAGAATTTCACGCTGATTCCAAATCTGAAATCCGTTTTCCAATCCGATGCTTCGTTTTGAAGCTACAGCCCAAAACGTCCCAAATTCTAACTCTGTCGTTTTTCGCCAATGTCCCAAAATCTTAAATGGCGTCTCACATCTAAACGAAGACAGATATGAACAAGCCGTTTGTTTCAGTGAATTTGTCTCACTCTTAGCTTTCAAACGAGCTATGGCACGTCTAAATCCGTCCACTGGAAGCCAAAATCGAAGCGAGCTGTCCAGAGGGGGAGGGACGTCAGCGAAAATTTTTTCTCTCCGATTGACTTGAAACTCACCATACAGATAGAGAATTTCACGCTGATTCCAAATCTGAAATCCGTTTTCCAATCCGATGCTTCGTTTTGAAGCTACAGCCCAAAACGTCCCAAATTCTAACTCTGTCGTTTTTCGCCAATGTCCCAAAATCTTAAATGGCGTCTCACATCTAAACGAAGACAGATATGAACAAGCCGTTTGTTTCAGTGAATTTGTCTCACTCTTAGCTTTCAAACGAGCTATGGCACGTCTAAATCCGTCCACTGGAAGCCAAAATCGAAGCGAGCTGTCCAGAGGGGGGGGACGTCAGCGAAAATTTTTTCTCTCCGATTGACTTGAAACTCACCATACAGATAGAGAATTTCACGCTGATTCCAAATCTGAAATCCGTTTTCCAATCCGATGCTTCGTTTTGAAGCTACAGCCCAAAACGTCCCAAATTCTAACTCTGTCGTTTTTCGCCAATGTCCCAAAATCTTAAATGGCGTCTCACATCTAAACGAAGACAGATATGAACAAGCCGTTTCTTTCAGTGAATTTGTCTCACTCTTAGCTTTCAAACGAGCTATGGCACGTCTAAATCCGTCCACTGGAAGCCAAAATCGAAGCGAGCTGTCCAGAGGGGGGGGACGTCAGCGAAAATTTTTTCTCTCCGATTGACTTGAAACTCACCATACAGATAGAGAATTTCACGCTGATTCCAAATCTGAAATCCGTTTTCCAATCCGATGCTTCGTTTTGAAGCTACAGCCCAAAACGTCCCAAATTCTAACTCTGTCGTTTTTCGCCAATGTCCCAAAATCTTAAATGGCGTCTCACATCTAAACGAAGACAGATATGAACAAGCCGATTCTTTCAGTGAATTTGTCTCACTCTTAGCTTTCAAACGAGCTATGGCACGTCTAAATCCGTCCACTGGAAGCCAAAATCGAAGCGAGCTGTCCAGAGGGGGGGGACGTCAGCGAAAATTTTTTCTCTCCGATTGACTTGAAACTCACCATACAGATAGAGAATTTCACGCTGATTCCAAATCTGAAATCCGTTTTCCAATCCGATGCTTCGTTTTGAAGCTACAGCCCAAAACGTCCCAAATTCTAACTCTGTCGTTTTTCGCCAATGTCCCAAAATCTTAAATGGCGTCTCACATCTAAACGAAGACAGATATGAACAAGCCGATTGTTTCAGTGAATTTGTCTCACTCTTAGCTTTCAAACGAGCTATGGCACGTCTAAATCCGTCCACTGGAAGCCAAAATCGAAGCGAGCTGTCCAGAGGGGGGGGACGTCAGCGAAAATTTTTTCTCTCCGATTGACTTGAAACTCACCATACAGATAGAGAATTTCACGCTGATTCCAAATCTGAAATCCGTTTTCCAATCCGATGCTTCGTTTTGAAGCTACAGCCCAAAACGTCCCAAATTCTAACTCTGTCGTTTTTCGCCAATGTCCCAAAATCTTAAATGGCGTCTCACATCTAAACGAAGACAGATATGAACAAGCCGTTTGTTTCAGTGAATTTGTCTCACTCTTAGCTTTCAAACGAGCTATGGCACGTCTAAATCCGTCCACTGGAAGCCAAAATCGAAGCGAGCTGTCCAGAGGGGGGGGACGTCAGCGAAAATTTTTTCTCTCCGATTGACTTGAAACTCACCATACAGATAGAGAATTTCACGCTGATTCCAAATCTGAAATCCGTTTTCCAATCCGATGCTTCGTTTTGAAGCTACAGCCCAAAACGTCCCAAATTCTAACTCTGTCGTTTTTCGCCAATGTCCCAAAATCTTAAATGGCGTCTCACATCTAAACGAAGACAGATATGAACAAGCCGTTTGTTTCAGTGAATTTGTCTCACTCTTAGCTTTCAAACGAGCTATGGCACGTCTAAATCCGTCCACTGGAAGCCAAAATCGAAGCGAGCTGTCCAGAGGGGGGGGACGTCAGCGAAAATTTTTTCTCTCCGATTGACTTGAAACTCACCATACAGATAGAGAATTTCACGCTGATTCCAAATCTGAAATCCGTTTTCCAATCCGATGCTTCGTTTTGAAGCTACAGCCCAAAACGTCCCAAATTCTAACTCTGTCGTTTTTCGCCAATGTCCCAAAATCTTAAATGGCGTCTCACATCTAAACGAAGACAGATATGAACAAGCCGTTTGTTTCAGTGAATTTGTCTCACTCTTAGCTTTCAAACGAGCTATGGCACGTCTAAATCCGTCCACTGGAAGCCAAAATCGAAGCGAGCTGTCCAGAGGGGGGGGACGTCAGCGAAAATTTTTTCTCTCCGATTGACTTGAAACTCACCATACAGATAGAGAATTTCACGCTGATTCCAAATCTGAAATCCGTTTTCCAATCCGATGCTTCGTTTTGAAGCTACAGCCCAAAACGTCCCAAATTCTAACTCTGTCGTTTTTCGCCAATGTCCCAAAATCTTAAATGGCGTCTCACATCTAAACGAAGACAGATATGAACAAGCCGTTTGTTTCAGTGAATTTGTCTCACTCTTAGCTTTCAAACGAGCTATGGCACGTCTAAATCCGTCCACTGGAAGCCAAAATCGAAGCGAGCTGTCCAGAGGGGGGGGACGTCAGCGAAAATTTTTTCTCTCCGATTGACTTGAAACTCACCATACAGATAGAGAATTTCACGCTGATTCCAAATCTGAAATCCGTTTTCCAATCCGATGCTTCGTTTTGAAGCTACAGCCCAAAACGTCCCAAATTCTAACTCTGTCGTTTTTCGCCAATGTCCCAAAATCTTAAATGGCGTCTCACATCTAAACGAAGACAGATATGAACAAGCCGTTTGTTTCAGTGAATTTGTCTCACTCTTAGCTTTCAAACGAGCTATGGCACGTCTAAATCCGTCCACTGGAAGCCAAAATCGAAGCGAGCTGTCCAGAGGGGGGGGACGTCAGCGAAAATTTTTTCTCTCCGATTGACTTGAAACTCACCATACAGATAGAGAATTTCACGCTGATTCCAAATCTGAAATCCGTTTTCCAATCCGATGCTTCGTTTTGAAGCTACAGCCCAAAACGTCCCAAATTCTAACTCTGTCGTTTTTCGCCAATGTCCCAAAATCTTAAATGGCGTCTCACATCTAAACGAAGACAGATATGAACAAGCCGTTTGTTTCAGTGAATTTGTCTCACTCTTAGCTTTCAAACGAGCTATGGCACGTCTAAATCCGTCCACTGGAAGCCAAAATCGAAGCGAGCTGTCCAGAGGGGGGGGACGTCAGCGAAAATTTTTTCTCTCCGATTGACTTGAAACTCACCATACAGATAGAGAATTTCACGCTGATTCCAAATCTGAAATCCGTTTTCCAATCCGATGCTTCGTTTTGAAGCTACAGCCCAAAACGTCCCAAATTCTAACTCTGTCGTTTTTCGCCAATGTCCCAAAATCTTAAATGGCGTCTCACATCTAAACGAAGACAGATATGAACAAGCCGTTTCTTTCAGTGAATTTGTCTCACTCTTAGCTTTCAAACGAGCTATGGCACGTCTAAATCCGTCCACTGGAAAACGAGCTATGGCACGTCTAAATCCGTCCACTGGAAGCCAAAATCGAAGCGAGCTGTCCAGAGGGGGGGGACGTCAGCGAAAATTTTTTCTCTCCGATTGACTTGAAACTCACCATACAGATAGAGAATTTCACGCTGATTCCAAATCTGAAATCCGTTTTCCAATCCGATGCTTCGTTTTGAAGCTACAGCCCAAAACGTCCCAAATTCTAACTCTGTCGTTTTTCGCCAATGTCCCAAAATCTTAAATGGCGTCTCACATCTAAACGAAGACAGATATGAACAAGCCGTTTGTTTCAGTGAATTTGTCTCACTCTTAGCTTTCAAACGAGCTATGGCACGTCTAAATCCGTCCACTGGAAGCCAAAATCGAAGCGAGCTGTCCAGAGGGGGGGGACGTCAGCGAAAATTTTTTCTCTCCGATTGACTTGAAACTCACCATACAGATAGAGAATTTCACGCTGATTCCAAATCTGAAATCCGTTTTCCAATCCGATGCTTCGTTTTGAAGCTACAGCCCAAAACGTCCCAAATTCTAACTCTGTCGTTTTTCGCCAATGTCCCAAAATCTTAAATGGCGTCTCACATCTAAACGAAGACAGATATGAACAAGCCGTTTCTTTCAGTGAATTTGTCTCACTCTTAGCTTTCAAACGAGCTATGGCACGTCTAAATCCGTCCACTGGAAGCCAAAATCGAAGCGAGCTGTCCAGAGGGGGGGGACGTCAGCGAAAATTTTTTCTCTCCGATTGACTTGAAACTCACCATACAGATAGAGAATTTCACGCTGATTCCAAATCTGAAATCCGTTTTCCAATCCGATGCTTCGTTTTGAAGCTACAGCCCAAAACGTCCCAAATTCTAACTCTGTCGTTTTTCGCCAATGTCCCAAAATCTTAAATGGCGTCTCACATCTAAACGAAGACAGATATGAACAAGCCGATTCTTTCAGTGAATTTGTCTCACTCTTAGCTTTCAAACGAGCTATGGCACGTCTAAATCCGTCCACTGGAAGCCAAAATCGAAGCGAGCTGTCCAGAGGGGGGGGACGTCAGCGAAAATTTTTTCTCTCCGATTGACTTGAAACTCACCATACAGATAGAGAATTTCACGCTGATTCCAAATCTGAAATCCGTTTTCCAATCCGATGCTTCGTTTTGAAGCTACAGCCCAAAACGTCCCAAATTCTAACTCTGTCGTTTTTCGCCAATGTCCCAAAATCTTAAATGGCGTCTCACATCTAAACGAAGACAGATATGAACAAGCCGATTCTTTCAGTGAATTTGTCTCACTCTTAGCTTTCAAACGAGCTATGGCACGTCTAAATCCGTCCACTGGAAGCCAAAATCGAAGCGAGCTGTCCAGAGGGGGGGGGACGTCAGCGAAAATTTTTTCTCTCCGATTGACTTGAAACTCACCATACAGATAGAGAATTTCACGCTGATTCCAAATCTGAAATCCGTTTTCCAATCCGATGCTTCGTTTTGAAGCTACAGCCCAAAACGTCCCAAATTCTAACTCTGTCGTTTTTCGCCAATGTCCCAAAATCTTAAATGGCGTCTCACATCTAAACGAAGACAGATATGAACAAGCCGTTTGTTTCAGTGAATTTGTCTCACTCTTAGCTTTCAAACGAGCTATGGCACGTCTAAATCCGTCCACTGGAAGCCAAAATCGAAGCGAGCTGTCCAGAGGGGGAGGGACGTCAGCGAAAATTTTTTCTCTCCGATTGACTTGAAACTCACCATACAGATAGAGAATTTCACGCTGATTCCAAATCTGAAATCCGTTTTCCAATCCGATGCTTCGTTTTGAAGCTACAGCCCAAAACGTCCCAAATTCTAACTCTGTCGTTTTTCGCCAATGTCCCAAAATCTTAAATGGCGTCTCACATCTAAACGAAGACAGATATGAACAAGCCGATTCTTTCAGTGAATTTGTCTCACTCTTAGCTTTCAAACGAGCTATGGCACGTCTAAATCCGTCCACTGGAAGCCAAAATCGAAGCGAGCTGTCCAGACGGGGGGGGGACGTCAGCGAAAATTTTTTCTCTCCGATTGACTTGAAACTCACCATACAGATAGAGAATTTCACGCTGATTCCAAATCTGAAATCCGTTTTCCAATCCGATGCTTCGTTTTGAAGCTACAGCCCAAAACGTCCCAAATTCTAACTCTGTCGTTTTTCGCCAATGTCCCAAAATCTTAAATGGCGTCTCACATCTAAACGAAGACAGATATGAACAAGCCGTTTGTTTCAGTGAATTTGTCTCACTCTTAGCTTTCAAACGAGCTATGGCACGTCTAAATCCGTCCACTGGAAGCCAAAATCGAAGCGAGCTGTCCAGAGGGGGAGGGACGTCAGCGAAAATTTTTTCTCTCCGATTGACTTGAAACTCACCATACAGATAGAGAATTTCACGCTGATTCCAAATCTGAAATCCGTTTTCCAATCCGATGCTTCGTTTTGAAGCTACAGCCCAAAACGTCCCAAATTCTAACTCTGTCGTTTTTCGCCAATGTCCCAAAATCTTAAATGGCGTCTCACATCTAAACGAAGACAGATATGAACAAGCCGTTTGTTTCAGTGAATTTGTCTCACTCTTAGCTTTCAAACGAGCTATGGCACGTCTAAATCCGTCCACTGGAAGCCAAAATCGAAGCGAGCTGTCCAGAGGGGGGGGACGTCAGCGAAAATTTTTTCTCTCCGATTGACTTGAAACTCACCATACAGATAGAGAATTTCACGCTGATTCCAAATCTGAAATCCGTTTTCCAATCCGATGCTTCGTTTTGAAGCTACAGCCCAAAACGTCCCAAATTCTAACTCTGTCGTTTTTCGCCAATGTCCCAAAATCTTAAATGGCGTCTCACATCTAAACGAAGACAGATATGAACAAGCCGATTCTTTCAGTGAATTTGTCTCACTCTTAGCTTTCAAACGAGCTATGGCACGTCTAAATCCGTCCACTGGAAGCCAAAATCGAAGCGAGCTGTCCAGAGGGGGGGGGACGTCAGCGAAAATTTTTTCTCTCCGATTGACTTGAAACTCACCATACAGATAGAGAATTTCACGCTGATTCCAAATCTGAAATCCGTTTTCCAATCCGATGCTTCGTTTTGAAGCTACAGCCCAAAACGTCCCAAATTCTAACTCTGTCGTTTTTCGCCAATGTCCCAAAATCTTAAATGGCGTCTCACATCTAAACGAAGACAGATATGAACAAGCCGATTCTTTCAGTGAATTTGTCTCACTCTTAGCTTTCAAACGAGCTATGGCACGTCTAAATCCGTCCACTGGAAGCCAAAATCGAAGCGAGCTGTCCAGACGGGGGGGGGACGTCAGCGAAAATTTTTTCTCTCCGATTGACTTGAAACTCACCATACAGATAGAGAATTTCACGCTGATTCCAAATCTGAAATCCGTTTTCCAATCCGATGCTTCGTTTTGAAGCTACAGCCCAAAACGTCCCAAATTCTAACTCTGTCGTTTTTCGCCAATGTCCCAAAATCTTAAATGGCGTCTCACATCTAAACGAAGACAGATATGAACAAGCCGATTCTTTCAGTGAATTTGTCTCACTCTTAGCTTTCAAACGAGCTATGGCACGTCTAAATCCGTCCACTGGAAGCCAAAATCGAAGCGAGCTGTCCAGAGGGGGGGGACGTCAGCGAAAATTTTTTCTCTCCGATTGACTTGAAACTCACCATACAGATAGAGAATTTCACGCTGATTCCAAATCTGAAATCCGTTTTCCAATCCGATGCTTCGTTTTGAAGCTACAGCCCAAAACGTCCCAAATTCTAACTCTGTCGTTTTTCGCCAATGTCCCAAAATCTTAAATGGCGTCTCACATCTAAACGAAGACAGATATGAACAAGCCGTTTGTTTCAGTGAATTTGTCTCACTCTTAGCTTTCAAACGAGCTATGGCACGTCTAAATCCGTCCACTGGAAGCCAAAATCGAAGCGAGCTGTCCAGAGGGGGAGGGACGTCAGCGAAAATTTTTTCTCTCCGATTGACTTGAAACTCACCATACAGATAGAGAATTTCACGCTGATTCCAAATCTGAAATCCGTTTTCCAATCCGATGCTTCGTTTTGAAGCTACAGCCCAAAACGTCCCAAATTCTAACTCTGTCGTTTTTCGCCAATGTCCCAAAATCTTAAATGGCGTCTCACATCTAAACGAAGACAGATATGAACAAGCCGTTTGTTTCAGTGAATTTGTCTCACTCTTAGCTTTCAAACGAGCTATGGCACGTCTAAATCCGTCCACTGGAAGCCAAAATCGAAGCGAGCTGTCCAGAGGGGGGGGACGTCAGCGAAAATTTTTTCTCTCCGATTGACTTGAAACTCACCATACAGATAGAGAATTTCACGCTGATTCCAAATCTGAAATCCGTTTTCCAATCCGATGCTTCGTTTTGAAGCTACAGCCCAAAACGTCCCAAATTCTAACTCTGTCGTTTTTCGCCAATGTCCCAAAATCTTAAATGGCGTCTCACATCTAAACGAAGACAGATATGAACAAGCCGTTTGTTTCAGTGAATTTGTCTCACTCTTAGCTTTCAAACGAGCTATGGCACGTCTAAATCCGTCCACTGGAAGCCAAAATCGAAGCGAGCTGTCCAGAGGGGGAGGGACGTCAGCGAAAATTTTTTCTCTCCGATTGACTTGAAACTCACCATACAGATAGAGAATTTCACGCTGATTCCAAATCTGAAATCCGTTTTCCAATCCGATGCTTCGTTTTGAAGCTACAGCCCAAAACGTCCCAAATTCTAACTCTGTCGTTTTTCGCCAATGTCCCAAAATCTTAAATGGCGTCTCACATCTAAACGAAGACAGATATGAACAAGCCGTTTGTTTCAGTGAATTTGTCTCACTCTTAGCTTTCAAACGAGCTATGGCACGTCTAAATCCGTCCACTGGAAGCCAAAATCGAAGCGAGCTGTCCAGAGGGGGAGGGACGTCAGCGAAAATTTTTTCTCTCCGATTGACTTGAAACTCACCATACAGATAGAGAATTTCACGCTGATTCCAAATCTGAAATCCGTTTTCCAATCCGATGCTTCGTTTTGAAGCTACAGCCCAAAACGTCCCAAATTCTAACTCTGTCGTTTTTCGCCAATGTCCCAAAATCTTAAATGGCGTCTCACATCTAAACGAAGACAGATATGAACAAGCCGATTGTTTCAGTGAATTTGTCTCACTCTTAGCTTTCAAACGAGCTATGGCACGTCTAAATCCGTCCACTGGAAGCCAAAATCGAAGCGAGCTGTCCAGAGGGGGGGGGACGTCAGCGAAAATTTTTTCTCTCCGATTGACTTGAAACTCACCATACAGATAGAGAATTTCACGCTGATTCCAAATCTGAAATCCGTTTTCCAATCCGATGCTTCGTTTTGAAGCTACAGCCCAAAACGTCCCAAATTCTAACTCTGTCGTTTTTCGCCAATGTCCCAAAATCTTAAATGGCGTCTCACATCTAAACGAAGACAGATATGAACAAGCCGTTTGTTTCAGTGAATTTGTCTCACTCTTAGCTTTCAAACGAGCTATGGCACGTCTAAATCCGTCCACTGGAAGCCAAAATCGAAGCGAGCTGTCCAGAGGGGGGGGACGTCAGCGAAAATTTTTTCTCTCCGATTGACTTGAAACTCACCATACAGATAGAGAATTTCACGCTGATTCCAAATCTGAAATCCGTTTTCCAATCCGATGCTTCGTTTTGAAGCTACAGCCCAAAACGTCCCAAATTCTAACTCTGTCGTTTTTCGCCAATGTCCCAAAATCTTAAATGGCGTCTCACATCTAAACGAAGACAGATATGAACAAGCCGATTCTTTCAGTGAATTTGTCTCACTCTTAGCTTTCAAACGAGCTATGGCACGTCTAAATCCGTCCACTGGAAGCCAAAATCGAAGCGAGCTGTCCAGAGGGGGGGGACGTCAGCGAAAATTTTTTCTCTCCGATTGACTTGAAACTCACCATACAGATAGAGAATTTCACGCTGATTCCAAATCTGAAATCCGTTTTCCAATCCGATGCTTCGTTTTGAAGCTACAGCCCAAAACGTCCCAAATTCTAACTCTGTCGTTTTTCGCCAATGTCCCAAAATCTTAAATGGCGTCTCACATCTAAACGAAGACAGATATGAACAAGCCGATTCTTTCAGTGAATTTGTCTCACTCTTAGCTTTCAAACGAGCTATGGCACGTCTAAATCCGTCCACTGGAAGCCAAAATCGAAGCGAGCTGTCCAGAGGGGGAGGGACGTCAGCGAAAATTTTTTCTCTCCGATTGACTTGAAACTCACCATACAGATAGAGAATTTCACGCTGATTCCAAATCTGAAATCCGTTTTCCAATCCGATGCTTCGTTTTGAAGCTACAGCCCAAAACGTCCCAAATTCTAACTCTGTCGTTTTTCGCCAATGTCCCAAAATCTTAAATGGCGTCTCACATCTAAACGAAGACAGATATGAACAAGCCGTTTGTTTCAGTGAATTTGTCTCACTCTTAGCTTTCAAACGAGCTATGGCACGTCTAAATCCGTCCACTGGAAGCCAAAATCGAAGCGAGCTGTCCAGAGGGGGGGGACGTCAGCGAAAATTTTTTCTCTCCGATTGACTTGAAACTCACCATACAGATAGAGAATTTCACGCTGATTCCAAATCTGAAATCCGTTTTCCAATCCGATGCTTCGTTTTGAAGCTACAGCCCAAAACGTCCCAAATTCTAACTCTGTCGTTTTTCGCCAATGTCCCAAAATCTTAAATGGCGTCTCACATCTAAACGAAGACAGATATGAACAAGCCGTTTGTTTCAGTGAATTTGTCTCACTCTTAGCTTTCAAACGAGCTATGGCACGTCTAAATCCGTCCACTGGAAGCCAAAATCGAAGCGAGCTGTCCAGAGGGGGGGGGACGTCAGCGAAAATTTTTTCTCTCCGATTGACTTGAAACTCACCATACAGATAGAGAATTTCACGCTGATTCCAAATCTGAAATCCGTTTTCCAATCCGATGCTTCGTTTTGAAGCTACAGCCCAAAACGTCCCAAATTCTAACTCTGTCGTTTTTCGCCAATGTCCCAAAATCTTAAATGGCGTCTCACATCTAAACGAAGACAGATATGAACAAGCCGTTTGTTTCAGTGAATTTGTCTCACTCTTAGCTTTCAAACGAGCTATGGCACGTCTAAATCCGTCCACTGGAAGCCAAAATCGAAGCGAGCTGTCCAGACGGGGGGGGGACGTCAGCGAAAATTTTTTCTCTCCGATTGACTTGAAACTCACCATACAGATAGAGAATTTCACGCTGATTCCAAATCTGAAATCCGTTTTCCAATCCGATGCTTCGTTTTGAAGCTACAGCCCAAAACGTCCCAAATTCTAACTCTGTCGTTTTTCGCCAATGTCCCAAAATCTTAAATGGCGTCTCACATCTAAACGAAGACAGATATGAACAAGCCGTTTGTTTCAGTGAATTTGTCTCACTCTTAGCTTTCAAACGAGCTATGGCACGTCTAAATCCGTCCACTGGAAGCCAAAATCGAAGCGAGCTGTCCAGAGGGGGGGGGACGTCAGCGAAAATTTTTTCTCTCCGATTGACTTGAAACTCACCATACAGATAGAGAATTTCACGCTGATTCCAAATCTGAAATCCGTTTTCCAATCCGATGCTTCGTTTTGAAGCTACAGCCCAAAACGTCCCAAATTCTAACTCTGTCGTTTTTCGCCAATGTCCCAAAATCTTAAATGGCGTCTCACATCTAAACGAAGACAGATATGAACAAGCCGTTTGTTTCAGTGAATTTGTCTCACTCTTAGCTTTCAAACGAGCTATGGCACGTCTAAATCCGTCCACTGGAAGCCAAAATCGAAGCGAGCTGTCCAGAGGGGGGGGACGTCAGCGAAAATTTTTTCTCTCCGATTGACTTGAAACTCACCATACAGATAGAGAATTTCACGCTGATTCCAAATCTGAAATCCGTTTTCCAATCCGATGCTTCGTTTTGAAGCTACAGCCCAAAACGTCCCAAATTCTAACTCTGTCGTTTTTCGCCAATGTCCCAAAATCTTAAATGGCGTCTCACATCTAAACGAAGACAGATATGAACAAGCCGATTCTTTCAGTGAATTTGTCTCACTCTTAGCTTTCAAACGAGCTATGGCACGTCTAAATCCGTCCACTGGAAGCCAAAATCGAAGCGAGCTGTCCAGAGGGGGGGGGACGTCAGCGAAAATTTTTTCTCTCCGATTGACTTGAAACTCACCATACAGATAGAGAATTTCACGCTGATTCCAAATCTGAAATCCGTTTTCCAATCCGATGCTTCGTTTTGAAGCTACAGCCCAAAACGTCCCAAATTCTAACTCTGTCGTTTTTCGCCAATGTCCCAAAATCTTAAATGGCGTCTCACATCTAAACGAAGACAGATATGAACAAGCCGTTTGTTTCAGTGAATTTGTCTCACTCTTAGCTTTCAAACGAGCTATGGCACGTCTAAATCCGTCCACTGGAAGCCAAAATCGAAGCGAGCTGTCCAGAGGGGGGGGACGTCAGCGAAAATTTTTTCTCTCCGATTGACTTGAAACTCACCATACAGATAGAGAATTTCACGCTGATTCCAAATCTGAAATCCGTTTTCCAATCCGATGCTTCGTTTTGAAGCTACAGCCCAAAACGTCCCAAATTCTAACTCTGTCGTTTTTCGCCAATGTCCCAAAATCTTAAATGGCGTCTCACATCTAAACGAAGACAGATATGAACAAGCCGTTTGTTTCAGTGAATTTGTCTCACTCTTAGCTTTCAAACGAGCTATGGCACGTCTAAATCCGTCCACTGGAAGCCAAAATCGAAGCGAGCTGTCCAGAGGGGGGGGACGTCAGCGAAAATTTTTTCTCTCCGATTGACTTGAAACTCACCATACAGATAGAGAATTTCACGCTGATTCCAAATCTGAAATCCGTTTTCCAATCCGATGCTTCGTTTTGAAGCTACAGCCCAAAACGTCCCAAATTCTAACTCTGTCGTTTTTCGCCAATGTCCCAAAATCTTAAATGGCGTCTCACATCTAAACGAAGACAGATATGAACAAGCCGATTCTTTCAGTGAATTTGTCTCACTCTTAGCTTTCAAACGAGCTATGGCACGTCTAAATCCGTCCACTGGAAGCCAAAATCGAAGCGAGCTGTCCAGAGGGGGGGGGACGTCAGCGAAAATTTTTTCTCTCCGATTGACTTGAAACTCACCATACAGATAGAGAATTTCACGCTGATTCCAAATCTGAAATCCGTTTTCCAATCCGATGCTTCGTTTTGAAGCTACAGCCCAAAACGTCCCAAATTCTAACTCTGTCGTTTTTCGCCAATGTCCCAAAATCTTAAATGGCGTCTCACATCTAAACGAAGACAGATATGAACAAGCCGTTTGTTTCAGTGAATTTGTCTCACTCTTAGCTTTCAAACGAGCTATGGCACGTCTAAATCCGTCCACTGGAAGCCAAAATCGAAGCGAGCTGTCCAGAGGGGGGGGACGTCAGCGAAAATTTTTTCTCTCCGATTGACTTGAAACTCACCATACAGATAGAGAATTTCACGCTGATTCCAAATCTGAAATCCGTTTTCCAATCCGATGCTTCGTTTTGAAGCTACAGCCCAAAACGTCCCAAATTCTAACTCTGTCGTTTTTCGCCAATGTCCCAAAATCTTAAATGGCGTCTCACATCTAAACGAAGACAGATATGAACAAGCCGTTTGTTTCAGTGAATTTGTCTCACTCTTAGCTTTCAAACGAGCTATGGCACGTCTAAATCCGTCCACTGGAAGCCAAAATCGAAGCGAGCTGTCCAGAGGGGGGGGACGTCAGCGAAAATTTTTTCTCTCCGATTGACTTGAAACTCACCATACAGATAGAGAATTTCACGCTGATTCCAAATCTGAAATCCGTTTTCCAATCCGATGCTTCGTTTTGAAGCTACAGCCCAAAACGTCCCAAATTCTAACTCTGTCGTTTTTCGCCAATGTCCCAAAATCTTAAATGGCGTCTCACATCTAAACGAAGACAGATATGAACAAGCCGATTCTTTCAGTGAATTTGTCTCACTCTTAGCTTTCAAACGAGCTATGGCACGTCTAAATCCGTCCACTGGAAGCCAAAATCGAAGCGAGCTGTCCAGAGGGGGGGGACGTCAGCGAAAATTTTTTCTCTCCGATTGACTTGAAACTCACCATACAGATAGAGAATTTCACGCTGATTCCAAATCTGAAATCCGTTTTCCAATCCGATGCTTCGTTTTGAAGCTACAGCCCAAAACGTCCCAAATTCTAACTCTGTCGTTTTTCGCCAATGTCCCAAAATCTTAAATGGCGTCTCACATCTAAACGAAGACAGATATGAACAAGCCGTTTGTTTCAGTGAATTTGTCTCACTCTTAGCTTTCAAACGAGCTATGGCACGTCTAAATCCGTCCACTGGAAGCCAAAATCGAAGCGAGCTGTCCAGAGGGGGGGGACGTCAGCGAAAATTTTTTCTCTCCGATTGACTTGAAACTCACCATACAGATAGAGAATTTCACGCTGATTCCAAATCTGAAATCCGTTTTCCAATCCGATGCTTCGTTTTGAAGCTACAGCCCAAAACGTCCCAAATTCTAACTCTGTCGTTTTTCGCCAATGTCCCAAAATCTTAAATGGCGTCTCACATCTAAACGAAGACAGATATGAACAAGCCGATTCTTTCAGTGAATTTGTCTCACTCTTAGCTTTCAAACGAGCTATGGCACGTCTAAATCCGTCCACTGGAAGCCAAAATCGAAGCGAGCTGTCCAGACGGGGGGGGACGTCAGCGAAAATTTTTTCTCTCCGATTGACTTGAAACTCACCATACAGATAGAGAATTTCACGCTGATTCCAAATCTGAAATCCGTTTTCCAATCCGATGCTTCGTTTTGAAGCTACAGCCCAAAACGTCCCAAATTCTAACTCTGTCGTTTTTCGCCAATGTCCCAAAATCTTAAATGGCGTCTCACATCTAAACGAAGACAGATATGAACAAGCCGATTCTTTCAGTGAATTTGTCTCACTCTTAGCTTTCAAACGAGCTATGGCACGTCTAAATCCGTCCACTGGAAGCCAAAATCGAAGCGAGCTGTCCAGAGGGGGGGGACGTCAGCGAAAATTTTTTCTCTCCGATTGACTTGAAACTCACCATACAGATAGAGAATTTCACGCTGATTCCAAATCTGAAATCCGTTTTCCAATCCGATGCTTCGTTTTGAAGCTACAGCCCAAAACGTCCCAAATTCTAACTCTGTCGTTTTTCGCCAATGTCCCAAAATCTTAAATGGCGTCTCACATCTAAACGAAGACAGATATGAACAAGCCGTTTGTTTCAGTGAATTTGTCTCACTCTTAGCTTTCAAACGAGCTATGGCACGTCTAAATCCGTCCACTGGAAGCCAAAATCGAAGCGAGCTGTCCAGAGGGGGGGGACGTCAGCGAAAATTTTTTCTCTCCGATTGACTTGAAACTCACCATACAGATAGAGAATTTCACGCTGATTCCAAATCTGAAATCCGTTTTCCAATCCGATGCTTCGTTTTGAAGCTACAGCCCAAAACGTCCCAAATTCTAACTCTGTCGTTTTTCGCCAATGTCCCAAAATCTTAAATGGCGTCTCACATCTAAACGAAGACAGATATGAACAAGCCGTTTGTTTCAGTGAATTTGTCTCACTCTTAGCTTTCAAACGAGCTATGGCACGTCTAAATCCGTCCACTGGAAGCCAAAATCGAAGCGAGCTGTCCAGAGGGGGAGGGACGTCAGCGAAAATTTTTTCTCTCCGATTGACTTGAAACTCACCATACAGATAGAGAATTTCACGCTGATTCCAAATCTGAAATCCGTTTTCCAATCCGATGCTTCGTTTTGAAGCTACAGCCCAAAACGTCCCAAATTCTAACTCTGTCGTTTTTCGCCAATGTCCCAAAATCTTAAATGGCGTCTCACATCTAAACGAAGACAGATATGAACAAGCCGTTTGTTTCAGTGAATTTGTCTCACTCTTAGCTTTCAAACGAGCTATGGCACGTCTAAATCCGTCCACTGGAAGCCAAAATCGAAGCGAGCTGTCCAGAGGGGGGGGACGTCAGCGAAAATTTTTTCTCTCCGATTGACTTGAAACTCACCATACAGATAGAGAATTTCACGCTGATTCCAAATCTGAAATCCGTTTTCCAATCCGATGCTTCGTTTTGAAGCTACAGCCCAAAACGTCCCAAATTCTAACTCTGTCGTTTTTCGCCAATGTCCCAAAATCTTAAATGGCGTCTCACATCTAAACGAAGACAGATATGAACAAGCCGTTTGTTTCAGTGAATTTGTCTCACTCTTAGCTTTCAAACGAGCTATGGCACGTCTAAATCCGTCCACTGGAAGCCAAAATCGAAGCGAGCTGTCCAGAGGGGGGGGACGTCAGCGAAAATTTTTTCTCTCCGATTGACTTGAAACTCACCATACAGATAGAGAATTTCACGCTGATTCCAAATCTGAAATCCGTTTTCCAATCCGATGCTTCGTTTTGAAGCTACAGCCCAAAACGTCCCAAATTCTAACTCTGTCGTTTTTCGCCAATGTCCCAAAATCTTAAATGGCGTCTCACATCTAAACGAAGACAGATATGAACAAGCCGTTTGTTTCAGTGAATTTGTCTCACTCTTAGCTTTCAAACGAGCTATGGCACGTCTAAATCCGTCCACTGGAAGCCAAAATCGAAGCGAGCTGTCCAGAGGGGGGGGACGTCAGCGAAAATTTTTTCTCTCCGATTGACTTGAAACTCACCATACAGATAGAGAATTTCACGCTGATTCCAAATCTGAAATCCGTTTTCCAATCCGATGCTTCGTTTTGAAGCTACAGCCCAAAACGTCCCAAATTCTAACTCTGTCGTTTTTCGCCAATGTCCCAAAATCTTAAATGGCGTCTCACATCTAAACGAAGACAGATATGAACAAGCCGTTTGTTTCAGTGAATTTGTCTCACTCTTAGCTTTCAAACGAGCTATGGCACGTCTAAATCCGTCCACTGGAAGCCAAAATCGAAGCGAGCTGTCCAGAGGGGGGGGACGTCAGCGAAAATTTTTTCTCTCCGATTGACTTGAAACTCACCATACAGATAGAGAATTTCACGCTGATTCCAAATCTGAAATCCGTTTTCCAATCCGATGCTTCGTTTTGAAGCTACAGCCCAAAACGTCCCAAATTCTAACTCTGTCGTTTTTCGCCAATGTCCCAAAATCTTAAATGGCGTCTCACATCTAAACGAAGACAGATATGAACAAGCCGTTTCTTTCAGTGAATTTGTCTCACTCTTAGCTTTCAAACGAGCTATGGCACGTCTAAATCCGTCCACTGGAAGCCAAAATCGAAGCGAGCTGTCCAGAGGGGGGGGGACGTCAGCGAAAATTTTTTCTCTCCGATTGACTTGAAACTCACCATACAGATAGAGAATTTCACGCTGATTCCAAATCTGAAATCCGTTTTCCAATCCGATGCTTCGTTTTGAAGCTACAGCCCAAAACGTCCCAAATTCTAACTCTGTCGTTTTTCGCCAATGTCCCAAAATCTTAAATGGCGTCTCACATCTAAACGAAGACAGATATGAACAAGCCGTTTGTTTCAGTGAATTTGTCTCACTCTTAGCTTTCAAACGAGCTATGGCACGTCTAAATCCGTCCACTGGAAGCCAAAATCGAAGCGAGCTGTCCAGAGGGGGGGGACGTCAGCGAAAATTTTTTCTCTCCGATTGACTTGAAACTCACCATACAGATAGAGAATTTCACGCTGATTCCAAATCTGAAATCCGTTTTCCAATCCGATGCTTCGTTTTGAAGCTACAGCCCAAAACGTCCCAAATTCTAACTCTGTCGTTTTTCGCCAATGTCCCAAAATCTTAAATGGCGTCTCACATCTAAACGAAGACAGATATGAACAAGCCGTTTGTTTCAGTGAATTTGTCTCACTCTTAGCTTTCAAACGAGCTATGGCACGTCTAAATCCGTCCACTGGAAGCCAAAATCGAAGCGAGCTGTCCAGAGGGGGGGGACGTCAGCGAAAATTTTTTCTCTCCGATTGACTTGAAACTCACCATACAGATAGAGAATTTCACGCTGATTCCAAATCTGAAATCCGTTTTCCAATCCGATGCTTCGTTTTGAAGCTACAGCCCAAAACGTCCCAAATTCTAACTCTGTCGTTTTTCGCCAATGTCCCAAAATCTTAAATGGCGTCTCACATCTAAACGAAGACAGATATGAACAAGCCGTTTGTTTCAGTGAATTTGTCTCACTCTTAGCTTTCAAACGAGCTATGGCACGTCTAAATCCGTCCACTGGAAGCCAAAATCGAAGCGAGCTGTCCAGAGGGGGGGGACGTCAGCGAAAATTTTTTCTCTCCGATTGACTTGAAACTCACCATACAGATAGAGAATTTCACGCTGATTCCAAATCTGAAATCCGTTTTCCAATCCGATGCTTCGTTTTGAAGCTACAGCCCAAAACGTCCCAAATTCTAACTCTGTCGTTTTTCGCCAATGTCCCAAAATCTTAAATGGCGTCTCACATCTAAACGAAGACAGATATGAACAAGCCGATTCTTTCAGTGAATTTGTCTCACTCTTAGCTTTCAAACGAGCTATGGCACGTCTAAATCCGTCCACTGGAAGCCAAAATCGAAGCGAGCTGTCCAGACGGGGGGGGACGTCAGCGAAAATTTTTTCTCTCCGATTGACTTGAAACTCACCATACAGATAGAGAATTTCACGCTGATTCCAAATCTGAAATCCGTTTTCCAATCCGATGCTTCGTTTTGAAGCTACAGCCCAAAACGTCCCAAATTCTAACTCTGTCGTTTTTCGCCAATGTCCCAAAATCTTAAATGGCGTCTCACATCTAAACGAAGACAGATATGAACAAGCCGTTTGTTTCAGTGAATTTGTCTCACTCTTAGCTTTCAAACGAGCTATGGCACGTCTAAATCCGTCCACTGGAAGCCAAAATCGAAGCGAGCTGTCCAGAGGGGGGGGACGTCAGCGAAAATTTTTTCTCTCCGATTGACTTGAAACTCACCATACAGATAGAGAATTTCACGCTGATTCCAAATCTGAAATCCGTTTTCCAATCCGATGCTTCGTTTTGAAGCTACAGCCCAAAACGTCCCAAATTCTAACTCTGTCGTTTTTCGCCAATGTCCCAAAATCTTAAATGGCGTCTCACATCTAAACGAAGACAGATATGAACAAGCCGTTTGTTTCAGTGAATTTGTCTCACTCTTAGCTTTCAAACGAGCTATGGCACGTCTAAATCCGTCCACTGGAAGCCAAAATCGAAGCGAGCTGTCCAGAGGGGGGGGACGTCAGCGAAAATTTTTTCTCTCCGATTGACTTGAAACTCACCATACAGATAGAGAATTTCACGCTGATTCCAAATCTGAAATCCGTTTTCCAATCCGATGCTTCGTTTTGAAGCTACAGCCCAAAACGTCCCAAATTCTAACTCTGTCGTTTTTCGCCAATGTCCCAAAATCTTAAATGGCGTCTCACATCTAAACGAAGACAGATATGAACAAGCCGTTTGTTTCAGTGAATTTGTCTCACTCTTAGCTTTCAAACGAGCTATGGCACGTCTAAATCCGTCCACTGGAAGCCAAAATCGAAGCGAGCTGTCCAGAGGGGGGGGACGTCAGCGAAAATTTTTTCTCTCCGATTGACTTGAAACTCACCATACAGATAGAGAATTTCACGCTGATTCCAAATCTGAAATCCGTTTTCCAATCCGATGCTTCGTTTTGAAGCTACAGCCCAAAACGTCCCAAATTCTAACTCTGTCGTTTTTCGCCAATGTCCCAAAATCTTAAATGGCGTCTCACATCTAAACGAAGACAGATATGAACAAGCCGTTTGTTTCAGTGAATTTGTCTCACTCTTAGCTTTCAAACGAGCTATGGCACGTCTAAATCCGTCCACTGGAAGCCAAAATCGAAGCGAGCTGTCCAGAGGGGGGGGACGTCAGCGAAAATTTTTTCTCTCCGATTGACTTGAAACTCACCATACAGATAGAGAATTTCACGCTGATTCCAAATCTGAAATCCGTTTTCCAATCCGATGCTTCGTTTTGAAGCTACAGCCCAAAACGTCCCAAATTCTAACTCTGTCGTTTTTCGCCAATGTCCCAAAATCTTAAATGGCGTCTCACATCTAAACGAAGACAGATATGAACAAGCCGATTCTTTCAGTGAATTTGTCTCACTCTTAGCTTTCAAACGAGCTATGGCACGTCTAAATCCGTCCACTGGAAGCCAAAATCGAAGCGAGCTGTCCAGACGGGGGGGGACGTCAGCGAAAATTTTTTCTCTCCGATTGACTTGAAACTCACCATACAGATAGAGAATTTCACGCTGATTCCAAATCTGAAATCCGTTTTCCAATCCGATGCTTCGTTTTGAAGCTACAGCCCAAAACGTCCCAAATTCTAACTCTGTCGTTTTTCGCCAATGTCCCAAAATCTTAAATGGCGTCTCACATCTAAACGAAGACAGATATGAACAAGCCGTTTGTTTCAGTGAATTTGTCTCACTCTTAGCTTTCAAACGAGCTATGGCACGTCTAAATCCGTCCACTGGAAGCCAAAATCGAAGCGAGCTGTCCAGAGGGGGGGGACGTCAGCGAAAATTTTTTCTCTCCGATTGACTTGAAACTCACCATACAGATAGAGAATTTCACGCTGATTCCAAATCTGAAATCCGTTTTCCAATCCGATGCTTCGTTTTGAAGCTACAGCCCAAAACGTCCCAAATTCTAACTCTGTCGTTTTTCGCCAATGTCCCAAAATCTTAAATGGCGTCTCACATCTAAACGAAGACAGATATGAACAAGCCGTTTGTTTCAGTGAATTTGTCTCACTCTTAGCTTTCAAACGAGCTATGGCACGTCTAAATCCGTCCACTGGAAGCCAAAATCGAAGCGAGCTGTCCAGAGGGGGGGGACGTCAGCGAAAATTTTTTCTCTCCGATTGACTTGAAACTCACCATACAGATAGAGAATTTCACGCTGATTCCAAATCTGAAATCCGTTTTCCAATCCGATGCTTCGTTTTGAAGCTACAGCCCAAAACGTCCCAAATTCTAACTCTGTCGTTTTTCGCCAATGTCCCAAAATCTTAAATGGCGTCTCACATCTAAACGAAGACAGATATGAACAAGCCGTTTGTTTCAGTGAATTTGTCTCACTCTTAGCTTTCAAACGAGCTATGGCACGTCTAAATCCGTCCACTGGAAGCCAAAATCGAAGCGAGCTGTCCAGAGGGGGGGGACGTCAGCGAAAATTTTTTCTCTCCGATTGACTTGAAACTCACCATACAGATAGAGAATTTCACGCTGATTCCAAATCTGAAATCCGTTTTCCAATCCGATGCTTCGTTTTGAAGCTACAGCCCAAAACGTCCCAAATTCTAACTCTGTCGTTTTTCGCCAATGTCCCAAAATCTTAAATGGCGTCTCACATCTAAACGAAGACAGATATGAACAAGCCGTTTGTTTCAGTGAATTTGTCTCACTCTTAGCTTTCAAACGAGCTATGGCACGTCTAAATCCGTCCACTGGAAGCCAAAATCGAAGCGAGCTGTCCAGACGGGGGGGGACGTCAGCGAAAATTTTTTCTCTCCGATTGACTTGAAACTCACCATACAGATAGAGAATTTCACGCTGATTCCAAATCTGAAATCCGTTTTCCAATCCGATGCTTCGTTTTGAAGCTACAGCCCAAAACGTCCCAAATTCTAACTCTGTCGTTTTTCGCCAATGTCCCAAAATCTTAAATGGCGTCTCACATCTAAACGAAGACAGATATGAACAAGCCGTTTGTTTCAGTGAATTTGTCTCACTCTTAGCTTTCAAACGAGCTATGGCACGTCTAAATCCGTCCACTGGAAGCCAAAATCGAAGCGAGCTGTCCAGAGGGGGGGGACGTCAGCGAAAATTTTTTCTCTCCGATTGACTTGAAACTCACCATACAGATAGAGAATTTCACGCTGATTCCAAATCTGAAATCCGTTTTCCAATCCGATGCTTCGTTTTGAAGCTACAGCCCAAAACGTCCCAAATTCTAACTCTGTCGTTTTTCGCCAATGTCCCAAAATCTTAAATGGCGTCTCACATCTAAACGAAGACAGATATGAACAAGCCGTTTGTTTCAGTGAATTTGTCTCACTCTTAGCTTTCAAACGAGCTATGGCACGTCTAAATCCGTCCACTGGAAGCCAAAATCGAAGCGAGCTGTCCAGAGGGGGGGGACGTCAGCGAAAATTTTTTCTCTCCGATTGACTTGAAACTCACCATACAGATAGAGAATTTCACGCTGATTCCAAATCTGAAATCCGTTTTCCAATCCGATGCTTCGTTTTGAAGCTACAGCCCAAAACGTCCCAAATTCTAACTCTGTCGTTTTTCGCCAATGTCCCAAAATCTTAAATGGCGTCTCACATCTAAACGAAGACAGATATGAACAAGCCGTTTGTTTCAGTGAATTTGTCTCACTCTTAGCTTTCAAACGAGCTATGGCACGTCTAAATCCGTCCACTGGAAGCCAAAATCGAAGCGAGCTGTCCAGAGGGGGAGGGACGTCAGCGAAAATTTTTTCTCTCCGATTGACTTGAAACTCACCATACAGATAGAGAATTTCACGCTGATTCCAAATCTGAAATCCGTTTTCCAATCCGATGCTTCGTTTTGAAGCTACAGCCCAAAACGTCCCAAATTCTAACTCTGTCGTTTTTCGCCAATGTCCCAAAATCTTAAATGGCGTGTCACATCTAAACGAAGACAGATATGAACAAGCCGTTTGTTTCAGTGAACCTGTCCTACATTCGCCTCAATCAGCTTAAATTCTCGTTAATTCATCATGAGATTCACCATTTCGCTGTAAGTTTTGGAGAGTTTGAGGAGAAGTTAGTGAGGTATTTTCATGAGGGTTCGAGCATTTGTTTGATTTATTCATGGCATTCAACAATTCAAACCACACGATCATCGAGAGAATGAATTCCCAAGAAGACACTTCGTCAAAGAGTGAGCTTGCTTCACTAGTTGTACTGTTATGTGTTATCTTGCCTTTTTTATAGAATTTTTCTTTAATTCTTTTAGATTCCTTCGCATCTTTTTGAGCTCATACGTGATGGCTTAACAAAATTTACATTTGCCTCCCATTGCGTACTACAACGGTTTTTCAGAATGACAGATATGTTTTCAACCAAAGTATCCCATCGGACTGGTGAAGAAGAAAAGCGCACTTCGCTTCTCTCATGGCTTCCTGATGACGATGTGATTATTCTTTCCGACGACGAGATAAATGATTTTATTGAGAAACTGCAAAAAATTGGCAGACTTTACAACCTCAACATGTTTAGCGACATGATTAAGGAGTTAGGAGGTAGCTTTCCCTGCATAAACTCGTCATAGCGGTCGTAACACAACGCCTTCAATTGTCAATCTTACAGTTGTGATGTACAGGTTTCATTGACCAAGACTCTTACCCGAGTAAGTCAGCTCAAAAACGTTTCATGTAATTTATAGCTGTAATTTCAGGTCAGTAGTGGAAAATTTCAGTTTAATAGCGACAATTTTAATGGATGATGGCTACTAATATTGCCGCTTTTTCACTGAAAATTCCTACTATTGTTTTCTGATTTCCTTTATAATCATCTGCAGTTGCTAACTGGATTTGCCGTTATTGTTGTGATAAATGTCGTTGGCCTATGAAACTATGGATCTAAATTGAAAGTTGTGTAAAGATTAAAGGATGTCTTAGACATTTTAAACAGAAATACCGAGATATTTCTGAATTACACATTTATAAGGTCATCCTTTAACCGTGTTAAGGAATTATTGACTATCCATATGATGAAGTAAATTTGAACAAGGTCAGATTGACTAATGTGGACAGATGTCTTAATTTCTCTTCCAATAAATGGTGTAGCAACTCTCCCCTGGGTCATAACACACTCACGATGATAATCACGAGAAGACGGGAATTTCACCAACCCTAGTGGGCGTCGGACGAGTGCTGCCCGAATAATTGAAGCAACGGGTGACAGACAGTTAGCCAAAAAAAGTAACCGGTCATCGATCTGATTGTGTCGAGGTGTGCAAGAGCACAAAATACTGAAGAGAATGAGAACTAATGAGAACTGCTTGACACGACTGAATGCAGGTATGGATGAGAGAGAGAATGTGGTAAGCTGGCCATGTGTAAGTCCATTTTTATTCAGGGTTAGCTAAAATCACAATTTTTTGAAAAAAATTAGTGTGAATATTAATTGTTTATCATTAGCCTATACATCCTGAAATTATTGCATGAATTAATTGGACTCGATTTTACTGCTAAATTCCATCAAATTTTCCATGTATCGGTATGCGATTCTTTTGGATGACCATGTGATTCCGAATTACAGCATAAATGCAGATGTTTTAGAAATAGGTTATAGAATGGCGGAAAACACGCACTTCGAAACTGCACTCCTATTGTAAATCCACACCGGTTCTTGGTTTGCGAAAGTTGTCAATTTGTAATCCTTGTTGCCGATTTCTGATCTTACAAGAGCGCGTGGAAGAGAGTCTACATTTCTTACCATGTCTGTGCAGTTCTCTCAATCCCAGTATTGAAAACTTGTTTTGGTGGAACAGGAGGCTTCCAAGGTAAGAGCGGTTTTGCTGTATATGTAGCAGGTGCTTATGTAAAATTTCAGAATAGCTGGAATTTAAAATCGTCCATCTTCTCATTCATTACAAAATCATACATTCAGCAAAATCAGTTCAAACATTTGCGCGAAGAGCTGAAAATGAGACGCAGTAATGGAAAAAACGTTATCATATACCAAAACAAGAATAGGATGTATTTTACGCGCCTGCGACCTCCCAAATCGGGGGTGCCATATACATATGTCACCCCGATTTGGGTGGTCTCAGACGCGTAAAATATCTTGAATCATAGTTATCTTCATCAGTCTTGATAAGCATGAAAGATTGTAATTCAGTTGAAGGATCATTTAAACTGATACTGGATTGATTTATATCAGAAATATTTTCAATATTTCTATAATTGTCTTTCTTAGTCCAAAGATTCAAATTATCATTTAAGTTGCTAAAAATTGCTTCATAGATTGCACTTGACACCGTCTTACATTCATTTCATATTCTTTTGTTAAACATGATAAAGGACTTCCCTGATTAAGTGTTACCTGCATAATTCATTTCAACATGACTGGTCAAGTGATTCTATTGATAAGATTAGAATGCAGTAACATCCGATTTACGTAAGAGATGCGTTCCTGGAAATCGTTTTGTAGTAATCCCGTGCCAAAAACAAGTCCAGTGCGGTGCAGTGATGAGTCATCGCCGTGACCTTAGGTGTGACCCTAGGTTGCCGTTCCGCGTCATGAAATACGTGATGTGACCACTGCTGGTTTTATAAGTAGTGCTAAAAAGGGGAAAAGTCTGAAGGCGTGATGTATTACTGAGTGTATTGTAATGGGACTACAAGCAGAGGCAGGATTGACCTTGACCTGGCCTCTCCGGGAGAGAGAGAGGGTGAGACTACAAGCAGAGGTAGGAGGAGTGACCTAGACCTGACCTCTCCGGGAGAGAGGGTGAGACTACAAGCAGAGAAGGGATTTTGTCCAGGATGGAGCATGTTTTGTGTGGTGTCGTGCAGAAGTGGATGTCTTTTGTCCACCGTTACCATTGATCGGTGGATAAAGATGTGATGGGACACTATGTCATTAGGTGCATTGGGTGAGAAGAGAAAGGGTCATTCGCCTCTTTCTTTCTCTCATCAAATGACTCCAAAACCCGAGTTTCCGTAGGAAACCGAGGCAGATTTTTCGATTGCCGCACTCACCTGAGGTGTCAGAGTGAGTGGAGAGCCAGGAGATGGCCTGGAGATCAGGCCATCGTAGTAGGCCTAAACTTTAAAGGCATAGTTCTCTGCTTGTAGGAATCGGATGGACTTCGTTCAACGTTTGTTTGAGAGGTCATGATCCGGGTCAAGTCATAGACTACTTATAACATTTCATAAGTAGTGCAAAACCGTCGAAAAATTAAAATTTGCTATTTTTTGGAGGTTTCCTGGGGTTTTCGACCCTCCTCACTTCAACCAAGGCATTTGCAATGTCATAGAAGCAAATCTTCTGATGGGACGAGCGATTTCGACAATTCACAGCGTAGGAAACATCCAGTATAAAGAAGAGAGTTGACTTTCATGGTCACATTTGCCTTTAGCAAGTGTCAGAGGCTCTGCTATCAGGCCATTTCTCAAACTCACTGAAAGGTGTATGGTAAGGAGGTTTTCGGTCTCATACTTCCTGTTGGTGATTTCGAGACGCCCGTGAAGTCCGTGGCTGCACGGGACGTGGGCAATGGTAATCCTTGTGAAACCTCTCTGCGTCTTGTTTGCAAGTTTTCGTCTCAACGGCATACTCTGACCACCAGGACGACATAGTGACAGGTTACTTTATAAAATTTCCATTGCACTGATTGACTCATTATTGAGCAGCAGTATGGAGTACGCATGAGTTCTCAATGTCATCTCTTCTATCGTTCGGTCATGTTCTCCCATCCACTTTCCTGTTTGTCTCACATATATGCGAGATGAACTGTATCTATCTAAATGAATCAAAGGTAGACATTCATGTGCCAAGCGCACACATAAAACATAATTGTCTCTTCTTCACTGAACAAACTGTTTTGATGAGAAAACACTTTACCGCAGTAGAATCATCAAACGAAGAATTCATATAAATATCAAAAAGCTGCTATACTTTAAGTGAATAATCAAGTGCATTGATATGTGTTATGACATTAGTACTAAAAATGTGTGGTATAAGAAACAAACCAACAGCATTCTGCATCAATTCTGCTAATTGTTAAACCTTGACAAATGAGTTATTCAAACTTATATTATTATCAGATTCCCATTATGCGCAAATATAAAGAAAACAACATATTTCAAAAGCAATTTAGTACAAATAGTAGTCATTGTTACAATGTGCATGATGTCATAAGTTCAGTAGCAAATGTTAGTCTGTACATATACTCAAGTTTCATATCAATTGTTTTCACAATGGTGGGATATTTTCACTCACAAAATCAATCAATTAGTGTACAATCATGCATATCATGAGTTTTCAGTCTTCGACGCTTTGGAGGTGGTATTCTGGTAGCATAATGACCAATGAGGTAAAGAAAAGTTTGCATCAATCCAACACCGCTTATCCTCCCAAGCTGAGAGGCCACGTTTACGGAATTTATGAGTTGAAACAGTATGATGTTTTGAACGGAGTATAGTCATCTCAATGGAGCTCTCACTTTGATTGTCCAATACATTTTTGTAGTTCTCATGACTCATTTTACGAACAGCTGCTTTTGATATACCTTTTGCCCTTTTTATGCAGTCCATCTTGCTTTTATACTTTATGCTATACATCTTCGGTCTAAGAAGAATCATCTCTTCAATTTCCTGTCCCGCACTTTCATCTTTAAAACATCCAAGGCGAGCTTTGCTCTTTACCGAATATAATGGATGAGATGTTGGATAGTTGCTAGCATCAAAATATGAACTGTTCTTTAAAGATATCATTTCGCTCAATAGATTTATCAGTTGTGACTGCTAGGAAAAGGCTGTCTGTATCACCACCTAAAAGATCAACATGTTTTATGAGTGGGCAAGGCTTGATGATGTTGTAATACAATTCATACATCTCAAATTTCGCATAGTCCAATACAGCTTGTCCAATATAAATTGGTTTATTCAGTAAAACTTAACGTTTCATCATTTTTACTCCTGCTAAGGCTCTGGTGATGACATGTCTATCGATAAATAAAGGACTTTGGGATAGATTGAGATACTTTTCCCTATCAAACACCAAATGGTAATTGTGTCTCTTACGTACATCTTCCATAGTTTTTCCAAACAATGAATTGTTCTTCAGTTTGTAAAAGTCTTTCTCAAAACTGTTTCTAGATTCAGCTCGTCGCTTACTATTGTAGGAAATATAGGGCTCCAAAAAAGCTTTCTGTTTGAATTGGATTGCGCGATGAACGCTTTTTAGTTTCATACCCATTTTAAAGTAAAATTGTAGAACGCGATAATGACATATATAATGTTCTCTGTCATATTGTGTGACAAGCAATTTTCGACTTGGTATGTAACGCCCTCTACCACATCTTTCATTACACAACTTACTTAATTGATACATAAATGGACTAAATTGATCTGGATGTACCTCATCACTGCAGGGAACCATAGGAAAATCCGATGTAGCATCATGAATATCTTTTGGATACTCGAGTGTTACCTCGAACACATATCCATACTCACTCACTGCATCAATAGAAAGGATGTTTTGAGGATTATGGAATATGGTCAATTCTTTCTCAGTTAACCATTTAAATTCTGAATGAGGCAGAGGCTTGCTCAATGCTGAACTGTACAGGTTATTCTGGTCCAGATATAATAAATGAATCTTTGTTTTGTCAGCTTCGATTGCAGAGCGATGGTGATAATTCACAAACGTGAGTCCACCACGAATTCCACGCTCAAAGTAATTGTACATTTCTGGATCTGCTAGAAGATAAATCTTTTCCTTCGTCATTTTAAAACATGACATGTAAGACAAACCCGGTAATGTTATAACGTGAACGGGGTCCAGTCCGTCTTCCCTGCGTGCAAGACTTCGAAATGCTTCGAAAACATCTGCTAGTAGGAAAACATCCAATTTTAAATACGATTCCATGTAGTCACCAAAGGTTTGACAATCAAATTCTTTCCACGCTTTTTGTGCATGTATGTAATCCTCTTCTGAACATATTTTCCCCGACAAATCATCAAAAAGAGAGTCAATTGGTGGAAGTTTCACTTCATCCAATCTTTTAGGTGAATCAAGGTATGAATACGGAAAAACGCCTTTGCGGTTAATCGTTTCATCAGTCAGATATGGATAATCTTTCTTCAAACATTGAGTTATGGGTAGTGACTCCAAGTTTTTGACGAGGGATGACAAGGAACTTGTCATAAATTGATAGGAATCAAGAAACACAATTTCAGAGTAATGGTTATCTCCATTCTTTCGATAAGAAACAGGGACTTGAGCTCTGAGTGTCATAAATTTCTCTTGACTTTGTGCTATAACCTTCAATTTCCAATGTTTCATTTTCTCAATGCCATGCTTTAGAATAATGTGTGCATCATATCCCTTAAAGTTATGAAAGATAACAGGAAGACTTTCACATTTAGAGATGACCTGATATTTACAGTTTTTGCATATGGCCCCTTCAAACTCATTAGTAATAGGACAGAAATAGAGAGTCTTAATACACCTATCATCATCAAAATGCAATGCGCATTGACAGCACGAATATGCTTTTTCAAAAGCTTCTTCTTCTTCACAGGACAATGTTGGCTTTTTAAAGAACATGGAGGACTGTTTTCTATGTAGTTGCAGGACCATGTTTTCAAGAGCCATTAAAAACTTCAGTATACAACCTTCACCTCGCCAACACATCATTTTATTTTCTTCATTACCTGTGAGCTGTTTATGCCTTGTATCATAGCAGGCAATGGCAATGGGATTATGCACATTTGACTCTGAATCGATGTAACATTCTATATCTGCATATACCACTTTGGGTGGGCTTTGTTCATAACCCTGAGACTTATAGACATGTTCAGGTTCTGTTGGCATGCTTTCAACTTGTACTTTACCGCTAATGCAGAATTTGTGATGTTCTTCAAACTTGTTCTTCAGCCTGAAACTTTTGCAGCAGCGTTCACATGTGAAGACGTTATTGTGATTCATTTGTTCATAGTACAATCTTTTAAGTGACGGAATACCGCAGTAATGACATCTTCCATCATCATTTACTACCAGCAATAAGTTTACAGTTGTAGGAGCACGAACATTCATATTATTGTATCGACAACTTAACACCTCTTGATCATAGACATGAATGTTTATTTTCAGGTTATTATTCTTTTCAATCAGTGGGACATCAGTAATGCTTACACACTCAGTATTAACTCCTGTGAAATCAAGCTCACTTTCCCATTGCTTGTACTTTGATACACGAATTCGGTAACCGGTTATGTCCTTGTAATGCAAGACTGACAACAAGGCATATTTGAAACAGGAAGAGAAACAATCCACATTGATAACAGCTCTTTTATTTTCCAACTGCTTTGGAAGAGGGAAAAATCCATAACCATTCATATCCGCGATTAAACTCAATTTGATTATGATCTTATCAACACTATCAAACACAAGGTTATTCCTTCCCATTGTGTAATTCTCAAAGTGTGTTTTAAGCGCTTTTAAATGACGCTCAAACCATTCATCGAAGTTTAATACCATATCAGCAGGGAGAGAAGAGATGGCAAACATAGCAAATTTAGTATCATCTTCCTGTTGTGATTCTGGTCTGGAAACATTCATCACAGCTGTCATACTGCATTTGATGACAAAAGAACCTTTCAACGGATCAAAAATTAGCTTTTGAATAGCTTTCGTATCCTTCATCAAACATTGAATTGGATCAACTTCAACCCCTCTTGGAACCAACATGATATCATGAATTCTACCTCCTAAAGATGATTTTTGTAATTTGAATATATTACTGCTGTCATCATCTCCAAATTCAAATGTATGTTCTGTGCGATGATACTGCAAGTCACATTCTCTTTTAAACACTTTTCTACAATTACTACAAAAGGCTCCACATCCTTATCAACTTGTTTGAGCAATTCGTCCGATGCATGGGATTTCACATTATTCTGTAGACAAGAACCGTTTTGTTTATGCCGAAGTTTGAAACCTTTACATCTGCCGCTTCGATGTCGTTTCAGATGCTCACTCCTTGAGAAGGTTCGTCCACAGTCACAACATTTGGGTTGATACACTTTGTTGTCATCTCGCTGTTTATCGTCAACGTAGTCAGCATCCCCTTGAATAATATCATCTCTCCAATTATGAGATTTTGAAGTACCTTTCATTTCAGATATGTCAGATTGTTTCAGATAACAGCGTTTTTGATGACGGTATAAACTCTTCTTTGCAGTAAATGTTTTATTACACCGTTCACAGAGTGGTACAGCAGCGGGAATGGGAGTGTCATTTCTTTGTAATGACATCTGGCAACCATCGTTTTCTACCATATCATGTAATTGAGAGAGTACAAGTTCAAAGCTAGCATAGGATATGATGACATCAACAATGTGAGTACACGACGTATATAATTTCTTGCTGTTTGAAGTCTGCTTTGCCTGAAATCGATTTTGAAAAGATCAGCATGGATGTAACCAGAGATACTCATGTGCTTGCTAACTGCCTGAGTATAATCTCACTTTGGTGATAGCGATATGAATGTGGTTTATCTTTTCCAGAAGTAAATTACTACCATTCGCATTGAAGCTATCCATTCGAGATATAATCTTCTGCATATGACGCTCAAAAAACTCTTCCGCATCGTCAGAAGTAACATATTCCTGTGGATATGATGAGAAGTGATAGTTTACACTTTCAGGTTCTTTCGAAGCATCATTCAAACGAATGTAATTGACATCTGCAATTAAACGAGCCTTGATGTCACAGTCAACAAATTGATCAATCATTATTGCAAACAATTCTCGAATATTTGCAATGCACACTTCAATCTCCGGTTGTTCATTTTCGAAGTCAATAATATAATCTAGAAGAAAACCACGAAGACTTTGCTTATGAATTCGAATGGTCCAGAAGTGATTTACCAAGAAAGAAATTTCAGGCTTCATAACTGCAACTGAGTATATTAACATATCAATCTTCCTTTTGCTTAAACATAATCAAGGCATGAACCAACACGATAGTTATAACAGGAGTTTTGATTTCTACATCGAAACATCTAGTGTGTGAAACCTCAAGATGAAATATCACTTAATGAATTCATCATGTGTATTCACTTAACTTCATCGCTAGTTTTGAATGATACACGTGTTGATTCTCTCAATTTGTAACGCACATGAAAAGCAAACTTACACATTTGATTCTAACATCTCATTATAATACAACATGGACAGCCCTAACGTTCTAACGTGATGTTCAGTGTTTCATACCGACGAAATAGTTCAACTCTCGTCAACAGAGTTACAAGTCCTCAGTCTTGTAACTCATATATTTCCCTACATCCTTTGATAATTCAATGACTGTACATGCCTTGCTGTTTCATATCGACGAGAGTGTTATGTACCTCTGCACAGACTTGTTCATATGCATCTATCCTTTGATAGTTCAATGTACAAAGTTGTGTTCTAATCGCAACGTTGAACTGCATCTAAAACTTTTACGTTTCTACAGAACTTTATATCAACTTTAAACGCAAATTTTCGTTGTAACTAGTCATGTACGAGCGTAGTTTGGCTTCTTACACCACGGAGTTTGGAGCTTCATGTTTGATTTTCATTTCGATGACTAGCAAAACTTAATAATGCATCTGATATGTATATTCGACATAGTCTATGACCAATGTAATAGACTTGGTGTTATTGACCCTAACCTATCGCTAACCCTAACGTCTCTCACACACTCGCCGTTTCTGTCAAGACTTTACCTGTATTTATCAAACATTCTACAAAGTGCAGCATCCGCCTCCACTCAATATAAAACCTTTTGACGCTGTGAGAGTGACGAAAGTAAGTAATACAAATAACAATCTACACAGTACAGTAAACGCCTCATCTCATAAAACCTTTTAGATAAAACTTTCTGGTGCTGTGGTGAACACTGTTTTCATATAACAACATTCTAAACTCTCTTTCAAGCTAAATGTAGTAGAGGACTTCATTTTTCAAGTGTCAAGAGATTGCTTGCTATAGAAGAGAGAAGACTGTGATGTGTTGCATGTGGTGCAAAGGGTGGTCTCCCGTTTCATTCTATTTCATTATTTATTCTTCCCCTCTCCATTCCATAACCGAAGATATGTGACTTGGATGTGATGCCTCGAAGAATGTTTGATTCATTGATTGGTAACAGACAAGTATTTCATGTTTGTGTGCTCAGTTAAACAAATATGTCATGCTTACCAGAGAAGTCGTCTTCGCTTTTAGTCATTCAATATGCAGTCAATGCTCCCTTCCTACGACTCTATTCATCTTCTATGAACACTATCAAAGATACAAAGACCTATTCCTTTCTGACTTTATCAACTCTATCAAGCCATGATGCAACATACACTGAACTTATTCTTCCTAATGAGCATCCTACATTACACTCCTCACTCTCAAACAAATACAACCCTACCCAACAACCAATCTTGTGCAAGAAGAAAATAACAAACACCAGCATATAGAAAGAGAATATGAAGAATAGTTATAGACCAACTGACCAGATTGATAAGCATACTGCTTCATGCGCAAAATGTAGACATTTACGACATATAGACAGAGACTTAACACTATTTCTCGATACCTCAACCTTCCATTTATGAATATCAATTCAACTATTCATTCAACATAACACGCAATGTGAAGTCTATCAATAATCAAGTCTTATTTACATAAGCTTTCAGATGTAAATCAACTGTGATACCTTAACTTCCATTTACATATAACAACTGTTTCGTGTGTTCTATCCTATACATTCAAAACCTGTAGAGACATTTATTCTACTACACCTTAAATCTATTGATATGTGATACATTACATTAAATCTTCGATATCAAATACTATCATAAAACAACTAGCAGTACCTGACTTTAAACATGCGCTGATTCCCAAATTTATGACATTAGTAATTTTTCTATCATGTGTTACTACATGCTCATCAATATGAAAGGCTTGCAGTGACTTAACTCTTAATGTGTCCATGTCAAACTTTTGGAAATAGCTTTTCATGTACAGTTGGCATGCAATCAATTTCAACGGATGCTCCAGTTATAGCATGTTATTCCTACTTTCGCACTCATGGTGTCATGCTGCATCGACAAGTTGCTTCTATTTAACTTTTACATGAATAAACCAAACCTCCTGATGCTGTGTGATTATATCTCGAAATGGTACTGTTGTCTCTTTTAACTGATTCAAACAGTTTATTGCACTACCTATTCATTAAACTTTGCAATCTCAATATTTGCTTTTCTCGAATATAATACTCTAATTTACATACAACAACTATGTTATGTGTTCTATCTTATACACTCAACCAGTTGAGACATTCATTCTGTTACATCCATGAACATGACGTGATAAAATTCACATCATCTCAAAATCTTTTAACAGCGCTTGTCTTCAAACATATGCTGAATCCCACATAGCTTGTTTGTTACACTACCAATTCATTTCAATGCGAGCTAATCTTGCATCACTCATTTCATGCGACATAACTTTTCACTTTACTTATTCCCACAATGCTACTACTATGTGTTCTAAACTTTATGAGTTCGCTTTCACTTCTATCTCACACTTTCTTCATCATATAACTAAGTGAATGACATTGATGATACATTATCTGACTAAACGCATTGAGTCACATTCTACACAAACAGATATTACTAACATGGATCATATAAAACGCCAAGTCTTGTCATACGCTTGACTATGCTATGGTCTTAGTTATTTATCTATGTAACTTACACTTTTAAAACGCTAAATCCTTAAATCTTAACACAGTGATACCTATCCTATGGTTTTAGTGATTTAGGAGTTTTGCTGTGTAATTTAGTAAACTTATGTCTCTGTCAGCATACGCCTTTTAACATTCATGTAACTTGTTGAACTAAATTCACGTTGATGATGGATGATAAAATCCGTGCATTTAGTCATTTAGTAGAGTTTTCACTTGTCTGCATTTGTGAAGACGTTTTTTTTCCTATCACTCCTCTTACTGATTTTCTTGTTCACTGTAAATCATATCAGCAGATCATTTAACGGTTCCAATCTGACTAACAACATTCCTATCAACACTACAAACTTTGTAGAATCCCAAACCTCTGTATGACCCTGTATTTCACTTAGGTTTTATTTACTCTTTGGTCATTGTCTACCTAGAGTCCCAAGATGCTTCACATTGTAAAAGTCATACTGGTGAGATTTACAGTTCTATCACCATGATAATTACAGCAAACGTACAAGTAAACACATGTGAGACAAGACATTAATTACATCACTTATTTCTATCCATCATCATTACCTTATGTTTAGCATGATACACTTAAGTCTTTCATGTCACAAATTTTTTATCACTTTTGCTTTTCGTTTTAATACTTGGTTTGTGTTACTCAAAGCTTAATGAATTTAACCAACCATTCGTCATAACACATCCGACGAATCCTACCCTGTACAAAACATGGATGTTAAAGCACAGCATTGACTAATGAATGATGTTTGCATATTCCTAGCTTGCATAACAAGAAACTTTCATACGTTGACTATTATATATTTTCCTAATCAACTCTTTACACACCTATTATTCAAATCACTGGAATGCATACAATGTATTCAACTCTTCTATTGAACATGTATCAATCACATTTCAGCTGACTGCATAAAATGTAAAGTGTATAACATAATGAGTATGCAACTATCCCTTATCAACGATATGAAACCTGTCTTTTCACCATGAAATAAAGTCTTACATTCAAAGTCATTTTATAAAGCGAACATATGCATGATGTGTTGCATGTATTCTACACTAAAAGAGATCGTCAATTTGTGTTAAATAAAACCCTAAATCCCTAAATCCAACCGTAGACAACCGTACCCTTTAGATTATGGACTTTAGTAATTTAGCTATATCATTCACAAATGGTTAAGTTAATAAATGTACTATACATTAACGGTTAACATTCACTCGTGTTATATAAAACCTTAAATCCCTAAATCCAGCCGTAGGTAACCCTACCCCTTGGATTATGGACTTTAAGAATGTATCCATGTCATTGACGTGTTACAAACTTGTACATCAATCAAACTTCACTTTCACAAACTTGTGTCGCGGTAAAACTATTTGACAACACTAATGCTTACATTTCATGACACTTGTGTTTCATGTAACATTATGATCAAACTTTCTAACTATACATCAACCTGTGTCGCAGTAAAATGGTTACTTGCGCGTGCGGAACTGTGAGAGTACACAGTGACGAATTGTCAACTTGAGAATCCTTTCAGTCGCCCACGATGATATCTCTGGTGCCATAGCAATGAGCTGTGTAGGAATCAGCTAGGTGGGAGGGCCTGAGATGAAGGAGTTGACGATAAGTTCCTGCATCTTAGTTCGTTGGACAGATGAGATAGAAAATTCAATGAGTATAGGGGGCAATGCGACGGACGGGTGCCAGAGAGAGAGAGAACGTTATCATTCACCTTTTTTCTTGAAACATTCTATCTGCTGAGGAGGCAATGTATTTTATGTGACAGAGGGTCGCCAACCGGCTGCGCTGTCATTCACCTTTGTGTTCTTGGAACACAAGCTGCTGAGGGGGCAGCGCGACGAACAGGCGACAGAGTGCGCTGCCTCCACTCGTGAACCTTTGTGTGTACATGAGGGTTGGAAGATAAGACGGGAAGATCATGACATCTGTTTTACTGATAGGTTTTATTATAAGCGTTTTAGCTGCTTTTCAATGGCAGCGTGTTAAATATTGCAAGTATTGTTAAGCTTCAACCAGTGTATCACTTTCACATCGTCTGCATTCACACAGAAAATCACTTGATACGAGTTTCAATGTTGATTCTATCAATGCATCAACTTACAAGTAATGCATGATTAGTTTAGGAATGAGACACGTTTTGATTCTCTCAATTTGTAATGCACATGAAAAGCAAACTTACACATTTGATTCTAACCTTTATAATACTCATGGACAGTCCTAATGTTCTAATGTGATGTTCACTGTTTCATACCCATGAAACAGTTCCACTCTCATCAACACAGACTTGTAACTCAAATACTTTCCTTTGATAATTCAATGACATTACATGCTTTGCTGTTTCATACTGATGAGCGTGTTATGTACCTCTACACAAACTTGTTCATTTGTTAGTTCAATGTACCAGTCACAACGTTGAACTGCATCTAAAACTTATGCGTTTCTAGAAGTCTTTACATCAACTTTAAACGCAACTGCAATCATCAACTTATGAAAGTTTTACCAACATAAAGTTGTTGTCACCAGTCAAGTAGTTTTACACCACGGAGTCAAGAGCTTCATGTTTACGAATTTCATTTGAACGTCAGGAAGTTGAAGTTAGAATATATCATTCATATTCATCTAGCTAGACGTTCTCGATACATAGTTTCCTTTTCAAGTTTCCCGTAAAACATTTTCAACACTTTTGTGAGATACTCACACGATCTAGCAGGCTGATTTTTATCTCACACGTGTTTTGAGTGTTTCCTAACTCGCATGCATTGGACTCTTTTAAGAAGCGTTACATGTGCTATGTGTACACTTGTATGCTGTCGATGCTGACTGTAAAAACGGTTAACACTATCCATCTTTATTTACAAAACAGTCTACACGCGAATTCAATTTGATAACGGCAAACAACACATTCAGTAAAACTGATACGCTATCGATAGTGACTGCATAACGTTTTCAAAACATTGCTTACGAATCTGTCTTGTATAAATTCCAGTTGAAAATTTGTACCATGTCAAATGGTGTTTTTATGTTTGCTACTTAAATATGTATTCATAGTAGATTCATGTCATCCTGATTTACAGAGTCAGTCCTGTATATTTCAACTTCTGGTCACTTTTCTATAATACATTTCTTACAATGAAAAGCAGTTGATTTACATCGGACAATGATATGTGGTTGAAGAATGTAACTTACTTTCAACACAAAGGTTGTTCAAACTTCATGTTTCACGATTGACATTAACTTGTGTCATATAAACCCTAAATCCCTAAAACCAACCGTAGGGAACCCTATCTTTGGACTATGGACTTTAGGAATGTATCCATGTCATTGACGTGTTCAAGAATGTACTTGACATTGTAAAAACATCGTTGACTTCATTCACAGCAAAGGTGTATAACACATCCATGCATCTAAAAACATCTGTTTACAAAACATTTATTCTCTACGCTTTTATATCACACTTGTTTTGCATTTTCTAATTCGATGTCATGTAAATCTCACTTGGTCATTCACAAGTGATAAACGCGATAGGCTAAGTGTTAGTCGAAAATGACGTGTCACTTTATAAACAGCGTTTGGTTAACTCTAATTACACATTCATCCCTGCGACTTGTAAACGATTGAAACTCTGCTATTATGAAATAAGGTCGAACTACATGCATCAACAATGATTCTTATCCATCTCACACGTTTAATGTTCAATGCAATAAACTTACGACTCAGGTTTTCATTTCGATGACTAGCAAAACTTAGTAATGCATGTGTACATTATGACCAACGTGATAGACTTTATGTTTCACGGTTAACATTAACTTGTGTTATTCATATAAAACCCTAAATCCCTAAATCCAGGCGTAGATAACCCTATCCTTCAGATGAACTTTAGGACTTGTGATGTGTGGTATGACCAACGTGATTAAATGTCATGGAACTAGCCCTCACACACTCAACGTTTGTGACAAGACTTTACCTGGTTTTATAAAACATTCAACACTGTAGTACTTACTATAAGACCTTTTAACACTCTGAAACAATCTACACAGTGCAGTAAAACCTTCTAAAACTTTCTAGTGCTGTCAAGATGGATGTATCGCTTTTTCGTACCAACATTGACAATTGACAAGGGACTGCAGAAACATTTTGATCATACTCTAACTGCACAAACATTTCATAAAACTTTTTTCAACGTTTTAATGATCGATAAGTCTCTACTTTCACACAATCATGTCAATGTTTTTAACTTCTTACAAAATTTATTTCAACGTTTGCGTTTAGACTTTCATAAAAATCATTTCACTTGACATCTACTCTTATAAAAAATCATTTAGACTGATGACAACACTCTCACTACAGTTTTAAGTCTCCACTCTTACAAAAATCATTTAAACTGATGACAACACTTAATACTTTTATAAAAGACATTGAAACTCATGACAACACTCTAACCTTTCTATTCTATCAAACATTATTCAAACGGATAACTATACATTTAGAATTTATGAAAGTCAACGTTCGTTTCACAAACATCATCTGTCACAGGATGTTCTTGCACTACACAACTGATTTTTACTTTTCAATACTGAACTTTTATTCTACACACTGAATGAGTCTTTCATGTTGACTCTATCATGCTTGTTAGTTTTTTCCATCCTTTATCTGAATTCTAAAAAGATTCCTACCCTGTTGAAGTGTGGATGGCATAGTGATTCCTATCAACAATGCTTCATGATAAGAGACTGCTTGCCACAGAAGAGAGAAGCATGTGTTGCATGTGGTGGTCCCCCGTTTGATCATCCCTCCGTGAGGCAGAACTTAAAAGAACGGATTTTCCTTTCAGTGCAATAGAGATAGATTACCTTCGACAGATGGTAACCCTGACGATCACATTGAGACATGAGAATTAGAAACCTTTGACTTGAGAAACCTTAGACTCAGTCAGCCCCTTCTTTTGGAACACGTCATACCTTGACTCGATAACAAGTCAGATGTTTGACTCACACGGTGCAATGGAGAATTTATAAGGAAACCTGTGACAGATAGCTAAGTGTCGCCCTGACGTTCAAAGCGTTACGTAGAGGAATAGAAACCGCAACGACCGTTGGACAGTCGGATTAAGGAAGTTTCAACCCCATGCGGCACTCCTCACTGTGGGTCTCACCGCCGTCTTGAAAGATCTCTCATCGACAGGACATTATTAGACCGAGGTTCACCTTGCCATGCACCTTTTGAGTGGTTTGGAATTGGCCTGATAGCAGAGACACCGACACTTACCAATGTGAAGAACTATCTCAACTTTCCTCCTTTTATTGGATGTTTCCTACGCTGTGAATTGTCGAGATCGCTCGTCCCATCAGAAGATTTGCTTCTATGACATTGCAAATGCCTTGGTTGAAGTGAGGAGGGTCGAAAACCCCAGGAAACCTCCAAAAAATAGCAAATTTTAATTTTTCGACGGTTTTGCACTACTTATGAAATGTTATAAGTAGTCTATGACTTGACCCGGATCATGACCTCTCAAACAAACGTTGAACGAAGTCTATCCGATTCCTACAAGCAGAGAACTATGCCTTTAAAGTTTAGGCCTACTACGATGGCCTGATCTCCAGGCCATCTCCTGGCTCTCCACTCACTCTGACACCTCAGGTGAGTGCGGCAATCGAAAAATCTGCCTCGGTTTCCTACGGAAACTCGGGTTTTGGAGTCATTTGATGAGAGAAAGAAAGAGGCGAATGACCCTTTCTCTTCTCACCCAATGCACCTAATGACATAGTGTCCCATCACATCTTTATCCACCGATCAATGGTAACGGTGGACAAAAGACATCCACTTCTGCACGACACCACACAAAACATGCTCCATCCTGGACAAAATCCCTTCTCTGCTTGTAGCCTTAACACATACCCGGCTCATACCTCTCTCCTGCTAAGATCAGGTCAAGGTCAATTTAAGGTCACTCCTCTTGCTTCTGCTTGTAGTCCCATCACATCTTACAGTCACAGACCAGTGGTAACGGTGGACAAAAGACATCCACCTCTACACGACATGACACAAAACATGCTCCATCCTGGACAAAATCCCTTCTCTGCTTGTAGTCTCACCCTCTCTCTCTCCCGGAGAGGCCAGGTCAAGGTCAATCCTGCCTCTGCTTGTAGTCCCATTACAATACACTCAGTAATACATCACGCCTTCAGATTTTTCCCCTTTTTAGCACTACTTATAAAACCAGCAGTAGTCACACCTAAGGTCACGGCGATGACTCATCACTGCACCGCACTGGACTTGTTTTTGGCACGGGATTACTACAAAACGATTTCCAGGAACGCATCTCTTACGTAAATCGGATGTTACTGCATTCTAATATTATCAATAGAATCACTTGACCAGTCATGTTGAAATGAATTATGCAGGTAACACTTAATCAGGGAAGTCCTTTATCATGTTTAACAAAAGAATATGAAATGAATGTAAGACGGTGTCAAGTGCAATCTATGAAGCAATTTTTAGCAACTTAAATGATAATTTGAATCTTTGGACTAAGAAAGACAATTATAGAAATATTGAAAATATTTCTGATATAAATCAATCCAGTATCAGTTTAAATGATCCTTCAACTGAATTACAATCTTTCATGCTTATCATGACTGATGAAGATAACTATGATTCAAGATATTTTACGCGTCTGAGACCACCCAAATCGGGGTGACATATGTATATGGCACCCCCGATTTGGGGGGTCGCAGTCGCGTAAAATACATACTACTAACAAGATAATACCAAAAAATCAAAGAGATACAAATAACTCCGAGGTTTTTCATTAAATGTTTTACCAGTTATTGATTCATCGAAAATGCCGACATTTCTTTTGATCAATGCGAGATCATTACAGTACAAGATGGAGGAACTTCGAGTCATAGCAGCTACAAGTAACCCATCTGTAATAATCATAACCGAATCTTGGCTAACTGAAAATATTTCGGATGCAGAAATTGCTATTCCCAACTATAACTTACCAATTAGATGCGACCGTAATCCATGCAGACGTGGAGGTGGTGTCTGTGTATTTGTATCTAACGCATTTCATGGTTTTAAACTCTTGGCCTCCTCTGGGTATAGGTAATATCATTACGTACCGGTACGAATCTATATGGGTTCGTCTACTCCCTTGCAAAATCAATCTATTGGTAGCGTACATTCCACCGAATTTGAAGAAAGACGAAATGAAAACAATTGAAAAAGAAATCATTTCACAATCCGAAATCCTTCTTGAATCATTCTCTAATGACAGCCTTATTATTGCTGGAGATTTAAATCAATTACCAACCATCAATATTGAAAGTCAATTAAATCTCAACAAATTGTTGATGAGAGCACCCGCGGTGATGCTATTCTGGACAAAATTTTGATCGACCAAGAATTATCTTCATCATATACTATTCCTGAGATTGGCCCCAAACTCGGTAGATCTGACCACAATTCTGTCTTGATGGTGCCACGAAATGAAATATGTACTCAAGTCACATATCGGAAACTGTACGACCTTCGAGAGAGCAATGTGAACCAATTTAAGAATGACTTGGCTTCTTTTCCATGGCATACATTCTATCAATCACATTTACATCTAGAAGAAAAATGTAATATTTTCTACGAAGCCATTGAGAACTCTTTATCTATTTTGCCTTTTGACTTAATACCAATGAGCAAAAACGATAAACCGTGGATAACACCTTTATTGAAAAGTTTGATAAATAAAAGGTATAAAGCATTTCGATCAAATGATTATGTCCTTTACGAACATTATAAAAAGAAGATTCGATCTGAAATTCACAAAGCAAAGGAAAATTGGACGAAGTCAACAGTCAACTCACAAAAACAACTTTGGAAAGTAGTCAACAATATAAGAAACAAGCGCTCTGTCGATCAAATTGCTGGTATTATGAATACTTTCGACAATACTATCGATGCTGTTAACCATATCAACAGGAGTCTGGCAAGTCATTTCAACACTGAGACTGATTTTCGTGATATTCTTATCCCAAATGACACTGTGAATCATCAACACACCTGGTGTCCGGAGATAACGGTAGAGTCTGTTTTCGCTCAACTAAATAACCTGAATAGGAATAAAAGTGGAGGTAGTGACAATCTTTTCCCACGCTTGATTTCGTCAGTTGCTGATGTTCTGGCAGCGCCCTTAACACACCTTTTTGTCTTTCCATCGAGTGTTGTTATATTCCTACAAAATGGAAATTGGCAAACATTGTACCAGCTCCAAAGAAAGCAGCTCCATCAGTCGATGATCTGAGACCCATATCTCTACTACCGGTGTTTTCGAAACTCCTTGAAAGATTTGTCCTCGCTTCAATTAAGAATGAACTATTATCTGCGTACGGTCCTCATCAGTTCGTTTTCCGTCCTAAATCCTCAACTTTACATGCTCATATATCATTTCATGATCATATCACATCTGTGCTTGATGACGATAATATTAACGGGGCGGCAGTTCTTTCTATAGACTTGAAACGTGCTTTCGACTCTGTAGCACATAGAAGTCTGATACAAACACTAATCTCTGAAAATCTTCCGCCGGACTTCGTGAGATGGTGCATAAACTAATTGTCTGACAGATATCAGTGTGTAGTATACAATCAAGTCTCGAGTAATCCAATTAAAGTAACATCAGGTGTTCCCCAAGGATCAGTCCTATCCCCATACCTTTTTGCTGTACATGTTGGTTCCCTCTTACCTCATCATCCCGAAGCCCGCATATTCAAGTATGCAGATGATACAGTCATAGTGATTCCAATTTTTCAGTTCAGGATGCAAGCGATGCTATATGTCAAGAGTTAAAGCACGTTAACGAGTGGTGCTGGAACAAAGGGCTAGAACTGAATGAAAAGAAATCCAAGTGCATGATAATTCCAAAGAAGGGGAAAATAATCAGTCTCTCCTCTCCGCAGATTCCTTGTGAACTGTGTACACAACTGAAACTTTTGGGAATAACTTACAACTCGAAATTATCTTGGGATCAACATGTCACCAATTGCTGCAAAAGAGCCAATAGAAACCTTTTCGTTTTACGCCAGATGAAGCCTTTCTCCAATATAGAGACACTCATCCTCGTCTACTCAAGTATAATACAATCCATACTTGAATATTGTAACCCACTTTTCATTGGTATGAAAAAAAAGAATTGCAAGAGAATTGAAAAAGTCCGAAAACATGCTCACAGAATAATTTGTGGGAAGGAATGTAACTGTGAGCGCTTTCCAAACATTGAAACAAGACGACGTATGCGAGCAATACAATTTTTCGATTCAATGAAAAATGATGACCACATATTACGTGATCTTTATTCTGAAATCCACAAATGTTCTCAAAAATTCGTCATGCCTTACTGTAAAACAGATCGAAGGTTATCGTCTTTCGTTCCTCAGTGTATCCAAATCATGAACTCGATTTGATTTATTATGTATTCTTGTAATGGTTCCAACAGTTTCTGTTTTTCACTTATATTACGTATTGTAACTTTATCACACACTTCCGGTCTAGAACGACATTTCTCTTCTGTATTACATGATTCTCATTAATTTTGAAATAAATGATTTCTATTCTATTCTATTCTATTACCTCTCTATGTTCGGTTGAAATACATTCGTGGAAATCTTCTCGAACAAACTAGTGCTTAAAGCAGGGTATATATATATATATATATATATATATATATATATATATATATATATATATATATATATATATATATATATATATATATATATAGAGGCAAGTAGGCCTATATATAGCCTAGTTTTTTGAACAAACCGGTAACCTACATCAAAGATCATCATAGGTTTACCTGAACCTATCTTTAGTGATCATTGCTGTATCAATTATCAATCATTTTCAATGAAAGTTCATCAATTGTCGCTTTAAGTTGGATGCATGCGACTCGGCTCCTCCCATCTTGTTGATGTGTGCTTCACACAGTTTTCTCCAGTCTCTACATGCAGGAAAATCCCCCATCCTTCTTCAAAAAATATGAGTAGACTTTCGATTTTAATACGCGCTTTGGAGGAGAAATCACACACGATTAACGTTCGGGTAAGTGGTATGTGTTCTCAAACAAACTAATATTACATTTTTGTCTCTGATGTGACCTTTGGTGCATAGGTGTGATCGAGGCTAGGAAGACTTGTCTTCTATACTAAATCGCCGAGTGAAAATACAATCCTTTTTTCACTTTCATGGTTCATTCCCTCAACTATTACAAGCTTTACATGCAGCAGTGTCTCCTTACTTTTATTTGACAGAGAAAGTTGACATCAAGACAGTGACAGCTATACACGAGGATAGATAATTTGTTTGTATTATATTTCTGGTCTAGTTATAGGCCGGAGTCCGGACTCCTATCATTTGACAGGACTCCGACTCCAGCAAAAATGATAATAGGACTCTGGGACTCCGACTCCGCATCCCTGGTTTAAAGTGTAAATATTGCATATATATATAATTCTAATGTATTGTGATAATGTATATATTCAGATAATGTGTATTATATTCATGTATCAGTTATAAATTGTAATGTGTAATTTTTGGAGCATTAAAATTTGATCAACATTATCATCACTAGCATATTTGGACATTGCGCGCTTGTCTTAAATAACTAAGTGATGAAAAAGCCTGTAGCTTATCATAGATTTGGTGTGTCTGAGTGCGTCAGATGGTTCGAGTCCATCATTCTCTCGGATCTAGGGCTGTCTTCAGAGAATTTGGAAGGGCGCTATGCTTGGATGCACCGATAATAGCATATACATATCTCGTCAGAAAACTGGTCACATAAACTCGCCATTACTCGTCTTCAGAAGTCAGGTCTTGAGACGACTCGTTCACGGACATTTTACGCCAGCTGAGATGTGCTTTTTGTGACGAGCTGAACTGTCTTCAATCGTGATAAGTCGCCGTCTCAATGCTGCAAGGGTTTAGTCTCACAGATTCTATAAAAATAAGTACTTATGTATAAAAATGTATGAAGGGCCGACCTTTATCTTATTCGTTTCTTAAAACTCTGCATTCTACAGAATGTAAATCCCATTTAAAAATATACATTACAGCTAAACTTTTCGGTATTGAAGTCAATCGAATGCATGAAAATGAGTTCTTGTTTAAAACGTTTTATTATCTGAGTTTGTCTAGAACGTCGGCGGCCATGCTGCGCGCGCCTTAGTTAAATAACTAACCACCTAATCTCGATTGTCTAAAGATGTCGGACGTGATGCGAACTTGGTGTTAACATGAAAAAAGAAGAATTACATTGTGGTGACTTGTGTTTTTCCTTTGGAGTCAGATTGAACAATAATAACAAAAATTAACTACAATTGATGAGCCCGACGATCACCCAACCCTTGACGTTCAGCCCAAACAATATTGCAAGTCACATTCCCGTCGCATCGAATCATAATGACTACAACACCAACGGCATCTGTGAGTTCAGCCCCACTGACAGTGAAAGCACCTAAATTTGACAAGGACAATGCTCAGGCATGGTTCGCCATTCTTGATGCCCAGTTTATATTATGTGGAATCACCGTTGCCTCGACCAAATTCTACCATGCATTGTCTTCGCTACCTCCTGATCTTGTTGGTAAATTAGACACTGCCGTACTCAATGGTTTCAGTTATTCTGATCTCAAATCCGCAATTATACAAGAAACTCAAAAATCGAAGCCTGAATTATTCAATCACCTTGATAGCGTCCCTGTGGGTAAGCCTAGTTTGTATGTGAAATACATGCGTCGTACTGCCGAATCATCGTTTGATTTCTTCGCAATCTCCCGAAATTGCTGCCGTTCTCATGTCGCAATCCAATAATTTGAGTGCTTCTCAGCTTGGTGACCTCGCAGATCAAATGTTGACACTACGTGTTCGTCCGACTCCGGTTAACAGTGTTCAAACCCGAGTAAGTACGAATTATCACGAACTTGGTAGACCTAAATCACCCTATGCTGCAAAGCATTTTGGACTAACGCCTTTCCGACATGATCAACGTCAAGTTATCTGCAGAGCACACATCTTCTACGGACCCAAAGCCAAATCATGCAAGCCTTGGTGTAAATGGCCGAGTTCTAAGCCTACTGTTGAACATTCCGTATCTACGCATCCTAGCCGTGCTCCTAGCCCGATTCCACCAGAACATTTAAACTGAATTCCGCCCCAGTAAACGCAGCACTACCTCAGAGCGGAAGTGAACCAGCTGCACTCCTATACCATACTGACATTGTATTCCTGCGCCCTTTTCCACGCAAGCAATTATCTTTACTTGTGGACAGTGGTTCTGCTGTGAGTATTTTACCTCAATCATTCGCGCCATTTGCTTCTATTCAGTGGACCCTTCCCTTGAAGGCTGCCAATCGTAGTAGCATCGCCGTGTATGGTATTTGTCAAGCTGAATTTTCACTAATGAGACGAGTATTTCAATGGAACTTTATTGTTGCCGATGTCGAAGAACCAATTTTAGACAATGACTTTATCTATGATCACGCTTTCCTTATTGATCCACGAAATATACGCCTTGTCGATCCAAATGGATATCATGCAAATTATCTCCTGTTCCTGATGCAGATCTGGCTGTGTTGTCCTCTTCAATTCATATTCGAATTCAACAAGACAGTGCACTTAATGATCTTCTCAACGAATTTTCATGTGTTTTTGGACCTATTGATTATAATCACATACCTAGCCATGGTGTTGTTCATCGCATCCAAACAACTGGGCACCCTGTGTACTGTCGACCATGTCCTCTTCCTCCAGCTAAACTTGCAGCTGCTAAACAAGTGTTCGATAATATGCAATGACAAGGTTTAATCCGACAATCCTCAAGTGCCTGGTCTAGCCCATTACATATGGTACCAAAGAATTCTCCCGAATTGTGGCGACCGCAGTTGGTGATTATCGTGATCTTATCAAATCTACTGTCCCCGACCGATACCCTGTGCCTCATTTACAGCAGTTGCTCTCTTCTCTTTATGGTGCATGTATTTTTACAAAACTTGATTTAGTGAAAGCATTTTATCAAATTCCTATGTCTGATGATGATATTTGTAAGTAGTAAGAAAACGGCGAACTTACGACCGGCGCGCCCCCCCCTCTGGAACGGCAGAGTGTCGTGGTCGGCCGCCGTGGTGCTTCATGTCTGACTCCCCCCCCCTCTCGAACGGCAGAGTGTCGTGGTGGACTTGGGCGACCGCCAGGATTTGTCTTGAGGCTATAGTGTGTCATGTTTTTCGTGCAATCTATGAGAAAAAATTTTCAACATTTTTCGAAAAACGACAGAGTTAGAATTTGGGACGTTTTGGTGTGTAGCGCCAAAACGAACCATCGGATGGGAAAACGGAGGCCAGATTCGGATTCAGCGTGAAATTCTGCATCGGTATGGTGAATTTGAACGCCATCGGAGAGAAAAATTTTCGCTGACGTCCCCCCCTCTGGACAGCTCGCTTCGATTTTGGCTTCTAGTGGACGGATTTTGTCGTGCCATAGCTCGTTTGAAAGCTAAGAGTGAGACAAATTCACTGAAAGAATCGGCTTGTTCATATCTGTCTTCGTTTAGATGTGAGACGCCATTTAAGATTTTGGGACATTGGCGAAAAACGACAGAGTTAGAATTTGGGACGTTTTGGGCTGTAGCTTCAAAACGAAGCATCGGATTGGAAAACAGATTTCAGATTTGGAATCAGCGTGAAATTCTCTATCTGTATGGTGAGTTTCAAGGCAATCGGCGAGAAAAAATTTTCAACATTTTTCGAAAAAACGACAGAGTTAGAATTTTTGCGATGGCTGCCTACTGTGGAGCCAAAACGAAGCATCGGATGAGAAAACGGAGGCCAGATTCGGATTCAGCGTGAAATTCTGCATCGGTATGGTGAATTTGAACGCCATCGGAGAGAAAAATTTTCGCTGACGTCCCCCCCTCTGGACAGCTCGCTTCGATTTTGGCTTCTAGTGGACGGATTTTGTCGTGCCATAGCTCGTTTGAAAGCTAAGAGTGAGACAAATTCACTGAAAGAATCGGCTTGTTCCTATCTGTCTTCGTTTAGATGTGAGACGCCATTTAAGATTTTAGGACATTGGCGAAAAACGACAGAGTTAGAATTTGGGACGTTTTGGGCTGTAGCTTCAAAACGAAGCATCGGATTGGAAAACAGATTTCAGATTTGGAATCAGCGTGAAATTCTCTATCTGTATGGTGAGTTTCAAGTCAATCGGCGAGAAAAATTTTCAACATTTTTCGAAAAACGACAGAGTTAGAATTTGGGACATTTTGGTGTGTAGCGCCAAAACGAAGCATCGGATGGGAAAACGGAGGCCAGATTCGGATTCAGCGTGAAATTCTGCATCGGTATGGTGAATTTGAACGCCATCGGAGAGAAAAATTTTCGCTGACGTCCCCCCCTCTGGACAGCTCGCTTCGATTTTGGCTTCCAGTGGACGGATTTTGTCGTGCCATAGCTCGTTTGAAAGCTAAGAGTGAGACAAATTCACTGAAAGAATCGGCTTGTTCATATCTGTCTTCGTTTAGATGTGAGACGCCATTTAAGATTTTGGGACATTGGCGAAAAACGACAGAGTTAGAATTTGGGACGTTTTGGGCTGTAGCTTCAAAACGAAGCATCGGATTGGAAAACAGATTTCAGATTTGGAATCAGCGTGAAATTCTCTATCTGTATGGTGAGTTTCATGTCAATCGGAGAGTTTCAAGTCAATCGGAGAGAAAAATTTTCAACATTTTTCGGAAAAACGAGTTAGAATTTTTGCGATGGCTGCCTACTGTAGAGCCAAAACGAACCATCGGATGGGAAAACGGAGGCCAGATTCGGATTCAGCGTCAAATTCTACATGGAAATGGTGTATTTCCAGCTCAATCGGAGCACTAGAACCGGAGATAGACGGGTTTTTAGTGTTTGGATGATGGGTATTACGTCATCAGCTGATCGCCACATACTATATAAGCTGGGAACCGAGAGAGACTTTTCATTTAGAGGAGAACGATTGTCAAAGGTAGGTCGTTTCTCTGAGCTCCGATGATAGCTTCGGACATTCCATATTCCGGGTTTAAACCGACTTAGAAAATTTCATTGCTGATATCAGCTAAGCCGTCAGACTTAGAGGTTAGCCAGGAGATGGCCTTCGTCTCCAGGCCATAAAAGACTCCAACACTTTAAAGGCTTGTAACGTTGCTTCTACAAGTCCGTTTGACTTGATTCAAAAAAGGTTCGGTCGCTATTGACCTGTCCTAAGTGACAGACTACTTATAAAATTTCATAAGTAGTGCTAAAAAGTTGAAAAATTTAAATTCGCTATTTTTGGCAATTTTCGGGTTTTCAAACCTTCTGATTTCAATAAAGACCTTTATGAAGTTGTCAGAGGCGAGCTTCGGCTAGAGACTTGCTTCCTGATGTAAATAACTCCACCGGTTTTCATGTCAAAATCGGGGTCCGAATACCAACACAGTGATATGACGCACGCTCTGTCCGCGGGAGGTTGGATTTGAGGGCCAAGGCCTTGGAGTCGGGATAAGATCCCCTCTGAGTAATACCTGTAACGGATTCACCAGCCTAGCTTGTCTATCCTCAAGTATTGAATGACATATTAGTTGTATTTTTAAAATGATTGTCAATGTTACTTGTCAGTAATTCTATTTTATCTTTCCTTCTACAGAATATGGGAGGCAACTCAAAATTTCCATTTAAAAAGTGCTCTTGTGATGAAGTGAAGAGAGGTGGTGAGTTTAAACGCCACTTGAATAACTATAAGAACACGCCTCACATTCATGTTGAGAAAGGTGTTGTTTCCGGCTGTACACATTGCCAAAAGTTTTTAAGAGGCAAGCAGCACAAGAAATTTTATAAGAGGCATCAGAACTGTCCAGTTGTGAAGTTCCCAAATTATGCAACTTCGGACATAGGCAAAATCATAGCCCCGTATTTTGAATTGGTCGATTTGGATCAAGAACTGCAGAATGCAATTGCAGATATCATAAATCCTCCTGTTCCGACTACAGGAAATGATCGAAGCAGTGATTCAGACACCTCAGACGAGTCCGACTCTGAGGAGGTTGTAGTGCCCGTTAAAGGAATAGCGAAGCCAATCAGCCAATCTTCCCCGAAAAAATTGAAGGGGATTAAAGCCCAAACTTTAGCCTGGAATAAGGACGATCAGGCTGCCAAAGTTAGCCAGGAGTTTGCGCTCAATAAATTGAAAGATGAGCTGAGTCGCTTTAGAAACGAATGCGAGACTTTGAGAGGTGAAAATTTTAACCTGAAAGCTCAAGTCCAGGAAATCAAGAACCTCAAAACGCAGGTCATAAATTTGGAGGCTCTTCGGGATAGGGCACTGCAAAGTGAAAAGCGAGTTGAAGAGCAGGCAGCAAATATTAAAAATTTAAAATCACAAGAAGGGGTGCTTAAGCTCAAGATTGAGCAACTAAAAATGAAAATGGTTGAGAACGAGCAGCACAAGCAGAGAAGAACAACACTCCACCTACCAATTATCAACAGCAGGATTGTTGATGACATTCTGCTGCAAAGTGAGGATGTCGACAGCACGTTCGAATGCTACGAGGAAGCAATGGCGGAGATGTGCTGTCTCCATCAAGCATGATGGCGACATCAAAGAATTTCGCCACCGGAAGCAAAAACTGCCGGCCAAGTACTTGCCTCAGCCACCACCATCGAAGGGGTCACGAACCGGCTAAATTTCTCTTATGGTAAGTTAATATCATCTCTATCACTTGAATATAATTTCATCTATTTTTCCTTCTATTTTCAGATACGACGAGAACGAACCAACGGCTCTCTTAAGGGCCACCATGGGGTAAGACATGATAGAACCTCCACGCGGTTTGCCCTGGGCAGTCTTCGGACTGGCGAATACTATCATTAAGTTGAATCTGCTATCAGTCAACTTGAACGTTGCAAATGAAGTTCGGTGTAATACTTCCTTTCGACGGGCGTTCCTGTAAAGGGCGGCGGTGAAACCCGTAGCTATGTATACCGCAAGGGACATTCGGCAATGATCAATCTTGTTAAACCTCTCTGCGTCATGTTTGCAAGTGATTGCCTCTGTCTCAACGTAGTATGCATTCGCGCCAGAGCGACATTTAGCCAACTGTCGAAGGTTGCCTAAAACTTTCCATTGCATACGTTATGAGAACCATGAGTTCTACCTGTCTCTATCAATGAGACGAATTGATGAATGGAATGAAATGGGAGGACACTCACGCGCCACACGCAACATAACACACTTCTCTCTTCCGTAGTCTAACAAGCTCTTTACACATGGATCGCAGTCGATTGCTATCCCTGTATCAGAAGTGTAAGCTATCTTAATTTTATCTAACACTATTTCATCTACCATTATCGTCCATATGAAATGTTTTAAGATTTACAAGTTAGACTAAGCGTGCTATTATTTCCAAATGAAAATGTATACATGGTTAAATCATCCACTGAAGCCCCGTTCAAGTAAGTCAGTATGAAAGCAAAGATAATACGAAATAAAAATTTATTATGGCATGTATTTCAAAAGGTCTTCATCGTCAATATCGTCCCAGAGTCTGGCTTCACATAGATAACAAAAACAGTTCACTTGCTTTAATCGTTCTTCCACTGCGAGCCTCACTTTGTCAATATACTCCCACTCCGCCATAGTTCGTGGCTGGGAGTTAGGGGTGTACCACTCCCATAATTGGTGGAGGAACTTGGTGCTGGTGATCTCCATCACATCGTCAGTATCGTACTGGAGATACTTCCACCTCACGCCTGTTAAGTCGGGACACTCCTTCTCACATACACTCTCCTCTTCCTCATCCGCTGGTAATGATAACTTTCTGATATTGTCCAGTCGGTACACCTTCTCTACCTTCCCCTTCGTTGGAGTGTTTGGTGCAACGAGCGCCTTTGATGTTGAGCATGGAGAAGAGAATTTTGTGTTTGGTGTTGTTGGAGGGCTTGTCATGTTGACTGTGAATAATGACTTTGAAATGTTTTCTAATTCTTAAGTATCAACAAGCAACCAATCAGAATGAACAGCCAATGAATGATGAATATGAAAGTATATATGCAAAGTGACATTCGTGTCATTTCACTCTGTCTTTGAGACGTATAAGTGAAGTGTTCTCTGGCGAATTCTATATTTGAGGCGTACAAGTGAATTCCAAATTTGAGTGAAGTCTCTATCTTGTTGAAGTATCAACCTTAAACATAATTTCGTTCAAATGGTAAGTTGAAAATTTCTTCACTCATCTCCCTCAAACGTGTGGCTAATAGCATTTTCCTCAATTTCAGGCATCTACTTCATCACCAACGCCCTCCCTTCTCGAGGAAAGTTTAGAGTTGTTGAGTCAAGGTAGGTTGTAACAATACACTGAGACTTTAACAGAGATGATAGAATGATTTCTCTTTCAGGTGATACCAGTCCCATCTCGAGCGAGTCCATGTCGACATTGTCGCGGGAATGCAACGATCGGGAATGTGCTGACTGTGGGCACATCTTCACGAGGAAGCGTGATCTCATCCGACACATCAAGCGAGGTGTTTGTAGACCTAAGTCAGCATCAATCTCCGAAGGTGGGGATGATTCTGTTAACGATGTCTCCTTTTCTTGCGATTTATGCATTCAGTCTTTTGAGTCACATTTTGAACTATCTTCACATAGACTTCGACATACACACAGTGACGATAGTTATACTAACGGCACCTCCTCTATCCGACTCTCTGAAGTGTCGATAAATAATTTAGTGAGGAACTACCAGATGGAATCCTCAGAAACCATTACTGACTTTGAAGAATGGTTTCATCAAAATTCATCTTTGATTGGTGCGCTCTTCAACAATTTAGTCAATTTTAGAATGAAGGCGCTCATCTATCTCAAAATAAAATAAGTAAAAATCGATCACCATACTGGTCAAATAGTAGAGAGGTTGGAGTTTCACATACCCTCCTCTCCTGCAACCGAAGTTGTAGACTGTGAGTCTTGGATAAATTTTCATATCCAAGGGTTAAAATTAAATATAGATAAACTTAACGAGCGTGATAGTGGTCTCGTTTTTGATGGTATTGAGACCGCCATGATTAAAATCACTTTATTGGAGAACTACTCTGGACGAGGCTCCTTTAAACGTCCGAAAAATTTAAGAAATAAAGCAGCAGTCATTTCTATAGATTGCGAATCGCACTGTTTTAAGTATGCCATCCTCTCCATTCTCCACTATAATGATGTACAGAATAGCCGATACCGCAAGAGTAAGTATCAACAGTGGGAGAATGAATTAAAGTTTGATGACTGCAATAGTGAAGATATGAAAATTAAAGATATAGAAAAATTTGAAAAATTGAACAACATCAAAATAGTTCTCCATGTTTGGGAAAAGGGATTGAAGGGTGTCCGCTACAACTCGCGTTCGAGTTGTTATGAGCACGTTGTCAACCTTTTATTAGTAAGACAGGATGATAGTGAGGAATGGCACTACTGCGGTATTCCCAAAATTTCTCGCTTATACCACCACCTAAGAAATTCTAGCTCATCAGAGATTTATTACTGTGACAGATGCATTCGCAACTTTAGGAGTAAAAATAAATTTGAAACTCATTACGAATGGTGTAAGCGAGGTAAACTACAAATGGAGCGCATGCCCAAAGATAAGGAGTTTTCATGTAGAGAGAATGGCGATGAACTAAGTCCTCTTCGTGTCATCTATGCTGACATCGAATGCTATATCGATGATATCATCCACAAGCCAGCAGCCATATCCTGCTATGAAGTATGGCATGACCATTTCCAAAATAGAAAAAATAAAATGCACGTTTGGCAAGGTGAGTATTGTATTTACCAATTCCTACAATTCCTCGAACAGGCTGTAAAATTTCAACAAAAGTATGATGGTGAACTCTATCGCAGATCATTGCATATGACAGCAGATGATCAAGCAAAATTTGATAGTTGCAACGTTTGCCCCAAATGTAGGAAAACATTTGATAATGATAAGATTAAGAAAGTGCGCGACCATGATCACATCACTGGTAAATTTAGAAACGCACTATGTTCAAAATGCAATTTTTCACTTAGGATGAAACGGCGTACATTACCCGTCATTTTCCATAATTTCAAGGGCTACGACAGTCATATGATAATAAAAGGAGGTTTAGGTCAAATGAAAGAGTGGAAGCTTGATGTAATAGCACAAACGAGAGAGAAGTTTATGGCCATGACAGCAAAAGTGCCTGTCGATAAAACTAAAGAAAATAAGACGGTCTATTTTGATATAAAATTTTTAGATTCCTACCAATTTATGACTGCATCACTGGCCTCTCTCGTACAAAATCTAAAGTCTCTTCCACTAACACAAAATCTTAAGAAACAATATCCAAATCTAACCGATGAAGTCATCACACGGAAAGGAGTCTTTCCATATGCATATTTTGATGCGATTAATAAACTCGGCGAGACTTCTCTTCCGCCCATAGATAAATTTAAAAATGATTTGAGCGGTGCAGAATGTAAGACCGAAGATTATGATCATGCACAAGATGCATGGATAAAATTTGACTGCCATACATTTGGCGAATATATGATTGCCTACCTTAAGTTAGATGTATTTTTGCTGGCTGATGTATTTCAGGAGTTTCGACGAGTGGCATTAGAAGAAGATAAGTTAGATCCCGTCCACTTTGTCAGTCTGCCAGCCATGTCATTTAAGTCTGCTTTTAAAATGACTGGTGAGACCATTCATCTCTTACAAGATCCAGAGATGTATAATTTATTTGAGCGAGGAATTCGCGGTGGTCTCACATTTGTAAATAAACATAGGTTAAAATCAAAATTAGTAGGCGATGATCAGACTCATCTTAAGTATTATGACCAAAATAATTTATATGGTAGTTCACTATCCAAACCACTCCCTCACTCTGAGTTTAGCTGGTTAGATGATAGTGAAATTCAGCATCTCTCCAACCCTTCTAACATACTAGCAATTCCAGATGAAGGTGATTGGGGATATTATTTTGAGATAGATCTAATCTATCCAAATCATATTAAACATAAAACCGTAGATTTTCCACTCGCACCCGAATCAGGTGAAGTGACGAAAGATATGTTTTCCGACTTTATGAAACAATTTCATAAAGATTTAGAATCATGCGGTCAACCCGACTATAAGCCTTGTCGCAAACTTTTACTCACCCAGTATGATAAGGAAAGCTATCTAGTCCACTTTAGCATCTTAAAATTTTATTTAGAAATGGGTATGATTTTAAAAAGAGTTCACCGCATTATTAAATTTAGACAGAAAGCCTTCCTCAAACCATATATTGATAGCAACAGCCAGAAACGTGCACTAGCCCAAAATAATTTTGAAAAAGATTTTTATAAGTATAAGAATAATAGTCTATTTGGTAAGACGATGGAGGATGTTAGAAAACGTGTAAACTATAAACTAGTCAATGATGTTACAAAATTTAAGAAATTGGTCTCATCACCTCTATTCATCGATAGAGACATTATCGATGAGGACCTTGTAGGTGTTAAAATGATAAAATCTGAAGTTGAGTTGTGCAAGCCCATCTATATTGGTCAAGCTGTACTAGATTACTCTAAGCTTGAAATGTACCAACTCTTTTATAAAATACTAAAACCATGGAAAATCTTTAGAAAGATATTTTGATACATCAAATTATCCTACTGATCACCCACTCTACTCCATCAAAAATAAGGCAAAACTTGGCTGCTTTAAGGATGAGACAGCAGGGAAGGAAATAGATGAAATGATTCTCCTCCGTCCAAAATTGTACAGTATGAAATTAAAGGATAGCGACGATAGTATTAAGCGTGCTAAAGGCATATCAAGATCATTGGTCTCTAACATGAAACATAAAAATTTCAGGAAAGCCTATAGAAATAAATATATAATGTTTGTCAATATGACAATCTTAAAATCTAAGTCGCATGAGATCAAAACTCATACTTTTAGGAAACGGGCGCTTTCAGCATGGGAGGATAAGAGGTGCTGGTTAGAACACAACATATCTCTTCCACATGGACATCCTGACACAAACATACCACCACCCAAAAGAATTAAACTCACACTACCACATTCAGGAGACGTCTTAGCATAATCATCCTTAACTTAGTATTTTATGTTGATTTCTGTAGATAAACATTGCTGTTTTATGTATCGCATGAGATCGCTTCTTCCTTGTGAATATATGCCTACAGTCAGCCCATTCCCCCTATATCTGTGAAAAGACTTTTTCATATACATATTTTTATTTCAATAAACATATCACAATGACTTCACTTTATTTTCCGAAACACTAAAGTTACGAGGGATTTAGTATCTTTCACATGGATGCACTCTTGTAAACCATTGGTAATTTTGATAGTAATAGAGGGTATAGTTTGTTTGACGACGGGATGATAGAAAATAGATTCAAACATCTTCTCGACTATTCCATATGAAGCGTCTTTATCATGAATGAAATCACGTAAAATGTATTCTTTTTTCTCACCAACAGAAATAGGTAGAATCAAATCACTTTGAATGTAAAGGTGCTGTTCATGTTTATCAAGTGTCATTGGTGTTTCTATACCAATCGTATGCGCAGCAGCAAACACAGTTTGTAGCATTGAAAACCAAAGAGTTTTTTCAAATTTTTACTCAATTGACATTGAATGTCATCACCCAGTTTCAGAACAACGCGTTGATTTTCAATTGAAAACGAAATGTGGTGTGTCTTTACATCATATTTACTTTTCATCACATGCTTCAACTTCTGTTGTATATAAGGATTTACTACATGAATGAAGCTTTCAACTGTATGATATAGACGCGGCATTATATTGATAGCAACTTAAGATTCTTCATAAGACTGGTAAATTTTCTTGATGCGATCGCCATAGATGTCCACCCACCATTCATCATTAACTGAATCAGCTTTAGTGTGATATTCATGAGAAGCATACACCACACCGCTTCCAATAATAGGAGTATAATGTCTTACAAAATGACGCAAGGTTAGAGAGAAATAAACTGTAAGTTTGTCATTATATTTCTGAATAACCAACTTATTTTTGTCCGCCATAATTTTCTCTCCATACTTCTTAGCCACAGTCTCATTCCATCGTTTTACTAACTCAATAAGTGATAAAGGTTGAACACCACGCTTTTTCAAAATGATGCGTTCTTCGCATTCTACAACATCTTCATCAAATATTTTAAATCTATAATGAAATTTATTGATTCGATTTGAATAAACTTTTCTAACATTTGCAGTAGCAATTGACGTTAGATATAGTCCATGGCCAAAACCGAGATGCGGATAGAATTCATTATCCAACCTCAGTGTAAGACCTTTAGTAAAAGAATGAAAGCGAAGGAACTGTCTCCCACTCCAATGATAGATAGTAAACTCATAAACTTTCTGATCCTTATTCTTCATGATGGAAGTATTACCACTATTGAATGCCTTAATAATTTTCTCATTCCCAAATGAACCATAATAATCTGATTTTATCTGAATCCATTCATAGTTCCACTTTCCATCTGATGTTAAATTGTATGGGAACTGGAATGCATTATTCATCGTTATTCCATCATGGGTGCGAGGAGTCAATATCATTTCTTCCAAATCATTCACATTCTGAATATTGCTATCATAGCAAATACTAGAAACGCCAACCTCCCATTCACCTTCTAAATGTAGTGGGCGATTTAATTCTACTCGATAGTCTGATGGTTTATTTTTGGGAAATTTATTCATAGAAGCATTACTGGGCAAGTAGATTAGAAACGAGTCCTTATTTTCACTTTCCATATTATTCACATTGGAAAAATATATTAGCATACTTTTGCATTAACTCTTCATTCGGAAATGGAGTGTGATACTTGTTACAGCATCTTTATGAAAAGGAATCAACGCACCAGCATCGTCATAAATGGCAATATCAATTTGTGGGATGTAGTTTGATTTCAGCTTTGTATAATGCACTTTCTTGAAAGTATGCTCAGATAAAATACTGCAGCTTTTTGGTTGGTATGGTATCATTGCTAGCAATGGAGCTTCAACATCTCCCACACGTGCATCTTCACCAATATTGGAATATATCTGAAAATAGTTAATACGACGCGATGGCGACATGTCAGCGCTAGCTTTGGTTACAGTACCACTTTTAAAGATATTTTGATCAAAACCCAAAATGTCCATTAGAGTTTTATCCATAATTAGTTCAATACCTTTTCCACTTATAGTGAGAGACAAAGTACCTTCTGTTTCAGAAAATGAAATATGTTGCTCATTAATCACTTCATTTAAATAATCTACAACCAATCAACCGAAGTAATAATGCGAGGCATCAACACTCTTGTTTCATGTAAGATACCACCTAAAGGCTCTACACACTTTCTGTATAAAGATACGATCCATTCTGCATTAAATTGATTTGACCTTTCTCATGGTAAATGTTGCATATCAGATTTTCCATGAACAGCTGCAGAATGATGTCGTAAGAACTGATGAAAATCTTTTGAACAAACTAATACTAGATCATCATCATTTAATTTACTTATTGCAATATGATTAGATGATTTGATATAAGTCAATGTTGCCACTTGTTTACCATCAACTCGAAGGAGATAATTAAATTTCTTCAATAATGTTTCAGGAGTCATGTTTGTCTTTCTTGGCTTAATCACAATCTTCTTCACCAACGTCTTCTCATTTTTTGGAATAAGATCTACATAATAAGCTTCCTCTCGATATATTAACTGTTTATGACCACTTATGTGGTAATTAACGTTAAAATTATCATAGCTTGTTAAGGCGCTAGCGAGGTAACCTAAATCATTTCTTAAACTTGGACTTAAACCAACAATCCAATCTTTCTCAACTACATGATGTACATAATTATGATCATCATTGTGCGGAGTAAATTGGACAATATGTTTACACGCTTTATTCACGAAAAACTTTTTACACTTTTTAAACTTTTTACATGATAAGAGATCTTTCTTTGCCCACTGTGGAATGTATACTCGGCACCCCTTTTCACATTGGTAAGCAGCTGCACGTCTCATATTAATAGTCATCACCTCATGATCAAAAGTATAGACACAGTTGCTATAAACAAGTTGAGTGACACCCACTTCCCAATTTCCATTTAGCTGTTGTGCATGATCAATGGGAGTAGAAAAGAGTGCGGCTCGATTACTAGCAAATCTCTTTGTAGCCGCATTGCTAAGGAAAATATGATAAAATGACATTTTTATATTGCTGATCTGCGGCTTTGCATAACATCATGAAGACTTGGATTTTGGACTCTCTACAATATATCAGAGTTGATCGTGATGGAAACGTACATTTCAAAAATTCTCATGGTCATACATCAAGAGGTATTACATTAACATGGCGACAATTTGTCAACCTCAATGATATCATGAGGGATTTGGAATATTTTGAAACATTAAGATTCATCTCCTTGGGTGATCAAGTTTGGCTTCAACATTACAGAAATGAAATTCAAATCTACCATTCCGATTCCACAAACTGTTTCTCATTTCGCAAATACAATTGGGAGAAGTATAGAAGATACATACATCGCTCCATCATGACATTTATTCGTCGTGAGTTCATCGCCCTACTATGCAAATCTTAATCAGACATGACTACCACGCACCATGAGTTGGAAATTAGATTCCCTACAACGTATTGAAACGGATCATGATCGAAACGTCTATTTCAAAGATTCAACTGGAAATGTGAGAAGAGAGTTTGCTTTATCTTATCGTCATTTTCAATCTCTACATCATATCATGAAGGATCTGAAATACTTCCATATGAAAAGACATTCATGTATTGGAAATCGCATCTGGTTGCGCGTCAACAATCAGCGAATTCAACTCTATCATTCCCAACTCCATACTAACTTCACATTTCATCAAGGTAGTTGGGAAAAGTATAAAAGGAAGGTACATCGTTCAATTTACTCATTTTTTCATCATGAAGCGCCATCGCTACACCATCGTCAACATTCTCCGTCGCTTCAGACTCTACACCAAAATCGATCTCACAACATTACACCAACACCTTCCAAACAGCAAGTATTACCCGGGCCGTGCTCAAATGTTAGTGGTGAAGATGAACAATTCACGGAATCTTCAACTCTTCCCAAATGGAACTGTACAGATTCTCGGCGCCCTTTCTCATTCATCGGCGCAGTCAATGCGCTTAGAGCTACAAAGACTACTACGTCGGATATGGAAGAGGGAGAGGTGTGTGATGTCGAATCTGACGGTGGACAATATGGTGATCTCTACTCAATTGAGTGACAGTCTATCATTTTTGAAGATTCGTACCAGCAGTTACAATTTGTGTTATGAACCCGAACTTTTTCCTGCAGCTCTCATTAGTTGTTGGTTACCTGTGCATGTGGCAATCTTTCATAATAGTAAAGTGATCATTACTGGACTAAAATCTCATGTGCAAGCAAATGTGATCCTAGACTATCTCATTGAGTATGTACGCACCCAGCGGATTGTAAAATAAAAAACAATTTTTCCAACATGATGTTTTTATTTCAAATCATGATAGAACTTACAAATCATTTTTTCATTAGAGGATGGATTACATGAAAAGTTTTGAATAATAGATACAAATCGAGATACATGTAAACGTTTTAAGATGAAGTACAGTACAAAAGCACCACACGTTGATGAAAGTGGATGTTGTAGTATGCGTTCATTTCGCTGATATTGGCGCGTATGTTTTCTCAACCACTGCTGTGTTGGTATATTTGGAGGTTGAGCAAGAGAGTCACGTAAAAAGTCACGCAAATAGTTCACCACGTCGGTCTTCTCCAATAAAGATCGCTTTCCAATGCTCACCGCCTAAATTCTGCGAATGAGTGTTTAGCACAATAAAGATGGGATAGTGATTTACTGCAGGTGGTAAGGTATCGAGTGAATAGACATTATCGAAAGCTTTCAACGTCGCTTCGTCTGCATTACGCTGCACTTTAGTCTTAATATCGTCAGCAGTCAACCAACTCATTAACGATTATACTGAAGAATCACGTCACGATACTTTGTAATTTCAATGTTTGAATCGAAGACTGCATAAATTAATACATTGATCGTCTCAGGTAGTGTTCTTTTGAACGTCAATTCCAAACGAATATTATGAGGCACGTTCGCTTGACGATAGGGTGCACTAATATCGCTGTCAGCAGTCAAATCAAATGCATAAATAGTATATCCACTCTTAAACTCTTTCATAGTGAGTCCGTTGGTGTCATCCGTATTGTAAAACCCAAAGACATCCATAAAATCAACATAACTGCGCAGAAATTGATCCGCAGCAAAATCTGGTTTGTAGGGTGGACCAGGATGACCCACACCATTTACACATAAAGCAATTTCACTTAACTGATTGTGTTTAAAATTGAGAGGATTCTTCTTTATATTACCATTAAATGCATCATTTTCAAGCATTGCCACCATGAGGAGCTTCGGTGCTTCCGATGAAAAGAGGCCATCTTTCATGAAACTCTTTTGATCTTTCGGAATTGTGAAGGTGAGAAGCTTTGTATGCTGAACGGGGTAAATGGCATTTTGGTGGTTAAGACCTTCAGCATGTCCTCTAATGACACTTGGATTCGGTACTACTCGACGAATGTAAAGTGCAATATCTTCCACATGAATTCTAAAATTGTCAACTTTAGCAAATGCATTCAGCGCAAATTCAGGCTTATTCAATGTCAGCTTGAGTCGCATGCTGGTATTACAGAGTAAAAACTTTGACTGTCTAAAGAAGTCTAAATTCAGCGGACCATATAGCTGACATACTTTACTATCTTTAATCATAGCAGATCGCTTTACAAAGCCACTGTTTGTTTCAACATCAAATTTTCCTGCTTCATCTCTGTACCATCCCATGGCTTCCATATGACTTTTTTGTGCTGCTGGATGAAACTGTGATACATGATTGAAATATGATTTATAGGGATAATCGCTTTGACCACCTTCCACCTGCTGCTCTCCAATCGTTAGAGAGACATCACGAAGTAATGTAGTCAATGGTAAATTATTCAGTCCAACTTTATGTGTATCGTCAATAGCAGTTCCATCTGCTTGCTGAATTCTAAACCTCAAATCAACCATCGCATAACTCAAATCTATGTAGTCATCACTACCACCAGGAATAACAAATTCAATGGGGCCAGCATTCTCAGCTGTTCGAGGATGATAATCTACAATACTTGAACTAAGAATATCTGTCTGTATGGCTTGTTGATCAAACAAACAAAAACCGGAAGTTTTACACTCCATGATTAGAAGTTATAGCAGCGTCGTCGTTTAGCGCCTGATGAATGATTAGAACCTCTGCGACGTTTGCGTGAATGCCTTTTGACTGAAGATCGCACCTTACCAGCTCCGCGATGTTTCCTCCTTCCTTTATTCATTCGTTTAGGTGATTTCTTTCCTTGAGTAATACCAGCAAAGGTCTGCTTCAATGTTTTTAAAACGCGTTCCTTCCCACGATTCAACAAACTGCTCTTAAAACTTCTACCTCTGGAAAGATCACTAGCAACATCACCAGCAAAGCCAACGGCATTACTTAAAACATTTCGTTTTAAAGATCTACCGACATTGGATATGAGAGGTGCTACAACAGATTTCAGTGCACCAAGTATGCTACCTCCACGTTGGCGGCGAGCGCCGATGTAAATTTGTCCTCCACCACTTACATAGGAGGGTCGTGAATAAAATGAGGCAGTTGGATTCATAGCTCAAACCCTAAACATTGCTAGTTACAACTTTGCATGAATCACTGTCGATCACTTAGATGAAAGATGTCGGCACGACGCATCCAAGAGTTCATACTTGAAGGATAACCAGTCCATTTAACAAGACACCATTCTTCACTTTGCCGTTTTTTACATCGAATGATTTTCTCTACCAAATATGTTTCACTTTCAGTGACTACCTCAATCTCATCGCGGTAAAAGCTACCCTCAATTTCTTCATTATCGTAATCTTTCAACTTGTAGGTGGTCGGAGAGTCTTTTTGATCAATCCTTGATACTGTAAATACCTCCTCTGTCCAATTCGGAAGGTACCCTTTAGCAAAAACACTTTTCACTTTTGAGATACGAACTTTATCACCAATTTTCACATCACTTTTCACATGAGTGCGTTTACGTTGGAATGATTCGCGCACTTTATCTACATTGTCAGCATTTACATCTACTGGTCTGAGTCCAATAGAACGATGAATAGAGTAATTGTAGGCATGGAGTGTATCTTGTAGAACCTTTGTCCAATTTTGTGTCAAGTTGGCAGTAAAATGTCGCCACAAGCGATTTTTTAATGTGCGATTAAAACGTTCAACGAGTGCAGCTTTATAAGCACTCTTTACACTAAACAACTCAATATCATGCCTCTCAAATAATCTTCTCACATGCTGATTTTCAAACTCTTTTCCTTGATCACTCTGAATTCTTTTTGGAATGCGGCCTTCTCGAAAAATTGTTTGGAATGCTTTTGCTACTCCTTTCCCTTCTTTAGTTTTTAAAGGCTGAGCCCACGCATAACGCGAGAAAATATCAATGACGGTTAAAATAAAATTATTGCCCGAGTTATGTTTTGAAATGGAGGCAACATCACACAAATCTGCTTGCCACTGTTCATCGATGTCATGAACAACATAATGGCGGGTGCGGTACTTCTTTTTCGCTTGTTTGTAGAGTGTATAGGTAGCCTGACCCTTTAACCATCGTTTCACTTGTGATTGTGGAAGACCACTCGCTTTTGATAATTTCTTGATCGATGCAAATCCTGCCGGATGTTTTACATCATCATAGATTGACTTCAAACGTTCAGTCGATGACGACTGACTCTTTTTCCTCCTTCTCATCCTTTTGTTTTCTTGCCTTTCTACATTTACAAAAACTGCAGCATTTAGCTTTAGCGGTTTTGCGATCGTGTTCACATTGCTTAGGGGTTTCATTGTGAGAGCTGGCGCAGCAAGTGCAAGTGACAACGACATTCACCTCTGGCGGCTCATTACATGGCAAGCAACACATCTGCTTCATATTAATAGTCTGAGAACATGTATTTCTTGGGAGGAGCTGTTTTACGTTTTCCTTTTACTAGTTTTAGTGGTGGCGTAGATCTACGTCGAGTTCTTCCTCTTGTTTGCTTAGTGAGTGTGGGAGGGGATGTAGAAGGTGACGTCTTAAACCAATTTGTTGGCATTTTCATCGCCTGAAGCATTGGAGCAGTAGCCACTGTTGAATCAAGTTCTTTCAATGTCTCATTATTTAAAGCAAATTTTGGCACATTATGCTTTTTTAATAGTTTAAGAAAGTATGACCAACCAGGTGGAACATAGCCCTGACGGCGCTTTCTACGTGTCGCATACTGAATCAAGTCTTCATAACGTGAAGCATCAATCACTTTATTTTCATCTGTAATGATTTCTCCTCTATCATTTGCATTGAGATGGGGTTCAATACTGTTGAAAAGAGATATGGCATGTGCGCGAGATGCTAAAGGTGTAGCAGTCGATACAGAGTCACGCATCTTATTCTTCAAATTTTTCAATTGCTCAACAGTTTCCGATTGTAATAATACAGCACGATGTGGATGTTTGATGTGAACATTTTGCTGATAATCTATTTCTTTCTTATACATTTGATTTGCAAGAGGTTGCTTTACTTGCTGCATGGCAGTCAATTGTACATATTCATCCTTAGGAATAACAATCATGCGAGAATAAGAACTCATAGTTTGTAGATAATCATGGGAGTTTTCAAAATATCACTTCGAAATCTAAATTCTTCCGGACACTCTTGCGTAAAGTCAATGAATAAGTAACCGTATGGTTTTTCAGTAGCTGCTTGAAAAATTTCAATTAAGGCTTTTGATCCTCTGGGTGCAACTTGTCGCGCTAAAATTTCAAATTGACTTTTATCTCGCGGATTCTTGAAAATAGCATAATAGTGTGTATTCAGGTTTCGTGTACGAGCTTCTTTTCCATCAGGAAACAAATTTTGTGTGATATAGATGATAAAACACCTTTTATGATGTGCTGCACGAGTGAACATATCTGTAACATCTTTGGAATTCTTACTTTCTTTTAATAAATCATCCAATACAACAACATCATTAGACTGAAGTTTATCCACTGGAATAATTCCTTCATGTCGAATAAAGTTGCGACTTTGCAATTCCTGAAACAACGACGGTTGATAAATACCATAACACCAAATCACTCGATTGATAGGTTCCTTAAACAACTCCCTTCTTTTATCCAATAAATTCAGCGTGAAAACAGTTTTTCCTGCATGAGATGGACCTGATACAGTCAGAACTTTATCACATTGAAGTCTGAAATCCATTTTATTACTTTGAGATTCAACATTTGCATAATTAACGCTTAGAGCCAAAGATATTACCCAATAGGTTGCCCACGGCAGGAGCTATCATTGGAAGTATTGCTGAAAGGAAACCGCCCTTTTGTGTTAGAGTTTTCCTCTTTCTTTTAAGGGTGACTTTAGGATTGGAGATGAAACGCAATTTCGTAGCATATCGCTTAAGTAACTTTCGTTGTTTTGGCGCTAATTTCTTCGTCCTCAACTTCCTCACATGTGAAATAATTTCACAAATGAATTTATCGTTAGCATGTCGTATAGCATTGTATCGCTGATTTGCTTTCATTCGTCGGAGAGCTTGAATGGCTGAAGAAAACTTTTGACTTTTACGTTTCGTCATTTTACGTTTCGCCATTTTCCGTGTTAGTCTTTGCTAAAACCTATCTTTACCACATTTGCATAAGTACTAACTATTGCGACATAAGTGACACTCGAAATGAGCAATATCACAGTGGTTACATTGGCAAAGTTGAATGCAATTACGCATGAAACAGCGTTGACAAAAAGCATGCTTACATCTCTTGAAGATGCGCTTTTCATTTCCATCCTTTCGCTTACGTACATCGCAACACATAGTTTCACCGTTACTGATGTCTATAGCAAGTCTTTTTGAAGATATGAATTTGCTAGCCTTTTCTAAATAATAGACGCATGTACAGAAGGAATATACTTCGAGAGTGAGCAGACATAGCTCGAAAACCAGTTGTGCTACAATCAAGTACCACTGTATTTTCAATTTTTCTTTATAGAAAGTTGAATGTGAATATCTGAAATCGCTTCAATCACTAGACTGCTACCATGATGGTTAAATGCGTTAAGACGGTCAGCAATTTTTATCATATGTCTTTTAAAAAATTCTTCGGGGTGATCTACCACTTCCATTGAATAAGAAGCAAAATGGAAAGAGCGACTTTCCACCTCTTCCTTTCCAAAATGACTAAACTTAATTTTCGCAACTAATCGCGCCATGATAATGCTATCAGAGAATGTATTCATTTAACTCTAGAAATAGAGTGCTTGCATCATCGACTACTGCTTCGATGTCGGTCTCATCTTTATGAAAATTTATCACATAATCTTGAACAGCTCCTTTTAAACTTTGCCTATAAAAATGTAATGTTCCGCAGTCGTTTGAGAAAGACATGATCGCCCTTTATCTAACCCATCCATTGCATGAAAACAACTCTTCTCATAGTAACATTTATTGAATAATAGTAACAAGCATGCATTATAAATCAATGGTTTGAAAGAGATAAAATAGATACAGCTGGTAACTATCATACAGCGAGCAATGATAACCATACAGGACTTTGGCAGTGTTGAGGTAAGGAGGAAAGAAGCATTGGTTATGAACGTAGCTACTACAACGAACAGACAAAATAGGAACACACAAATCCTTAAAACGTTTCGTGACTTCATGGTAGTGTTGATTCACTCTACTATCCCAAGGCGGGAGCAAAATATCATCAATGATTAGATTGGGAAATACTTTCCTCTACTTACCAGGATTATTACAAAAGATGCGTATAACATTGAAAGTAGCTAACCATCGTTTAAAGTCAATAAGAAGAGCACTCTCACAAGAGAAGCCATAGTCTTGCAAATATTTCAGATTAAGTCCATGAATGTGTTTTCTCGCCCATTGATCAACATTGGGATCGCAGTTGGCATGTTGATGATAGACACTAACAATCTGATATGACCAATTGTTCATAGCAATAGCACTGAGCTCCTGTACAGGTTCACCCTCACAATCCATAAAAATGATGATAGAAGCCTAAAACGGAAATTACACATCTAAGGAAACGTTCTATAACATATTACAAAATGAAGAATTACATCGATGCTTTTCACGACAAAATACACAAATGATATGATGGCAACGAAGAAGTAAAATGTATCTAATAAGACCACGTCTACGACACTCAAAGCACATAAGCGAATTGTCATAGGGTAGAGTTAGGAAAGGACTAGTAATTCTCCTTCTTTGATTTGCGTTTTGATGCAGCATTCTTCTCCGACTTGCGCTTCGTACCACTGCTGTTAAGGATTTGATCAATTATGTCATCCACGTTGGGTGGTTTTGGAATATATAGGATGGATTCCATATGTATGGAGAGAGAGGCTATTTTATTATCCTTGTGTCGACCATAATATAGCCCATTCACTTTTAAAAGGATATCCCAAGTACCTTCTCCGAGCTCATCACATCTGATGGGTATTGAATGATCTCCCTCCTTCTTATAGTAAGTACACCAATGTGATACTGGTAGGCAAATGTGATTACCATCCCAAATCTTTCTATAGGGAGTATCCTTGTCATCTCTCGCCTTCCACTCTTGAGCAAGAGGAGTAGGAATGTCCATATTTAATGTCACATACTCCTCAATAATATCAAGTTGGTGGCGAATGTACGGACTCACGGGGATCAGTATGTAGTCCCCATACTGATTGCGCATTATCTTGACATCCGTGGAAGGGAGCATTCCCGTTTGGAGTACTACGCCATGATCGTCATAACGCAAGACTTGTTTAAATTTACGCTGTAGCGGTGTAGGATTATGTACCTTGGTTGTTTCTTCCACTGACCTCAGTTGTAGATGATCTGATCGTAGCGAACCTTGTAACGTTTGACCGCCATTTTGTCCTACTAGTGTAGCAGATGGAGTAGATGCCTGAAAATGAAAAAGATTGTATTAAGTTTACGTTCAAGGGAGGAGAGGGAGGAAAGTAGCGACTTACCATTTTAGTTGGATAATAGAATAGGGAACTAGAGAGAGAGAAAATGTGCGTCCGTCACTCGTGTGATTCAACGATAGAATGATTCTCACTGTGGAAGGCTCGATATTTATATAGAAATGCTTGATTCTCATTGGATGATGATCCTCATTGGACATTAACATCAAGCTGATTCCAAATCTGAAATCCGTTTTCCAATCCGATGCTTCGTTTTGAAGCTACAGCCCAAAACGTCCCAAATTCTAACTCTGTCGTTTTTCGCCAATGTCCCAATATCTTAAATGGCGTCTCACATCTAAACGAAGACAGATATGAACAAGCCGATTCTTTCAGTGAATTTGTCTCACTCTTAGCTTTCAAACCAGCTATGGCACGACAAAATCCGACCACTAGAAGCCAAGATCGAAGCGAGCTGTCCAGAGGGGGGGGGACGTCAGCGAAAATTTTTCTCTCCGATGGCGTTCAAATTCACCATACCGATGCAGAATTTCACGCTGAATCCGAATCTGGCCTCCGTTTTCCCATCCGATGGTTAGTTTTGGTGCTACACACCAAAACGTCCCAAATTCTAACTCTGTCGTTTTTCGAAAAATGTTGAAAATTTTTTCTCGCCGATTGCCTTGAAACTCACCATACAGATAGAGAATTTCACGCTGATTCCAAATCTGAAATCCGTTTTCCAATCCGATGCTTCGTTTTGAAGCTACAGCCCAAAACGTCCCAAATTCTAACTCTGTCGTTTTTCGCCAATGTCCTAAAATCTTAAATGGCGTCTCACATCTAAACGAAGACAGATATGAACAAGCCGATTCTTTCACTGAATTTTTCTCACTCTTAGCTTTCAAACGAGCTATGGCACGACAAAATCCGTCCACTGGAAGCCAAAATCGAAGCCAGCTCTCCCGAGGGGGGGGGGACGTCAGCGAAAATTTTTCTCTCCGATGGCGTTCAAATTCACCATACCGATGCAGAATTTCACGCTGAATCCAAATCTGGCCTCCGTTTTCTCATCCGAGCACTCCTTCCACTCGAAACAGCCCATTTTACAACCCAACATTCAGCAGATTGCACGAAAAACATCACACACTATAGCCTCAAGACAAATCCTGGCGGTCGCCCAAGTCCACCACGACACTCTGCCGTTCCAGAGGGGGGAGTCAGACATGAAGCACCACGGCGGCCGACCACGACACTCTGCCGTTCCAGAGGGGGGGCGCGCCGGTCGTAAGTTCGCCGTTTTCTTACTACTTTTGTAAAACCGCTCTAGCGGTCCCTTGGGGTCTAAATGAATTTTTACGTATGCCAAATGGACTACGTAATGCCGCACAGACTTTTCAACGTTTGATGGATCGATTATTTGGTCATTTGAAATATGTTAAATGCTATATTGATGGCATTTTAATCGCATCTAACAGTATGAGTGAACATGTTTTGCATGTTAAGGAAGTTTTATCCATTTTGCGTACAAATAATCTTCGTGTGAGTTTTGATAAATGTTCGTTTGCTCAGTCTGAATTGCAATTTTTAGGTCACACATTGTCAGCTGATGGTCTACGTATTCCCTCTGATAAGACAAATGACATTTCGCAGTTAGACACCCCTGTTTCTTATACCCATTTGCGTCGTATGTTAGGCCTATTCAATTTTTATCGCAGATTTGTACATAACTTCTCAACAATAGTGCTACCCCTCCAATGCCTGTTAACTGAAACTCAACCTAAAGGTCGAGGTAAGCCTTCTCCATGGAATTGGAGCAATGAACATCAACAAGCATTCGATTCAATCAAGAAAGCACTTGCCGATTCACTTGCCTTAACTTATCCAGATCCTAATTCTCATGCATTCGCTGTAACAACCGACGCCTCTATGACTGCAATAGGAAGTGCATTACATCAGACAATAGAAGACGAATCCAGACCTATCGCATTTTTCTCCACTAAATTGACAGCTACCGAACAGAGATACTCCACTTTCGATCGCGAATTGCTAGCTATATACTGATCAATACAACATTTCCAAAAGTACATTGAAGGACAAAATGTAACGATATTTACCGATCACAAACCGATAGTTTCTGCTTTCAAGTCAAAACAGTCTCTGAAGAATTCTTGCCCTCGGCGTGACAGACATTTTGCTTATATTCTCGAATCATGTGATGACGTTATTCATGTTGCCGGATCAGACAATGTAGTTGCCGATACCTTATCCCGCCCAGTCTCAGCAATTTCAGTCACCCTTACTGACCTACCTGCGATCGCCGAAGCTCAACAGAATGATTCCCCAAGTCTACGTGAAAAGCATCCGCATCGATTCAAAGGTAGTCAACAGGTAGTCCATACCCAAGACCTTATATCAGCAATGTAAGCCAACGAACTGAAATAATCCGAGAATTTCATGAACTGTGCCATCCTAGCTGGAAAAGGACCTCCTCGCTTATCAAGTCTAGATATTACTGGCCTGAAATGGATAGAACCATAAAATAATTTTGCAAGCATTGTGAAACATGCCAGAGAAACAAAGTTGCTACTCATATCCGATCTCCTCCAACAAAATTATGCCTTCCCTCAGCTCGATTCGAATCAGTTCATATAGACTTAGTCGGCCCACTACCCTCCAGTGGTCCACACAGTTTCCGATATTTGCTGACAATGATTGATCGAGAAACAAAGTGGTTGGAAGCTGCTCCTCTAGTTGACATCACTACCGAAACGATAGCAACAGCTTTCTTAGAAACATGGATTAGTCGTTTTGGTGTACCTTTGCATGTCATTACCGACAGAGGATCCCAATTTGAATCTTAATAGTAGTGAAAACTGTGCCCTACTTGCGAGGGATAGGTACATGGATAGGTACATGTAAAATTTAGTGTTATCAATAGGTACATGGATAGGTACATGTATAATTTAGTTATCAATAGGAACATGGATAGGTACATGTATAATTCAGTGTTATGAATAGGAACAAGTATGAGATCTGTTTTACTGGATAGGTACATGTGTTTGGTACAATCGGTTGAGTACACTGTGTTTCGGAACGTCTATGATCGAACTTGTGTGGTTTGGTTCTGAGCACTTGGGTACGCACCGATAGACGTCCGTTTTTTGATTTTGAATGGGTTTGCTCAAATGCGACTATTGTGACTATTGCAACCATTGTAATCAAGATGACACATTGATTTTCCTTTTACGTAGACAAACTATGCTATAAATATGAGATAGTTTTTTGATGACATACATAATGATGACTAGTATCCCAACGTCGTGGGTTGTCGCAAGAGACCTTGGATATTCGTTCAAAGCTATAGAAACTGTAACAAATCTCAGTGAAAATATCAACGCTGGTGATTTAGTTGATCGACTAATGGATCTAGATGAGCATGCTATGAATCACAATTTGGATCGTAGGTGGATAGAAGATTTCTCCATGCTACACTGCAATGATAGTGAAATTAGGAGGATCAAATTGGAACGATATGGAAAGAAGGAGACATCTGACAGTGTTTTAATAAAAAGTTCTCTCAATAAAAGTGACTTCAGAAGGAAATTAGAACAAGAGACATTTAAATTATTATGTGAACGGAACTGCGTTAAATGTTTTAAACAGGAACGATCCCTTCTCTTTTTACCATGTTCTCATAGCGTTATGTGTTCTACATGTTATGTACCCTTTGAAACTTCATCTTGTCCCCTTTGTGATCAAGAAATATTTTCAACAGTCACTGTATATCGTGCATGATGAGTCATCATGCACGTCTGTGATTGGTCACTATTGCGTCTTTCTGTGGCTTTTCTATATAAGGAGGACATTGTACCGTTCTATTTCAAGCATAATTTGAGGCTAATACAATGTCAATCAGCATGTCGTTCACTACCAACATTCCCATTTCAATAATTTACCGAAGTCAACTCTTCACCGGCAATATATTTTATTCTGCCGTAAATATAACTGGCTATAAAGCGGATTTGGTGGATCTGATGGAGGAAATAGTGAAGTATTTCCGCTGCGGAGAGGACGTTGTGGTGCAGAGAATGTTAATGAGAGTCGTGAACAACGCTCTTACACGAGTTGCAAGATTTTGGCTCAATGAAGTATTTCGCCCACTAGCTCAAACGGAGATTGTACCGGAATACTCTCGCTGTTGGTGCAGCAGTATCCAACGGAAACTCAACACATGTCTCAATGACATTATCACCTCCAGCTACTATGACGAGAAGGGTGACAAATGTAAATTGGACTTATTCAGTGGACCGCCATCAGTAAGCATCAATGTGGCTGCTCAAGGACATTCTGAGGTAATCAGTTTGCGGGCATACTATGCCAATATTTTAAAGACTTTCCATTCAAAGCCCTGCTGTATGTGCTGTCCAATTTCAAAACATCTAATGAAAGACATTGAGCAGCTCATAACTGCTACAAATCAGACTCTAGCCGATGTGAGTGTATATCAGTTTCCCTCTACAACTTGTTAAGTGTTTTATGTAATCTTATAAGTACCAGCAACAAACTCTGTATGAATGCTTGTAAACTTTTGTATATAATGTTGTAAGTACTAAGCAAAAATTGTAATTGTATTATCTATTTCCATATTAGAATAAAAATGTCTGTAAAAGGCATCTTCTCGTCAATCGAAACGGTCCTTCAAACCTTCAAGTCAGTTTAAAAAGGCGTTCCAAAAGTTAAACAGGATACATGATAATAAGAAGAAGTGTAAATTGATTCAAAATTCAAGTGATGATTTCATTCGTGATTTAGCTTTTGCAATACACAAATGTCTACCTATTTACAAGCCTCTATTGAATGCTGGCTCTTTGAATAGCATAAAAAAGTTTTCAAATCCAAGGAGTAGTGATAAGAAAAGGCGAAACTTAATTCAGCGCGGTGGTGGTGGGTTTCTTAGTATGTTAAATGATATTGGAAAAAGTATTAATGGTGTAATCAATAGTCCGCTTGGAAGGATTGCAGCAACTGCTGCAATGTTAATATAAGGTTAGTGAATCATAAAGTGACACGTCATCACTTTGATTGATGAGTCATATATAGGTGTATATAAGGAAGACGCTTTAATGATATTTTACCACTTTCAAGTGACAATTCATTTGCGCTGGTTGAAAGCTCCGAATTAGTACTTGTTGAAACATGACTCAGAAAATGTATACAATCAGAGAGGAAGGTGACGCTTTTGAGCAAGATCTCTTGAAGCTTCGTCCGACACGAAAGGTGCAAGGGATTGGAAATACATTCTACTTTCAAACCTTGAATTATGGTGATGATGGCTTTTATCTTCAAGTTCCATTCTTCCACAGTAATGGTATGTCTACATCAGGGTATAGCAATATGAGACAAATGCGAGTGACTTTTCCAAAATGGCAACAGGTGATTCTTTAAAGCTATTGACTCTTTCGCGAAAGAATGTGTTGAGCTGCCTGAAAGTGCTCCCACTCATTGGAGAAAGGCATTAGAGGAAGGAGTTGGTTACAAGGAATTGCCGGAATTCGATACACTGCTTTTAAAACTATCGGATCATTTTCAAGCATTCGATCTCTTAACAAACGCGATGGAATGTGAGGATCTCAAACGAGGTCGCTATATGGGCTTAGTGCACGTTACCGGACTTTATATTGGCTCACATGGTTCGACTGGTAAAGTTGCATCTTTACAAATGAAGGTTCTTCAACTAGTCTATGAACCACTACCAATTGATAAATGTTTAATTAACATTGATAAGACTGCTTCAAGTGATGGGAAGGAAGAGAGCAAAAAGCGAGGGCGGAAATCTAAAGATGGGAATCCTAAATTGAAGTTGAAGCGCCAAGATGCTGACTTGAAAACTTTCTATAATCCTAATTGTGATGAGGAAACACAAATGTTTTAATTTGTAAATGTTTTAATTTGTAAATGTAACTTGAAAGTTTCTATTCTGAATGTAAATAAACGTGATCTGGAACATGTGTCTGTTTTGTTGTTCTAAGCAAAATTAGCGGAATGATGAGTTTAATGTTAATGGAATTATAAGATGACAGATTTTCGTCTATTCACTGATCGCACAATGTGTGTCGCTGGACCAAGTCAGTCCGGTAAAACTACATTTGTAGCTGAATTGCTACAATAAAGAAATGAAATGTTTAACAAGGAAATTAAGAGAGTCAAATGGTATTATGGAATATTTCAACTACAACTACATTCTGCATTTCGCCAGAAAGGTTATGAGGTGAAGCAAGGGTTGCCATCAACTGAGGATATCAAAGCAGGTGACTTACTAGTATTAGATGATCTATTACGAGAAAGCAAATCTTCAAAGGATGTAACTGAAATGTTCATTCAAACTGCACATCATAGGGAAGCTTTTATTATCTAAATCACCCAAAACATCTTCGATGGAGGGAAAGAGCAAAGAACTAGAAGTTTGAATACACATTATTTGGCAATATTTAAAAATCCAAGAGATAGCAGTCAGATACATCATCTCAGTAGACAGATATTACCTCAACAACCTAAAGTACTTTCAAAAATATATGAAGATGTAACAAAGAAGCAACATGGTTATCTATTTATTGATCTAACCCAGGAATGTCCGGAACGACTTCGATTTCGAACAAATATCATACCTAATTCCGCTGAACCAATGACAGTTTTCTCGGTTCACAGTTAGTATTAAGCAATGTACTTTGTTGCCTTATTATTTTCAAACATGTCGTATTCAAAGATGGTAGTCATTCCTCAAGAGGAGTATGTACAATTGACTACATTACAAAGTGCACAGGAAGTCAAAAATATAGATCAACCTATTACGAATCAACTTAAGGAACTAACACAAAAGGATATGGAAATTCAGAAGATTAAGGATCCCTATCGACGAATGCAGTTAGCAGCTGAAAACATTGACGAGAGGCGACAGATTCGTGACAAGTTGCGACGATTTATGACCTTGTCAACACCTGGACCATATCGTGGGCGCGCTGAGCGATTATTTGACTTCATTGATCCACATGTGAAGTTCAATGAGAGAGGGGAGACAATAGATGAAACAACTGGTGATGTTATTAGAAATAGTCACATAGATGACCTTCTACAATATGCTGTCAGAGATGTAAGGCGAAAACTAGGTGCACCACAAGGGTGGACATATTTTCAGAAAATTTTATCTGATCAAAATGTACCTCACAATATTATTGGAGGACCGACTGTGAATGAATTGGATAAGGGTCACTTACAAGATGAAACAAAAAGTAAAACACCCACGATGGCGGTCAAGCGAGAGCTTCATGATCCCGATGATCTGCAACCAAAAAGAGCTACTAGGCGCTCAATGCCTGTTGCGAAGGAGTATAGTAAATATTAATCAAATATGAATTAACCCTTGCCTCTCTCATATCATGTCGTTACAAAAATTTTGCTGTTGTTTGAAATCTGCGCTCGAAGGTAAAGCAGAAGAGGGCATAGAGGTTGATATCAATTGTGTTAGCAGTTGCTGTGCGAGTTATACGCGTGCAAATCAGAACAAAGACGGTGAGTACAGCAGTGAAACTCAGAAAGATTTATTACGACTTAAATCATCCCGCAAGTTTCAGTCGTCCGGAGGTTCTAGCTCGTGCATCAGGTGTGGGAATAGAGAAAGTCAAGAAGTGGTTGAGGAGTCAACCGACTTACACAATTCACAAAAATGCGAGAAAGCGGTTTCCAACAAGAAAATATATTGTTAGCAATATAGATAGTCAATGGCAAGCGGACTTGGCTGACATGCAACAGATATCACAGTACAATGATGGCTATAAATACATCTTAACTGTAATAGATATTTTATCTCGCTATGCTTGGGCACGTGCGCTGAAATCTAAACGAGGACCAGAAGTTGAAGCGGCTTTTCAGAGCATTTTCGATGAGGGGCGTGTTCCGCAAAGAATACAGACCGATCAAGGGAAGGAATTCGAAAACTCTCATGTTCGAAGTCTCCTTAAAAGTCATAATGTGGAATTGTTTAGTGTCAAAAGTGCTTATAAAGCTGCCATGGTTGAGAGGTTCAATCGCACACTGAAGACAAAAATATGGCGCTATTTCACTGCAAAAAATACACATGTTTGGGTAGGTGAGCTGCAGAAATTTGTTAAGAATTACAATGAAAGCTACCATCGAATCATTAAGATGAAACCAGTTGATGTTACCCCAGATAATGCGATGGATGCATGGCTTCGATTGTATGATAAGAAAGCGAAAAACATTTCCAATGAAAAGAAAATTAATGTTGGTGATAGAGTTCGGATTTCAAAGGTTAAGTCTACATTTGAGAAGGGGTATCTACCTAATTGGACTGAAGAAGAGTTTTTTGTGGATGAAGTAAATACAAAATTTAGACCCACCATGTATAAATTGATAGATTACCATGGCAATCCAATTGAAGGAAAATTTTACTCTTATGAATTGCAAGTAGTAGACAGAAGTGAAGAGGTGTATATGATTGACAAAATAATTATGAGGAAAGGTCATGGCAATCAAAGGAAATATCTAGTTAAATGGAAAGGATATCCTGATTCATTCAATAGCTGGATAACGCACCAGGATCTACAAAATGTGGAGGTGGGAGACACTCGTAACTTTTAAGCTAATATAGCATGTGACTTCTTCCATATATGAGTTTAACATGTCTACTAACTTCAACATCATTCTTCCAAGCAATAGCAACCCCAAGATATTCCCAAGTAACAAACCATCTCTATACTCTGTTGAATTCGCTAATCCAATTACTCTGCATGGACCCCATGAAGTTGCTCTAACTGAAATTACTTATTACAACGATATCAGTTTGCTAAAGAACAACTATTTTGAATTACATAAAGAAGTGCCAGAGAAGGATGATTGCTTTCGCATATTTCAAAGTAGTCTACATGGTACATGGGCTTTTCATCATCTAACTTTACATCCTTTTTCAACATCTTTACCATCTGTCCAAAACATGATTAAAATTCAAAAGGCATTTGCAACGTCAACTTTTGATTCTAAGGTTCCCACAATGAGCTTGCAAGATACTGAAAAGGAAATCGGTAGAATGTTTGAACGAATAAATGATCTCTTCAAGCTGACTTTGAATAAATTCTACAAACCAGTCATAAAGGGGTCAACAAAATTGATGAAGGAAGGGAAGCATGTTCTTTTTGTATTAGGTAAGGATTTGAGTCATACTTTTGGGTATTCCAGAACACCTTTCTCATCAAGGTATTGGTACAATGGACGTGGGTGGAATTCGGAGAGGAAAGTCACTGATTTTCAATGTAGAATTGTGCCATTGTATGCATTACAAAAAAGGAGCATCCGAGTAAAAAATAAATTTGAGGTCATTAGAAGTGTTGAAGACTTTGCAAGAAAGTTTCAAGGATCAGTGCCAGAAACGTTAATGACTTGTGAATATAAGAAAGAGAAAGTAACTTTATTTACTGTTGAAACGGAGGCAGAATTTACTGTTTTTACTAAAAAGACACCATTGGAAAAGTCTGAGTCCGCTGTTATTGAATTCGGATCTGAAATGATTGGGATGTTTAAGGGCCTTGAAAGCGCACCTTGGTTGACAGAATTAAATGATACATTCAAGGTTCAATTGTCCTCTTCTAAACTCAAAGCATCAACAAATGCTTCATGGGATATCCACGTATACAGCGAAGACATATTGGGTGATGAATTGTCTACTTCAAGTGAACTTGTAAAAAGAGTTAATTTGAACATTGAAAGCTTGAAAACGCCATCTGAATTGTGTACAAAGTTAAATGAGTTTGGTGTAGATTACCTTGATGCAGATGAATATCACTTTTCTTATGACCCACATAAGAAACGCATGATTCTAAAGGTAGGGAAAAACTCTCTTATCAAGCTGGATAGCGTGTTAACGACCACATTGGGATTCTCAAAATCAATAGGCGATACAGCCCCATCACTAGAGCGTGATATAAGTAACTCATACGTCTATTGTAGCATTATTGAATATACAAGGGTTGGCGACATTGAGGCCCCACTTCTGCGCACATTTCCTCTCTCATCTGTAAGGAAGCAACTAATCAATCGAGAATTTTTTAACACAATGTATCTGCCAATCAGCCGAAATTTCATCAATAGAACTGACATATCAATTCAGGATGACGCAGGAGAAGTAGTACCGTTCTGTGGTGGTGTTACTGTTTTGACCCTACATATTAGGTCACGAGAATAAGGCTTTACGCTATTGTGACTTCCATAGTTATTCAATAGTCATAATGACAGGCATTTACAGTAGACCATCATATCAGAGCGGTTATCCCGTGTTTGTTGGAGGTAGACGACAAGTTGGAGGAGGCATATTTGGTGCACTAAGACGTATGGTTCATCCAACACTCAAAAAGTATGGCGTACCAATCATGAAACGTGTTGGAAGCAGGGCTTTAGATTTTGGTGCAAATGTTGCAGCTGATGCGCTTCAAGGTGAGGATATCGGTGAATCTATGAAAATGCGCGCACAGCAATCTTCCATAGACGCATTAGATGATTTAACAAAGACGAGACGTACAGTTCGGAAGAAGCGTAGGAAGTCAAGACAAGTTGGATCCGGTCGAGTTACTAAGCAAAGACGCAGGAAAAGTAAAAAGCCGACTAGAGCAGTACGTTCTAAATCTAGACGTCGAGTGAAAACAAGAAAGCGCAAACGAAATTCCACAGCTACTAGAAACAAGTCAAAACGAAGGAAGACAACATATTTATAGAGCTAATACGATGCAGAGTATCAATTCGGCTTTGTGTTTCTTCGATTCTCCCCCTCATCAGACAGACATCATCTCCTCAGCAATTGTAGACATAGTCCCCACAACAAATATCGATGGTAACCAACAGCCTATTCAGTTTGATATACCTGCCAATCCTCAAGATTATATTGACTGTCAATCCATTGATTTAGAGTTGTGTATACAAATTAAGAAGACTGATGGTACAAATATTGATTCATCCAAGGATAAAGTAGGATTGGCAAATCTTCCTATTGCCAGCCTGTTCTCAGATGTGTACCTAATTTTGAATGACAAACAGATTGAAGGAGGGGATCGAGCATATCCATATGGAGCATACATACATACAATGACGCAATTTCAAAAGCAAGCTAAACCGTCACACTTGCAAATTTCTGGGTGGTATGATGATCAGCAAGGGACATTTGATGATGTCTCAAATACAGGGTTGAAAAGACGAATGGATTTAACAGCGGATTCAAAGGAATTATACTTGAAAGGACCTGTCTATCTTGATTTCCTTCGTCAATCTAGATATCTGCTATCACAGGTTAAATGCAAATAAAATTTATTCGTGCAAATCCTGAGTTCGCGTTAATGGCTTTTGGAGCTACAAACTATCAAGTCAACATAAGTAATGCCGTGCTCAATGTAAGGCGAGTAACAATGAACCCGTCAGTCATCAACGAGCATGCGACAGGATTGAGGAAAAACAATGCAATATATCCAGTTAATCACAGTGTGTTGACAAACTTCACAATTGGTGCGGGATCATCCTCACATGCCTACCCAAATCTTTTTCCCACTGCAATGCCAAAGGCGGTGTATATCACATTTGTGGAAAATGAGGCATTCATTGGTGCTTTTGAAAAGAATCCATTCAATTTCCAACACTTTAATGTTAGCAAACTAGCACTCTATCAGGATGGGAAATTTGTATCTTGCAAAGCATATGAGCCTAATTTCAAAGATGGTAAATTCGCACGTGAATATGGTTCTACTTTCATCGCCCTCAACATGTTTAATACAGATGATTCAAATGGAATTACAATGGATATGTACAAGAATGGCTACTTCTTCATTATGTACAACCTCACAGCAGATGCAGATCTAGGTGGTGAAAGCGTAGGAGTTACAAAGCCTGGAAATCTACGACTGGAGGTATCATTTGAGTCACCTTTGAAGAAAACAATTACTTGTCTCATTTATGCTATCTATGATAGCAAAGTTGAGATAACAAGAATGAGAGACGTGACTGTCAGCTATCAGAGATGAGTAACTTAAGCAACATAGAAATCTTGAGGAAAATGAGGAAAGCTCATCCCTACTCCAAGACAATATTTCTCAATGTCTTTTCTAGAGATAATTTACCTGATTCAATTCCTGTCTATCCTTGTTCGCTTATCATCAATACGGATACCAACAATCTTCCCGGAAAACATTGGATTGCTGTATACATCAATCGTTATAAAGTTGCCGAATATTTTGACTCTCTTAATCAACCTCGTTTACATGATATCGCATTATGGATGAACAGGTTCTCCTGGACTGTTAGGAAAGTGACATCGTTCCCACTTCAAAGTAATACATCTCTAATGTGCGGTGGCTATGTACTCTATTTTGTCAACGAGAGACCATTGAAAAATAACTGTAAAAGTGCTTTAGAACTATTTTCAAAAAACTGTGATAAAAATGATGTAATTCTTACTAAATATGTCGAAACAGTTTTCAAATAAAGTTTTATGTTGCATCATTAACTTGCTCTCTTTTTTCCAAAACAAGGGTTTATAAGGAAAACAAAAACATATTCATATTTCATTATCTATTCACATATATACAAAATCTACAATTTGGTTTTCATGAAACATTTTTTCAAAATACATATGATGGGAGGTCCATCACCTATGTCTTTGATGCCGGTTATCACAATTTTTCCATTATGGAACACATGAACATGATATGGATGCCAGTTAGTCGATTGAGCTGCTGGAAATAACTCCACTTCATAAGTTAGATTATGTGATGATGTAACTTTACGGAAGTCATAGTGATAGTGTAATTCACATAACACGGTCATTGTCTTCACTTTCCAATCAGATAATGAATCACCAAGTAAATGTTCCAAAGTTAAGTGTAGATATGAGAGATCACCCTCCATGACCCTTCCAATACATTGGATTGTTCCATTTGGAAAGAATAGGATAGTGAGAGATTTATCCTTCCTCTGAATCCTCCATGTTAACATTGAGGGTCTTCCAAGATGTAAGCTCGTTGTCGGCTTCAATTTGCGTTTTATCAGTAACCATTGTTTTCGGTTGGGTATATTCCTCTCGATCTCTTGTAGATTGAGTTTTGACTTTGCTTTCGTAATTAACATCCGATTTACAACTTCCAACCGTTTGATGTCCTCCATCTTTAATGAATGACGTTATCTGTGGTAGCATCTCCCTTGTAAAGGTTTCCCATGTGACGTCACTGAAACGAAAAAATCGATATTCAACATCTTCCTGTTTTGGTGAGCAGACGTATAGTTTGACTGATGAATCACACTTTATCCATACCTTGTCATCGAGAGGAATCTTGATCCGAGTCTTATGGTTGTCAATGAGATCCGCAAAGTCTTTCAGTGAAGGCAATGAGTCAATACTAATGCAAACGCCACGATGTTTTCGAACACTATTTGCTATTGAATGACAAAATGCTATTCTTTTAGAATTTGTTATGTGAACGTTTTGAACGTCACTAAGTTTCCATGTTCTAATGTAATGAGGCATGTTCCAAAAGCTATGTTTCAAATTTAGGTTTAATGTTTGCCTAAAGTTTGTTATTTTATTAGCTCAACATATCGGAATGATGTTGAGTACAAATTCTTCACATATTCATTCACATTAGGACTACCTATTTATTAGTAATCATTTCTACATATCGGAAAGATGTAGAAATTTCAATTTTAGTAAGACTACTTATGTATTAGTAAGTGTTGCTACATGTCGGAAGATGCAGCAATCGAAGATCTATTACAAGTGCAATATTGTATTGTTTTTTTTTCTTAATTTAGACTTATTCTACATCACCTGTGACAGGAAGTCATCTCCTTCTCTTCGACGGTGGGGGAAGACCTAGGCTGTAGTGTCCATATGGTAATGATAAATTTTTATCCAGCCAACAGCGCTTATCCTCCCAAAGTGAAAGACCTCGCTTCCTAAATGATTTTGTGCTAACTATGTGATTTTTTGAATTTATATCTTCAGTTGTATCATTCTCACTATAATAGACACTCCTATAGTCATTATGTTTCAATTTTTTAACTGCTGCTTTCTGAATTCCTTTTGCACGTTTGATGCTATGATCCGTAGAGTCTAGATATTTCATTGAATACATTTTCGGTTTTAGTAGGATCATTTCCTCAAGCAACTTTCCAGCACACTCATCCTTAAAACAACCTAATCTAGCTTTGTTTGTAGTTGAGTATAGTCGGTGGTGACTGTCATAGTTTGAAGAGTCGAACTTTTCACCGATGTATAGAAGTATATCTTCCAGACGGACAGATGGTGATGTGTATAAACATAGGAAGAAACTGTCGGTATCACCTCCACAAAGCCGCGTTCTATTTATCAGTGGACATCCTTTTAGATCATTGTAATATAATTGATACATTTCCAACTTACTATAGTCAAGTACTGCTTGACCAACATATATTAATTTATTTAAAACTATTGAAGGTTTGTACATTTCCATATCAACCAGATCTTCATCAAATATTTTGTGTTGAACATAGAGAGGATGATTTGACAATTTCAGTAGTTGTTTCTCATTGTTGACTAGTTTAAATTTTTTCCTTCTCCTTACATTTTCCATTGTTTTAGCATATAAAGAATTATTTTTCAATTTGTAGAATGACTTTTCGAAGTCAGTGCTTGATTGAGCCCTCTTTTGAGAGTTCATATCAATGTATGTTTTTAACCAAGGCTTTTGTGTGAATTTTATGCCACTATGAATCTTCTTGATTCTCATGCCCATGGTCAAGTAAAATTTTAAAATTGAGTAGTGGACTACATAATTTTCCCTATAAAATTGATGGAGCAGAATTTTTTTGATAGAAGAAAAATGTGTATTTGGTCTTACTTTTTCATATAGATTTTTCATATAGTTTGAAAACATTCTCTTTTCAATCATCTGCATTTCTGGAGCTAATGGGAAATCGGCAGTGTCATCATGAATGGCTGCAGGATACTCTAAATCTAAATAAAAAATGTAGCCGATTTCACCATCATCATCTATATTTTGAACATTTTCTTCAATTAAAAAATTATCTAATTCACTTTCATTCAACCATTGGAAATTTGAGTGGGGTAGATTCCTACTGAGTGAAGAACCGTAAAGGTTATTAACATCTAAGTAGGTCAAGTGTCGACTTTCAAGTGTATTATTTCCTAATTCTTCAATGCGTGCACGCGCTCGGTGAATGTTGGTGAAAGTCATACCCCCTCTAATTCCTCGTTCAAATAGATTGTACATATTTTCATCTTGTATGTAGTGTGGGGGATCATTGGAAGAGAAATTTAGTGCTGAGGTAAAGCTAAGATGTGGGAGACTGACAAAATGTACAGGGTCGACTTCATCCTCACGTTGACTCAATGCTCTAAACACTTCAAATATGTCTGCCAACAATAAAACATCTAACTTCAGATATGCCAGCATGTAATCCCCAAATGTGCTACAATTAAATTCAATCCATGCCTTGTTAGCGTGTTCATATTCACTATCGGAACAGTGCTCACGAGTAAGATCATTATAGAATTCAAATTGTGGTGGTAGACAGTCTTCCGTCAACGTGTTTAAGTTTTTGAAGTATGAATATGGAAACACTCCCTTCTGATATAAAACACTATCACTTAATTGTGGAAATTCTACCCTTAATGTATCTACATGCTCATACGTTTGCAAGCCCTTGGCTAATTCACTCACGGATGCACTTAGAAATTGATATGAGTCTAAGAATTTTAGTTTAAAGTATACTGTCTTCCCTTTGTATTCATTTACAGGGACACTGGCGGATAAAGTTATATATTTTTCAGCAGTTGCTGCTACAACATCTAATTTCCAAGATTTCATTCTTCCAATCACTTTATAGCAAACGATGTGACTATCATAATTTTTAAAATTGTGGAAAAATAAGGGGAGCTCCCGTCTGTTAAGTCTTAACCGGAGATTGCATTTCCTACATAATGTTTGCCTATATCGTCCGGTGATATAATCATGATCACGAACTTTTATGACTTCATCGCTGAATTTCGATTTACATTTGTTGCAACATTCTGCATTATCATGGCGTGCTTTTTCATCCGCTGACAGTGACATTGGCTGCCTAGTTGTTGCACATTGGTTGTCATATAAGTCTTGGGCTACAGTTTCTAAGTGGTGCAAGAAACTAATAATGCAATTTTCTCCCTCAAAGAGGTAATACTTGTTTTCAAATTTCGATTGAAGGGCATTATGCCAGACATGATAAGCTCCAATAGCCGCAGGTTTATGTATTTTATTATCAATGTAGCACTCTATATCTGCATAAATTACTAAAGGAGGACTTAGTTGATATTCCATGCTACTTGTTAGTACTTTTAGATCCGATGGCATTTTTTCTATTTGTGCTTTTCCTCGAATGCAAAACTGGAAGTGTCGTTCTAGTGTTGTCTTATATGTGAATGACTGAGTGCATCTTTCGCAGAAGTATTTATGTCTTTTTAAAGTTCTCCTATACAATCTTGACAGCTTTGGAATTCCACAATAGTGTGCTGCTCCATTGTTTAGAATTAGCAAAATATTAACCGTTTGCCTACCAGTAAAGTTACTATTGTAACGAACACCTTTGAGTCCATTTTCATAAAAGTGAATGTTAATTTTAATATCATTATTTTTCTCAAATTTTGGAATATCTTTGATTGATACTGGTGTGGAAATGCTTTCCATATTTAGCTCAGATGTCCACTTACTATATGATTTTGCTTCATTCCTTGAATAAGGTACTTCATTATCATGCAATATTGATAAAACTGCATATAGGCAGCAATCATTTGCATTTAAATTAACATTAATGACAGCTTTAGAGTTTTTTAACTTCTTTGGTAGAGGAAATGATTGTCCACCTGACAGTATTGGACTTGTTATTACATTGAACTCTATATTTTGTACATCATCTATAATCCAATTGCTACCCTTTTTTGTGAAGGCTTCAATATGATTTATTAGACTATTTAGATGATCCTGAAATCAAGCATCATAGTCATAAATATAGTTTGAGGATGATGAGGTAAAGTGTGCGAGAAAAGTTTCTTCTTCTTGAGGATTAGAACGGACATAACGAATTTGTGCAATCAGATGACCGCGCAATTGATAGCTCCTTAGTAAGTCAGACACTAAATTCCCTAACATAGAACGCATGCTTTCTAAGAATGATGTTATGTCCACAGTAGGTGTTGTTGGCGTGATATCATACACACGTGCATGGCCGTTGAGTGCGCTTTCGCTGAGACTAACAGTTCCATAGTTATTATGCATATTCATCTCACTATTTGTGTTATGTACATTCATATGCTGTCGAAATCTACTTATAGAGTTATACGTTTTGCCACACCGAGAGCAGTATTGCATAAAGTTTTGTATGTTAGTTGAAGCGCTGGTTGTTGGCTTAGAAGTAGATCTATTTTGATTATTTGAATTTGACTCTGTTATGCTATCATTCGGTTTATTATTGCATACAAGTTTATGCCTCTTAAGATTATCCATCCTATTCGTCTTATATGGACACTTGCTACATTGATACGTTTTTCCTAACTTACAAAATTTTTCATGTCGTTGCAAATTGCCTATGAGAGTGAACACTTTTCCACACTTGGTACAGACAACCATGATTATTGATGAGGATTGAAATTAGCAAGCCCTTATATACATCTACCATCTAATGACGTCAGCGTCATCACCAGCCAATACCATATGTTCCGATCTGTTGTAAAGACAAAACACATACAATTTCAACAATTATTTTTTTCAAAAAAGAAGAAAATAGAAGTGAAAGTAATAAAGTTACAGTTTAACACATTTAACAATACCACTATGGTAGAGTTTTAGGTGACTGCAGCTGTCACTACAGCAGTAATGGGCAAAAGACCGTTCCAGGACAGGACAGGTCAAAAAAAAAATTGGTATCTTTAAAAACGACATAAATTCATGAATTATTTTTCAGGTTTTAAAGACCTGAATTCATGAATTTAGTCCATTCAAAAAGTACCATTTTTTCAAAAAATGGTATTTTTAAAAACAACATAAATTCATGAATTTGAACCCTTTTTCAGGTTATGAAGACCTAAATTCATAAATTTAAGCCTTTTTAAAAATACCCAGTTTTTCAAATTTTTCAAAATCTCAAATTTGAGAATTGCAATTTTCACCCTTAAAATCATGACCGTTCTAGGACACCGAAAATCATAAAAGTTGAAAATCTCAAATTTGAGAATTACAATTTTACCTTGAAAATCATGACCGTTCCAGGACACCGAAAAAATCAGAAAAATTAAGAATCTCAAATTTGAGAATTACAATCGGGCGAAGCCCTAGAACCTTCGGTTCGATTTTCATTGCTTAAATCATGACCGTTCACATGACACCGAAAACCCGGACACCGAAAAAATCATAAAAGTTGAAAATCTCAAATTTGAGAATTTCAAATTCATGAATTTTATCCATCTTTCAGGTTTTTAAAATATATCATGTGACTAAAAATATTTCTTTAAAAATGGAAGAAACAAAAGTGGAAGGAACTTCAGAAATGAATGAAACAAAAATGGAAGGAACTTCAGAAATGGAAGAAACAAAAGTGGAAGGAACCGCAAGAATATATCCTTCGTTATCTCAATTAAAAATAAGTGAATTAAATATAGAAAAACACAAAGATAGAGTAAGGTATATGAAAGATAAGGAATCTCAATTATTATTAAGATTAGAGCATTATAAAAAATTAAGAAAGAGATGGACTAAAGTTAAGAATGTAACACAAGGAATTGGCATATTCTTAACAATAAGTTTAGGTGCTTTAACAATTGTTATATCTTCAGGTGTTTTAGTAATTCCAGTAGTTGCTACAGCTTTAACAGGTACGGGTGTTTTTACAACTTCACTTGTTACAATGTTAGATAAATCTTTAATAACTAAGAAACGAAAATCATTAAAAACTAAGCATTTACATATTAAAGAAGTCTATGATAAACTACATTACTACTTTCAAAGAGTATGTGATGATAATGTTATTACGTTAGATGAGATTGAAAAATTTGATCAAATAGCTAATGAAGTAAATAAAATATCATTTAAATTACAGTCAGAAAAAGTTGGTGATAAGAATAAACAGGGTGGTAAAACTTTTACTGATGGTAAAATTTCTAATGAAGAAAATGACAAAATTTTTTTAGAAGAGCTAAAAACTTTAAGCGAAAATTTAAGCAAAACTTTATTAAACAAAACTTTATTAAACAAAACTTAAAACAGGAAAACTTTAAACGAGAAACCTTTGAACGAAAAGATATCAGACAACAAAGCAATAAAAAAATAATTTGTTCAGTAAAATGTTTTTGCTGTATTCCAATGTTACCGCAAAATTCAAATATTATATTTTAAAAAAAATATTATACCCCTATGTTGTATATTTTTTATCACTCGGTAAACAAATCTTCGATCGACTTTCAGTCGGGGCAAAGCCCCTCGAGGCGAAGCCTAGTCAGAGAACAATTGTTCGATAACTCTATCATGAATTTTTTTATCAATATTAATTGTAATGAATCCATAATCTTTTGCCCAAGCATTATTACACGATTGTTTAAATTCATCTTTATCTCTTATACATAAATCTCTTAGTAAATCACTTAAGTTTCTTGCATTTATTTCAAATAGTATAAATATATTTGCATTCTTTCTAATAACACTTCCGTCTAATGAATACATACTTTGTGTTAAATAAAAAACACTACAGTTATTATGTCTACCTCTTGTAAAATAATTTCTCTGAACTGACTGATTTCTATCATTAACACAATCATCAAAAATTACACAATGTTTCATTGTTTTATCTAGTTTACTAGGATCTTGCATATTACCACTATCATCTATTAATTGTATCTTTATATGGTTATTTTTATTAGATTCTACTAACTGACTATTTTCTACTGCTTCCTCACACCATGAACTTATTTCTTCTTCATATTCAGATTTTTCGTATTCTTCGAATAGGGAAGCAATTGCTGTTTTTTTAAGATTATTTTCAAATCCATATTTTAAAAATTGATAGACAGGTTGTTCTGCTGTTGTTGTATAAATTATAAGATTGTTATAATCCAAAAAATTTGGAGTCGTTAAAATTTTAAATAATAGATATGTTTTTCCACAACCCGATCTTCCACAAATAACTGACAAAACTTTATTAGATAAATTTGAATGATGATTAAATTTAAGTTTTTTTTTATTTAAAGACATTACACTCATTTTTTAATAAAAAAATTTATTTTTAATTTATTTTTATTTTTAAAGAAGAAGAAGAAAATTAAACTTTTCTAGCTTCGCGTGGGAGTTTATACCTCTCGAACTAAAAGATCTATCATAATCTCTTCGCCTCCAAAATTTATTTCTTGTCCTTTCTCATCAGTGATTCTAATGTTAATGTTGTTAATAGTTTTTCTTGTAATAGGGAAATATATTAATGTTTGTGGAATTACATTTAATCTATAACCAATGGGCACAGTAAAAGCTGGAAAACTGAATATTAAATTTGATAATTTACCATTTATATAACCTCCTTCAATAATGTCACAATGTACAACAATTGAATTTATTTCAGTTATTTTTGGAATCTTCTCACTTAAATGATAACCTTGACTATAAGTTTGTTTATTAAATCCTAATAGCTTTGACAATGATCTATCATGATTAAAATCAACTTGATGATTTTCGTCTAAAGTAAGAGAAAATTTATTAACTGCCGGTTCAACTGCAAAATGTAATTGTTTCTTATCTTTAAATGGTATCCCTAAATGTCTCTTAATTTCATTTGATATTGATTCAACTTCGTAAGAACCAGGAAGAAAAGTTAGTATTTTCCATGTTTTACCTTTATCAGTAGAATATCTAAATTGATCATTCACATCTTTGATAACGTTTTGAATAGTGTTAAATGTAGAGAAACTAGTCAATGCAATTTGATAATTTTTATTTTGTTCCAAATGTAGAATAGGTTCTAAATTACAAGTGTGTGATGAAGTAGTTGTTATAATTTTTAACGTCGTACTAAATTTTGATGAACCCAAAATCTCTGTCAAATTTTCTAAATGTTTATTAATTTTGTCTAAATCTGCTGAACACATTTTTAAACTAAAAAATTAAATAAATATTATAGATAAAAATCGTAGATAAAAATCATAAATAAAAATCATAGATAAAAATCATAAATAAAAATCATAGATAAAAATTAGAAACAACATATTTCAGCTACACTTTTATAATCCTCTTCATTTAGAATCTTCTTTTCTAACAGTCTTTTCAATATAGCATGAATTTCATTGAAACTAGAATTATGTCCTTCTTTTATTGCAGATATTAAAATATTTAATCTATTTAGTAATTCTTGTGGATCATCTGGTAAAAATATGGTTGTTTCTGTTTTCTGTTTTTCAGATAAACCTTTTCCTACTTTAACTCCCGTTGATAATAAATTTTCTAATTGTTTATAACGTTTAAGAGTTTTTACTACACCTACTCTATCTAATATAGTTTTATATTTTATTAGATCTTCTACAGCATAATTTTTTAAATCTGCTCCTCTTAAAAGATCAACAAAATTTCTATCTAAACTAATAGGTTTTTTATCTGGAGTAAAAATTAATCCCCGTAAAGGTTGTGGAAATATTTCTTTACCACCAAGATAAAATCTTGCAAATAATTTTTTATCTAAAAAGAAAGTAGAATGTTCGAATAACATAGATTTTGGTAATTTTTTATCTATGTTTGCCTCTAACAAACCATAGTCATCTAATAGTGTTTTAAGTATAGGATCCGCTATATCAACACGTTTTTTATTAAGTTCTTTTTCAAGAGTTTTAAATGGTTCGACAGTTTTTTCATAATCAGTTTTTACTTCTTCAGTTAATTTTAATTGTTCAAACATATCAGATTGAATACCAGCTTTTGTCATTCTATGTTGAAGATGATTTTCTTTCATAATATTTCTTTGTTTTATTAATTCGTCTAATTGTTTTATTCTTTTAAAATTATCAGCTCTAACTTTATCCATTTTTATATGTTAATTTTATATTATTATTTTATATTATTATTTTATATTATTATTTTATGTTATATTATTTTATGTTATATTATTTTATGTTATATTATTTTATAATATTTTATATTGTTATATTGTTATATTTAGAAAATAGAAATTAGAAAATTAAAAAGATAAAGTAGTTATTCCATCAGGTAAATTTTTTCTTTTATCATCAAATGGATCTAATGCTAATTTATGTTCTTCTTTTAAATACATTTTATGTTTCTTTGAATTAAGTCTATAATTATATGCTGTTTTTATTTCATTATTAAATAATGCATTTTTATAATCTTGAAATGTTATTTGATTAGCTACTGATGCCTTTGAAATTCCTTTCAATGTTTTATGTGTTTTAATATTATTAGTTGTATCATAACAGTAACATTTAGATTTTAAAAATATAGCTTCTGTTATGAAATCTTCATTTCCTTCTAATTCATCTTTTACTTTACATAAATCAGAAGGATGAATAATATCTTTTATTTTATTAATTTCTTTATCAAGTGAAGAACCATATGGTACTGTTAATTCTAAGAAAATAGAATCGGTATCTGTAAAGTGTAATTTATAGCTTTTGCCATAAGCAGGTGCTAAATAATCATATATAAAACTATACATAAATAGTTTAGCTAATTCTAATATAGTGAAACCAATGAAATTAAACTTATCATGTTTTACAATGCTTCTTCTTAGATGAACAGCACAAAGTTCATCACTGAATCTAGTAGTTCTTTTATATGTAGGTTTCCTTGTTAAATTTTGAAATCTATCTCTATCATAAACTATTTCAATATTTTGTCTATTACGCACATTTTCTAAAGTCTTACCATAAAATGCATTATTCATTAATTTGAAGAAAACGTTTCCAAAATCATCTTTATTTCTTTTAGCTATTTTACGTTTTTCAATATTGAACTCTATATAATTTTTTAACCACCTAGATTTTCTATACTCTAGTTTTCGATGTATTTTGGTGAGAATCATACCATGATCTAAATACCAATCTAGCATTCTTCCTTCAACAACATACTTTCCTTTATTGCTTTGTGTTAACATAAGTTTTTTTGTTGGTCTGTATTTTTTCGGCATTATAGATTTTTGATAATCTGAAAAATCTTCTATATTGGGAATTTTATTTTCTGGACAGAAAGGATAATATTTTGTTGCGTCTTTTATATAATCAGGGTATACTAAATCAACTTCATATACATAACCAAAATTATTTTCACCATCATATGTTCTTTGATAATCTAGATTATTACACCATGTCATTTCACCTGTTGGTAATTCTTGTATCATGCAAGAAGAATATAAGCTATTAAAATCATAATATAATAAATAGTTTTCTCTCATGATTTCATCAACTGCTGCTTGACTATCTTCATTTGATATAAGTCCTTCTATATTTTGATTAAACAATTTTATAAACTGATCGCTTTCTTCTGGAGATAAAGGTTTCATTATTCCATATTCTTGTGGATTTACTTTCTTATTATAACATTTAACATATCTATTACCTAAAACTGATGAAACACCACCTCTAATTCCAGATTCAAAAAATAATAATTTATCATATGTATTTTCTTTATAATGTTTAAGTTTAACATTTGTATGTTTTAATCCTGCTAACCATGTTAAACCTGGTGTAGAATAACAATAACATGGATCTATTCCGTAATATTCTAAACACATATCACGAAAGTTTTCGAAAAGATCAGCTAGTATTAATACATCTATCTGAAGATATTTCATTGTATAATCATACATTGTTTTACAATTTAACTCTCTCCAATTCTTTTCAGCTTCTGCATAGTCTTCGTCAGATAATTGTGATTGTTTTAATGTTGATTTAAATTTATTTATTGGAGGAAGTTGTTCTTCTTCCATAATTTTATTCACAGAATTAAAATCAGTCTTCGACTGTGAACCACAGGTTTTATCTCCAGTTATGTACTCATACGGAAATATTCCTTTTAAAGGTTTTAAATTATATTTATTTAATATTTTACATTGTTCAGATTTCAAAGTTTTTCCCATAACATCTAATGAATAAGGAGTAAAAAATCTAAATGCATCTAAAATTCTAATACAACCTAATTGCATTGAAAAATATTCTTCTTCTGTTTTACATAGTACATTTATTTGTTGTTGTTGTAATTTTTCAGATGAAAATAAATCTTTCATTACTAGATGGAAATCATATTTAGAACCATTGTAGAAATATAAAGGAACAAAGTTATATTTAAATTTATTAGCATTAAGATTACAAGAATTATGTGCTGCACCTCTATATAATCCATTTAGATGATCATGATCTTTTACCTTATCAAGATATCTACCTTTGCCAGTTTTATATTTATTTGCAAAACCTTTTCCACAGTAATAACAATTTTTTTCATCATCAAATTCTTTTCTTTCTTCATCCGTTAATGGAAGCATTGGTATATTTGTTTCAAGCAATTGCGAAAAATAATTTTGTAATTCTTCTACTTTCTTTGTAAACATTTCTGAACTATCTTCACCATAGTATTGAAAATATTCTGATTTAAATAATTCAGGATAATTTGAATGAATGTACATTCCCCAACATAATGGTTTTTGTTCAAATAAATATTTTTCTTTACTTTGTTCAGATGCACTTCTTTCAGGCGCACTTTTTTCAGAATTATAATTTTCAGAATTATAATTTTCAGAATCAGGTGAAGCCCTGGAACTTTCCGTTTGATTTTGTGTCATATTAACATTATATGCTTCAAAATCACAATAAATAGTAAAGGGTACTTTATTTTTAAAATACCATTTATTATATTCTAAATAATCATCTTTAGGAAAAGTATTTTGAACTGCTTCGTTTTGTTGACAATTCTCCAAATGTCTATTCATTTCTTCTAAAGTTCTAAAACTTGTCATACATTGAAGACAAGGAAAATTTTTATTATCTGAAGTTTTTGTAAATATAGAAACATCTTTACACAATATAAAATGACCCTGATAATATAATATATTCGCTTGTGCTGGTTGTTTTGACTGTTCTAGTTTTTCAAATTCATCTTTATATATTTCATGTGTTTCATTAATTTCTTTTGTAATATTAAATGTACTTTGATAATAATTTTGATTTAATATTTGTAGTTGATAAATATATTCTTTATCATATTGTTCTTTATATTGTTGTAGACATTTTTTAAACATTCATTTATTTTTTGATTGGTTTCATTTTCTTCATTATTTTCTTCATTTAATTTTTTATTATTTTCTTCATTTAATTTTTGAATTGTTTCTATCTTATTTTGATATTTATGGTGATATTCTTGTAGTAACATTTTTGTTTGTTGTTGATAATCTATTTTACATTTTTGTAAACTTTTATTTAAATTTTCTAATTTTTGTTGATATTCTGAAGATAAAGATGAATATTTGTAATTATAATCATCAGTACGTCCTTTATAATTATTATGATTAATCATTATTGGTGATAGTGTTTTAACAAGTTCAAATTTTTCAGTACATATTATATTTCCTTGGTAAAAAATATTATGATGCATGTAATTTCCTCTATCATTATATACTATTTCTGATTGGCATAAATTTTTATTATTCAAATAAAATTTTTTTGAATCTGAGTAAAGTGGAGTAATTTTACCAATAGAAACATAATTCACATTTAATTCAAAAACATTTACTTCTATTAAATTTTTATTCTTTTTATGAAACTTTATTAACCTATTATAATCATATGGAAATTCATGTAAACCATCCGAAAGATCAAATTCCTTTATATATTCTTCTTTATTATAATGACTTAGTCTTTCTTTATGATATTTTGCAGGATGTAAATGTGCTATAATACTCCACAGAAAACAATAATCATCTTCATTTTTTATGTTGATTAATTGAGGTGAACTGAAAGGTAAAGGAACATAACTACCACCAGTATTATTTTTATATTTATCAATTACTATTTTCTTAGATAGTATTTTAACAAATCTCCAACCAGATTCACTTAACTGGGCTTCAATTATACAATTTTCTAATTTAAGTATCATCGATTGAAATATAGGTTGTATATTATTTACATTATGAATTTCTTGTGACTTTGTAAAATGTCCTTGTATTATTTCTTTAGGAATTCCATCAGATCCATTTTTTGTATAAAGTACTTCTACATTCATATAACATTTGAAAGATTTCTTAAATATATTAGAAAAGTTGGTTAGAATATCAGAAAAAGTTTTATCGGTTTCATTATATTCAACCGATTCATTAAATAAATATTTTATATCTGTTTCGGGCTAAGCCCTGGAAGACATCTTTGATGTCCCGTGTACGGCTTCATCGGTTCGTTCAGCTTCATCAAATTCATCTATTTCGTTAAATTCATCAGTATCGCTAAATAAATATCTTCCATCTGATACAGGCGAAGCCCTGGAAGACATCTCCGATGTCCCGTGTACATGTTCATCTTCACTATTAAAAACTTTTTTATATTCCGAATGTGAATAATCATCAAACATTTTTTTAACTTTTATATCAGTGGGCAATGTTTCTAGATAGTTTTTATAACTATTTAATTTTAATATATTTCCTTCATCAACTCGTTCTACATTTTGTAAATGCATTTTACTTTGTAGATGAGATTGATAACTTCTTTTTGTTTGTAATTTTTTTTCACATAAGACACAATAAAATTTTTTCATTTTTTATTTTTTAAAGAAAAAATTTGTGTTTTAGTTTTTTTTAAAAAAAATTTTTGTTTTAATTTTTAGAGAAAAAAAAATTCTAAAATATATATAATGGAAAATATTATAAATATATATATCTGCAATCGGGCGAAGCCCTAGAACCTTCGGTTCGATTATGATAAATTTGTTTAATTATGATAAATTTGTTTAATTATGATAAATTTGTTTAATTATGATAAATTTGTTTAATTATTAAGTATTTCACTAACACCATTTATTAATGGTTTTATATCATTAGAAGTTTTTTTGGCTTCAACAAATGTAGATTTGGCATCAGAAAATGTAGATTTAACATCAGATATTATTGGTGTTGCTTTTCTTAAAGCGTTTCTAACATCATTTATTGCAATTTTTAAATAGTTTAATGTTTCATTATCTTGTAATCTTTTTGGTATTGGTATACCAAATTTTGCATTTAAATAATGATCAAAATAAAAGTAAAATGTATCAGGAATAATTTTTAGTGGTACTTTTGCTTCGGATTCTAAAAAGATAATTATTTGTTCTATAACTTGATTTGATAAATGTTTTGTATTTGCATACATTCTAATATCAAAATCTTGAGAGTTATTATAGATTTCATGTTCGGTATCTACTAATATATTTAAATCTTTATCATATACTTGCATATGTCCAATTATGGTGTCAACACGTATTATTCCATATTTATGTTGTGTATAATATGATAAAGGCATATTCATTTTATAATTTTTATTAATATCATTAAAGAATGCTGCATTATTTTGTGTAGTTGTAAAAAATGTTTGAATGTTTTCTCTAATCTTATTATCTACATCACAAGCTTTATGAGCTAATACAACTATTTCAATATTTTGATGTCTTCCTTTTGTAAATATTTCTGACATATTTTTTTGTTTTGATAAACTTGCAACATCATCTAAAATTAATAAAGATTTATTTTCAGGTGTACCAGCAAAACTTTCCATATCTTGTAACTCATCTAATTGTTTATCATTATAGACGTTTGTAAAAGTTGGCCGTTCAGAAGTGTGCATACAAAAAATATGTACTTTTGTTTCATCCTTATAACGTTCGTTTATATATTTTTTAATAAACGTAGTCTTACCACTTCCAGTTTTACCGTAAACAATGAAATGTAAATTTTCTTGATGCATTTTACCTTGTTTATTATTAGTTTTATCCTTAATCTTATCCTCCTCAGTCTTCCATCCTTTAAAAGTTTTTTTTTCTTGGTTATAAAAAATTATTCTCTTTTGTTCCTCTGTTAGAAAGTAACCCCATTGATTTCCAATACATATAACAAGATGATAAATAAAAAATATTAAAATACATGCTAACAATATTTTTATACAATGAAATTTTAAAAAATTCCAAAGACGTGTAAGATCTGATTGTGGTATTTTTTTATTAAGAGATGAATTAGGGGGTAGTGTTTCTAAATATCTTTTATTATATATTTTTTTATCTATATTATTATATGTATTTTTATCTATATTTTTATCTATATTATTATGTATATTATTATTATATCTAGTATTATATCTAGTATTATATATAGGATTATCTACAATATTATCTACAATATTATTAATATCTTTTAGATACGGTTCTTGAGGGGTTAGTGTATCTTGAAACTCAGTGTTATTCATATAATTATTTATTATTTCATTTAATGCATTAAGAGATTTATGACGACTTAGATTACTTTTATTACTTTTATTACTTTTAATTATAACTGGTGAATATAAATCTTCCAAATTTTCGCTTTTATTCATTTATTATTTTTTAAATAAAAAATTTAGGAGTTATTATTTGTTGATTCCGGACTAGCATTCTTACACTCTAATGAGTGTTTTTAACCTCTGTAGAACCTCCGGAATGTGTCGGAATTTTTGTTCCTATACTCAAAAGAAGTATTTTTATACCTCTCCTCTCTTCCGGAATGCTTAAGAATATTTTAATAAAATAATATTTTATTCTTTATAAAAAAATAATATTTTACTATATATAAGATTATTTTAGTAGAAATACAACTATTTTAGTAGAAATACAACTATTTTAGTAGAAATACAACTATTTTAATATATAAGACTATTTTAATATATAAAACTATTTTAATAGAAATACTAATAAAAAGTATTTATACGTTGATGAAGATTTGGAATATTTTGATTTGGAATATTTTGATTTAAATCTTCATTAAGTTTTGGACATAGTGTTACATGTCTTGGAAAATTTTTCTTTAATATAATTTTTTGACAACCTCTACATTTTACTTTTTCCTTTAAACAATCCTTACACTTATATTTACTATCATAAAACTCTGTCTTAGGTTTAGTATTTTGACAACTTGTACATTGTCTTGTAGAACTTATACAAGAATTATAATGATTAGTAATTCCTTGAATTGTAAAATATTTATTACAATTACGACATAACTGATCTTTCATTTTATCTTTTTTTTCTTTTTTAACCTCTTCTGTTTGTTCACATATTTTTAAATGACGTGCAAAATTTTTGGACGTTATATTTTTATTACAACCAGAACATTTTTTCGTATCCCCTTTCACAGATTTATTATTTGGATTTACATGATTATTTGGATTTACATGATTATTTGGATTTACATGATTATTTTGAGTAAGGGGATTATTTGGATTTACATGATTATTTTGAGTAAAAGGATTATTTATTGTATCCAAATGATTATTTTGAGTAAAAGGATTATTTGTATTTACATGATTATTTTGTGCTAAATAATTATTATTTTGCCTAGGTGTATTTTTTCTAGGTGTATTTTTTCTAGCGGTATAAAGATTTTGCCCCTGATCTGAAATAAATAAATGTTTTAATTTTTGCAATGGTTGTTCCAGTTGATTATTATTAGATTGAATACCATCATACTGTTTTTTATAAAAGTTACTTCGATTAATTTTCCCACATGATGTATTTTTCATATGAGTAAACAACATAGTTGGGTTTAAAAAATCTACTCCACAAACTTGACAAATTTGAGTCATTTCCATTTTTATTTTTATTAGAAAAAAATTTCCTTTTTTATTGTTAAAAAATGATGCTACCAAATGTTGGTGGAGGTGCATATATCCCGAATAATCGTGAATTAGAAATAGAGATAGAAAATTATATTATGAAAACTGGAGACGTTTTATCTGGTCCATTGCATCTTTCTATTCTTCCGCAACAAAATACAGAGTTAACAAATAAACAATATGTTGATACACAAATCAATGACTTAAAGGAAAAATATATAAACGATGTTATGGTTCCACTGATGAACGAATTAAAGTTGCTTAAACTTAATGACAAATCATTAAACGAAAAATTATCAAAACTTGATAAAAAGGATAGAGAGCTAGAAGCAGATATAGCAAAACTTTTTAAAAAGATTTCAGAACAATCGAAAATTTTAATATTACTTTCTTTAAATTTAAAATCTGCAGTCATTAAAAATAAACATCAGATACAACTATTGAAAGAACAATTAGAAGATGAAATAGAAAAACTACCTGAAAGAATTAAAAAAAATTTAAAGCAGTTGCAAACTACATTCCAAAAAAGTGTTGATGAATTGAGTTCTAAAATTACTCAACAAATGAAAAAGATGAATAGAATAATAAATGAAGTAAACTCACTTAATGAAAAAGTTGATAAAATGAAAACTCTTAAAATCAATTTAGAAAATGAATTAAAGAAAAATTTACAAGAAAACTCTAAAGAAAATAAAGAACAGTTAGATGCTGTTAAAAGACAATTAGATGTTCTTAAAATTAAGTTAAATGCTCTTAAAACGGCATTGAAGATTAATCAGCAGAAAATGCAAGTTAATAGAAAAGAAATTAAAGTACATCACACGCTACTTGACGCAATAGATAAAGTGCAACAGTCAATTAATAAAGTTATCTCGAAGTTGTTGTCCATTCACAAACGTAAATCTTAAACGAGTATTGTAAATATTAACTTAAATATTTTTTACCTACAAAAAATAAGAATCATAAAAAATATAAATATAATTTTGAAAATATAAAAGTATAAATATAATTTTTAAAAAAATTTAAAAATATAATTTTTAAAAAAAATTTAAAAATATAAAAGTATATAATTTTAAAAATGGATAAAATTAGAGCTAATAATTTTAAAAGAATTAAACAATTAGAAGAGTTAATAAAAGAAAGAAATATTATGAAAGAAAATCATAGAATAAAAAGAATGATTGATGCAGGTTTGGTTCCTGATAAAGTTAAACCAAAAACACAATCTGCAAAAGTTAAGAACAAAAAATAAACATTTTTTATAATGGTCATCGGTTCATGGGTCAACGGAGATGTCTTCCAGGGCTTCCCCGTATTTATATTTTTCCTAAAAGTCAAATTTATTACTAAAAAATGCCTATAATTTATAAACACAATCTTAAACATTTTGCTTCAAATCGAAAAATTGCTCATGAACCACGTATGAATCCTGTTTATCATTATGATAATAGAGAAACCGTTCAAAAAGAAGGGGATGGCATCTTTTCTGGTATTGGAAGTATCGTTAACTTAATTAAAAATAATAAAGATTTGATTACATCTGCTGCAAAAGGAGCAGCTGCTATAGGTAGTACAGCTAGTGCAATATCAAATGCTGTTAAATCACAAAACGAATTAAAACAACTAGAAGCTATTCGTAAACTCAAGAATGATTCTGAAGAACTAAAAAAAAATAAAAAAACTTTCAGATGAAACAAAGAACAAAATTGCTAACATAGCTGTTGATGGTGATAGTAAACATATTGAAAATAAAAATAATAAAAAAACAGGCGTAGCCATAGAACCTACGGTTCGTTCAATTGAAGAAATAAGAGGTAATGGCGTGAGCAGCAACCTTCGGTCTAACCAGCAAAGCTGTAGCGGAGCTGGTCTAGCAAAATTCTAAAATTATATTTTAGCAAAATTCTAAAAATTATATTTTAGTAAAATTTTTTTTATATCTGTGAGAAAAACAAAAAGTCAAATTATTTTTTATAAAAATGTCTTCGCTTATCGAAAATAAATTTAGATTAGACGATCCTCCGTTCGTCAGTTATAATCAAAAAAAGAATGACTATATAAGAATTGCTATGAATCCCGGATCTTCCAGTAGAGTAAATACTGGAGGTGATTTAATTTTTGAAGTTGATAATCAGCAGAGTTATATATATCTACCTGATTCATTTTTACACTGTGAATATTCTTTGTATAGTGATGCCAATTTTACAACACCATTACCAGATACCGATAATATTACACTAGAGAATAATTTCTTTCCAAGATTATTTACACAAATGCGTTTAGATGTTGCAACTCAAAATATAGAAACAATAAGTGATTCTCCAGGTGTAATTGATACAATGCTTAGATTTGTAATAATTGGTGAAAATAATAAAAAGCATGAAATCGAAGGTTGGTTTCCTGATACTAATGATGGCATAATTATTGAGGATTTAACTCACGCTGGAACAGATGCCGGAGGAATTGCGAAAGATGTAGAAAATATTGCAAAACATTTAAATAAAACAAACAATACTGCATATAAAGAAAGACGTGAATTTAACAAGAAAAGTAAGCAAACAGTAAATTGGTCATTGTCTCCATTATTTGGATATTTAGATTATGTTAAAATATCATATCAGTTAAAATTTAAATTAATAATTCATCGTACAGCAAATAATGAATTAATCTTTTTTGGTAAGACTGGAAAAAAAGCATATTTAAAAATTGATAGACTTGAATGGTGGATTAAGCATATTACTCCTAGTTTAGAGATTGAAACAGCTATTGCTTAAAGATTAAATACTAACAAACCAATTCCAGTTAATTTTCTAAAGAGAACTGCTAGTTCAGTAACTTTTTCCGAACAAAGATTTAACTGGCATTTTACTAGAACTGCGAATACACCAAGATATTTATTACTAACATTTCAAAGAAATAATTCTCCAAGTTTTGATAAGAACAATAATATTTTTCATATTAATACAATTCGAAGTTTACAAGTTTCATTAAATCAAACTCGATATCCAATTGATCCATTAAGATTCGATGATACCAATAATCAATTTATGGAAGGATATGATTCTTATCGAAATCTTTGTATAGAATTTGGAGTTGAACCACAATTAACTCCTGGAGATTGGAGACATTTATATCCAATTTTCTGTTTCGATTTAAGTGCACAATCTGAAGATATTATTAAAAATGGTTGTGATGTAACAATTAATATTGAAAAGAAAGATTCCACAACTTCATTGATGGCTTATGGTTTATTGCTAGAAGATGTAAAATATTCTATTGAAATTCTTAATGGGAAGATGACTAGAATAAATTAATTAAAATTTTTTCATAACTAGAATAGATTAAAAATTCTTAACTTAAAAATTTTTCATAACTAGAATAGATTAAAAATTCTTAACTTAAAAATTTTTGGTAACTAGAATAGATTAAAAATTTTGATAACTTAAAATTTTTCATAACTAGAATAGATTTAAATTTTTGATAACTTAAAATTTTTTTATTAAAAATGTCGCAAGCGAAAAGTAATATTAATAATAAAACAGTTGAATTAAAATTACGTAATATTGTTGACAAAAATACCCCTAAAACTATTACTATTAATAAAAAAAGTATTACATAAGTAAACCAATGATAGAGAATATTCAATTACAAGAAGAAAAGAATGGCGGGATTCTCCCATTAATTCCACTAATAATAGGAGGCATAGCAGCAGCAGGAAGTGTTGCAGGTGGGACAGCTGGTATTGTCCAAGCAGTAAATAAAAATAAATCAGAGAAGGCAGCATTAGAAGAACAAAAACGACATAATAGAGAGTTAGAGAAAGTTGCTAGGGGTGAAGGAGTAGTAGATAATTTTATTAGTAAATTAAAATTAGTTGATGAAGGAAAACGAGTTCTTAAAAATATTCTCCACAATGTTGATGATTTAATTGAAATTAAAGAAACTAAAGATGGTTCTGGAATATATCTAAGTCCTAGTATGATAAGGTAATAACCTCAGAACCTTTTTCGGTAGAACAATTATTTTATTTTATCTTTTTAATTTTTTTTTATCTTTTAAAATGAATTCTACAAATTCCGAAAATTTAACTAAATTAAAAATTTCTAATTTAGATTTATTGAATTATCTATTAAACAAAAATAAAAACTCAAATTGTAAAATTTATGAAGGTAACGACAACAAACAAAGTTTGACTACTACCTACGGTGGTGACATACAAAAAGATTAGAAAACTTTCCTGGATTTATTTGGAGTAAATAGTCGAAAGAAAAACATCTTCCTGGTCATTCATATACCGGTCCAGGAACTCGATTAGATATAAGACTAGATGAGAATAATAATCCGAAACCAGGTGAAGAACCAATAAATAGAGTAGATGCCGCCGCTTACAGGCATGATTTAGCTTATCAAAATCATGATCTAAGTTCTCGTCATGCAGCTGATAAGAAGATGATACAAGAATTAGATAGTATTCAGAATCCTACATTTAGAGAAAGAATTGAAAGAATGTTTGTTAAGAAAGCTTTACAAGCTAAAATATTATTCGGACAGGGTTTAAATGAAACGACAGCTAAGCTGTCTGAGAGCAACGCTCGAACTAATAACTCTGAGAGCAACGCTCGAACTAATAACTCTGAGAGCAACGCTCGAACCTACGCGTCCGAAATCCACAAGGAATATAGAAGGCCGAAATATCTATTGAAAGTAAAAGTATTTAATAAAGATGATATTTGGAGTGCTGATCTTATTCATATGCCGAATGAAAAAGATTATAAATACGCATTGACCGTTATAGATTTATATACACGATACGCTTGGGTAAAGCCTTTAAAAAACAAAAGTGGTCTATCAGTTAAATATGCGTTTGAAGAAATCTTTAAAGAAAGTAAGAGAAAGCCAAAAAAATTGTTTGTTGATAAAGGATCGGAATTTTATAACCGAAACGTTCAACCATTATTTGAAACTGTTTATTCAACTGAAAATGCAGGGAAGGCCGTAGTGATAGAAAGATTCAATCGGACGTTAAAAAATAAATTATTCAAGAAATTTACTGAGCAAAGAAATCAGAAATGGTTAAAAATATTACCAGGAATTGTGGAAGAGTACAATAATAAAGTTCATTCTGGTATTGAAGAAACTCCAAAGAATGCTTCTGTCGACCCTGATCTAGTACGAAAGAAAATATTCGAGAATAATAATTTGAATGAGAGTAATCCGAATTTGCAGAAACTTAAGCCGAAATTTAAAATTGGAGATAGAGTTAGAATATTTAAATATAAGAACAAATTTGAAAAAGGCTTTGTTGGCTATTGGACTAAAGAAATATTTGAAGTTTGCAAAATAAATCAAAGTTATCCGATTACTTATGAAATTAAAGATTTAGATGATGAAGATATCAGAGGTCGTTTTTATCAAAATGAATTACAGAAAACAGAGCTTTAACCTTTAGGTGGCGCTTTAGCTAGCTTCGCTTGAGTTATAGATTGTTCAATTCTAACATAATATCTAGAAATGGTACTCCTTTTTGTAATTTGTACAAAACGTATAAACATAATTGTCCACAATAGGTAGTTCCTGGTTTTTGAATTTGAAATGTATTGTATGTTCCCGTTCCAAGTAATTCTTTTACTTCATTTGTAGGGGGCAAACCGTATGAATCGAACCAATAGTTCTCAGCCTCCGGGCGATCAAAATAATAGTTTTGCTGATGATTTTTAACGCCTGCTGACCAATGTACACCTTTTTCATTTGACATATGAAGATTTTTTATGAAATTTACAGTTATTGATGGCTTATTTTTGATCAATTGTAATTCGTCTCTCATTAGAACATGAAAATTCTTTATTCCTCATCGATTAGCGATTTTCTTTAGGTCGAAATTCGTTGTCGTTTGTGTTCCATATAATTTCAAAAACTCATTTATGTTGCTCATTTTATAATAAAAAAATTTCTTAAGGGACCCCTAGAAGTCAGAGGGGGGGTATTGATTTAAAACTGTTCTCTAATGATGTCTTTCCTTACTACTTAGTCAGAAGGGGGGGTATTGATTTAAAACTGGTCTCTAATGATGTCTTTCTTTACCACTTATTCAATTTTGAAATGATTTAATTTAATCTAAATTTAAACGTTACATTGTTGCATTGCATTAGTAGAGTACATGTTTCGCACATATTTTATCAATAGTAATTCATTACTCATCAATATGTGAAAATTCTTTATTCCCAATTGCTTAGCAATCTCATTTAAATCGAAATTTAATGTGGTTTTGTTTGCCGTATATTTTTAGAATGTCTCTAATGTTTCTCATTTTAAATGGAATAAAATCTATTTCAGAACTTTCTCAAAAGAATTAGCGTGTAGCAGCTGCTAAAATTGTTTCAGCTGATAGGGGTGAAGGAAATCACAGACAATAGCGCATAATGCGAGTTGTGAAATCTCATTCACACTATGAGAACAAAAGAACAAATACAATCTAAACACAATAGACATATGAGAGAGAAGAGAAATGAATGAGCATTTCTCTTCATTTTGGGTTTCCATAACAATCATTCATGCGACATTGCTTTGAATGGAAAAATACACCAACTGTCGCGCCGATGTCAGAAAGTTTGTCGATAAAGCTGTCGACATGGTTCGATAGTTGGTGTATTTTTCCATTAGCGTTCAAGGTCATTCTATTAAAAGCATATGGGAATTATTCTCATTGAAGACAAGCAATTGTTTTAAAGAATGCATGTCATTGTGAATACAATATTCCTGTAACAGACAGGAACGAGAGAGAGAGAGAGAAAGAAAGAAAGAAGACACGCTGCTCCGTAAAAGTTTAATTGAGATAACGAAGGATATATTCTTGCGGTTCCTTCCACTTTTGTTTCCTCCATTTCTGAAGTTCCTTCCATTTTTGTTTCATTCATTTCTGAAGTTCCTTCCACTTTTGTTTCTTCCATTTTTAAAGAAATATTTTTAGTCACATGATATATTTTAAAAACCTGAAAGATGGATAAAATTCATGAATTTGAAATTCTCAAATTTGAGATTTTCAACTTTTATGATTTTTTCGGTGTCCGGGTTTTCGGTGTCATGTGAACGGTCATGATTTAAGCAATGAAAATCGAACCGAAGGTTCTAGGGCTTCGCCCGATTGTAATTCTCAAATTTGAGATTCTTAATTTTTCTGATTTTTTCGGTGTCCTGGAACGGTCATGATTTTCAAGGTAAAATTGTAATTCTCAAATTTGAGATTTTCAACTTTTATGATTTTCGGTGTCCTAGAACGGTCATGATTTTAAGGGTGAAAATTGCAATTCTCAAATTTGAGATTTTGAAAAATTTGAAAAACTGGGTATTTTTAAAAACGCTTTAATTTATGAATTTAGGTCTTCATAACCTGAAAAAGGGTTCAAATTCATGAATTTATGTTGTTTTTAAAAATACCATTTTTTGAAAAAATGGTACTTTTTGAATGGACTAAATTCATGAATTCAGGTCTTTAAAACCTGAAAAAGGGACTAAATTCATGAATTTATGTCGTTTTTAAAGATACCAATTTTTTTTTTTGACCTGTCCTGTCCTGGAACGGTCTTTTGCCCATTACTTACAGCCACCCAAATCGTCCATCCTCGTAAGGCGCACTCTTCTGATGTCATTTTGGGAACATTCGAGGTGCACAAGCGTTTCTTTGTTATGCTGTTGGCTGGTGGTTACTTGGGAGGCCAACAGGAGGTTTGATTGAGTAATATTTCTTAGAGACTCAATCAAACCTCTATTGTCCTCCTTCAACTTCACCTCGCGGGCCTCAACCTCCTTTAGGCGTTCTTGGCAACGACGGAGTTGTGCCTCAGAGTCTTGTACCTCTTCTGCTGTCGCGTCGAGATCCACATTGTACTGCCGAACAGGGAGAGCAGCTGGAGGTGCGGGCGCAGCAGCGTGAGGGGAAGGATCTGCGGCTGGGATCGGAGAGGAAGGAGCTGCGGCTGGGATCGGAGAGGAAGGAGCTGCGGCTGGGATCGGAGAGGAAGGAGCTGCGGCTGGGATCGAAGAGGAAGGAGCCAGTGTCATCATCGGTGATAATGGAAGGCGCACACTCCAGCTCGGAGAAGCCCGGATGTGGCTGAACGAGACCTCCTCCTGAGATGCACACATCGCGGAGTCCTGTAATCGAAAGAAACAATTGTTTATCATCTATTTAGCATTTTATCATTGATGAAATACAAAAGTGAATTACTCTTACCTCCGGCTGGATTGCGACCTTCTGATCGGATCCAATCTCTCTCACGGGGCAACGAGTCATTCTAAAAGATAAATCAATCTATTACAAACAAAAAACATATTTTAATATAAAATTCTGTACTCATGCAGTTGACCAACTTTGATACTTACATTTGTAACAGGATCATCATCCTCATCGGAGGAAGATGTCGAGGAAGAAGTCGCTGACGAAGTTTCCTCATCAGATGAAGTCGCTGACGAGGTTTCATCGTCCTCTGCTGAAGACTCCCGAATCGAATATGGCTTCTCCTCGTTATCTTCCACCGATGTACTCGTCGCTGGCGTCGAAAGGAAACTTCGGTGCTTCCTGAGGGACAGCGACCGCACAACCTGAAGCGAAAAATAAGATAACATGTTCGCAACTCATTGAGAAGCATACATGTTCTTGGAAATACTTCATGCATTGAGAAATATTATTGACAAATAACTAAGCAATGACACTTACGGGACTAAGAAGACACTTCTTCTCCGGTGTAGGCAAACGGGGTATACTGTTCACACCTGTAAACAGCTGAAGAAAAGAACATATTCAATTTCACATAAAGAGCTAATGAATAACTTTGATACTTACATTTCTCAAGCATTCAGCCGCTTTCTCCTCTTCAAAACTGACACAAGTCTGTTGAGGCAACTCACTCTGAAATGTTGTGACAATGTTGAAATACTTTTTACATGGTAGAATAATTAATGGAGTAAATGTATTCTCACATTTTTAGTGACGATCTTTTTCTGAATTAAGACCTTGGTCTTCTTAGGAGGAGGCATCTCATCATTATCCTGAAATGTTTAAACGATATATGCTTTTATGTATAATGGACCAATAATTAATTTATTCGGTTTTAAGAAGCTATCCTTTGAAGGTATTATGTATGATTGGCAGAACTCACCTCAAAATCACTTAAGGTGTCATCGATGAACTGTCGTGACTTGGGGGCTTTCTTTGGGACTCGGGACTTGACGGGTTTCTTTATTGCGGTAGGCTCCTCCACCTGTGAAAGGACACCTTCCATCGGCCTCTCCTTGTTAAATAATCGCTCCAACCTCCTCTTTTCAGCCTTTGAGGTGAGGTTGATGCCCTTCCTCCCATTTTGCTGAGGACATGGCGTGTGCTTTTCAATGAATGCCTTAGAGGCTTCGGTATTTGCCTTTTCATTGCTCCGTTTATAGGACTTACAACTTAGGCAGTACAGATACGTACAGTCACTTTTGAAGAGGCAGTTCTTGTGACCGCTCTTATTAGCATGACGAACGGGCAATTGACACGTTTCACAGAAGTGAAAAATTAGGCGCTGTCGTGCAAGACTCTCTTGTCGGACCATCTCTATAGAGGAAAAAAATTTGTTTATAATTTTATCTCTTATTAAATGAGAACTCATTTATATATCATCAACAAAACTTTATGAAGTACTACCTTGATATTGAATAAATCTTAGAAAGAATTGAAATCTGAAGTTGAAATTGAAACCGAAAGTCGAAAGTTTAATTTTCATTCAAAAACGGTTTGCTCATAGAAAGAGTTGAAATTTACAAGTAGCTGTCTTGAAATTATTTAATTTCGAAATTAATTTAATGGAATGAAAGTGAAATTTCGAAAATTTCAACCATTCCTGAATTTGTTTAATTAAACAAGCTTGAATTTTATACATCTGTTAGCAGATGACAGACTGAATATTTAAAATGTATGAAGGCTTTATTTAGGTATCTTTTATTCATAAACAAACTGTGAAAATCTTGTTGATTTAAATACACTTACATTTAAACTGATATATTCATGTCTCTCTCTCAATGACTTAATTTAGGATGAAAAATTATAAAAAAACATGGTTAATAATATAACATAAAGGGTTCCTATCCTAAAACCCAAGCTTCTATATTTAAAGCTATTTGGTTATAAAAACTTAATAATGTTCCTACTCCCGAATATCCTATAAAGTAGCACAACATGACAATGAAACTCACTTCAGAATTGCAATAAGAACCGGAGAACGGAGGAACGAAGAACGACGTCTGCTATGGACACTGAATTATTTGAAAATGAGTGAAAATTCGTTGTGTGCAACTTCTTTATATATGAAATTGACAAAGCAACTATGAACAAAGACCTTATGACATCACATCCAGGAATTGGTACGGTTAAACAAAATTGATTACTCAAACAAGAATTGGAAGAGCTGGTTTATTTTTAACCTTAGAAATGGAAGTGCCATCATATGTGTTGAAAGATTTCTACATGTAAACAGTAGAGTGAATTCAAAGTAATATGAACTGATGGACTGATGTATTATTTGATATACATGTTATTATTAATAGTCATATAATGATTCATATTTGAAGATATAAAACGTGTGATTTGAATAGAAAATTAAATTTGAATTAAGCGCTAAATTTCGAAAATTCAAATTTCGCGCCAAAATGTGAATAATCAAATTTAAAGACTTTTTTTCGAAAATTTGAATTTCGCGCCAAAATTCAAATAATCAAATTAAAATACTAGGGTTAGGGTTAAGGGTTAGGGTTAAGGTTAGGGTTAGGGTTAAGGTTAGGGTTAGGGTTAAGGATAGGGTTAGGGTTAAGGTTAGGGTTAGGGTTAAGGTTAAGGTTAGGGTTAGGGAAGCAAGAAGAGTATCTATGGCACCCGGAACCCATGGGTAAATAAATTTTCGAGTGCGCGAAGCGCACTCGAAAATTTATTTACCCTATAATCCGAAAAATTTCGAGGGCGCGAAGCGCCCGAGAAATTTTTAGGCCCCCCCCCCGCCGTGTATGAAGTGTATGAAGGTCAAATGTCAAGGTCAGGTCTAAGGTCAAGGTCAAGGTCAAGTGTAGAGGTTTGTATATTATGGTCATTTTTAGTTGTAAAACTTTAACTTTGAAAATTTGTAAACTTAGTCATTTTTGTAAAAAAACTTGGAATTTTTCAAGTTGCATGCAGATGCATACAACTAAGATTTTTTCATCAAATGGGTACATACAATATATCATTCGAATGCTCTTTTCATGCTGATTCTAATGGTGTATTGTATGACACATGTATGACATATAACTAGAGAGCTACATGTCTTTAAAGAATGGGCTAAAAACTTAGTGAATTTAAAAATCTAACATTTGTCTACTTGCATACAGTTGCATACAACTAGGATTTTCCCATCGAATAGGTACATACCTTATATCATTCGAAAGGTCTTTTCATTCTCATTCTTATGGTGTCGTGTATGTATGATATCATCCTGGACTGCTACAAGCATTTTAAAATTAACAACATAATTGTTTCTTTAAAAGTTATATGTTCCTATTTATTTCAAGTTGAAGTCTTCATATTTGATTTTTTGTTTCAATTCAGTTATTGAACATCATTAATTATAGATAGTTATTCCCCTTTCCCATTCAGACCTTAATTGAAGACCGATTTGTGAAATGATAAAACAAGTCTGTTCATATATACAAATGAATATTAAATGAAGAGATTAAGAAAAAAACACACTAAATGTCATCAAGGTTAGGAAAGGGTACAAGTTTTTTCAAGTCCACTTGCACATGGATCCTGGTCTTTTTGGGCGCACAGGGTCAGCGACGTGGTGTGTCAAGGTCGATGACCGAAAATTCGAGAGCGGTTGTGAGGTTCCGCTCGTTCGGTTCCATTCGCATGAAGACCCGTTTCGTGTGGTACTTTTTCGGGGCGTTCTTCACTTTGACCGTGACCCTTCCATAAAGTGGCGTTCGCATGGACTTCTTATTCATGTGACGCATCGTCTCGATTGATGCGTCACTATCCTCACCATCATCACTCGAGTAGTCGGGCGATGCAGGGGCTTGGGTGAACACCACCGGCTCGTTTGGTGTTGTCGATCGCTCCATCGGAGATTGGGGAGGTGTATTGGTACGTTCCACTGGCGAAGTGGTACGATCAGCAGTACCGTTCTCAACTGCGGCTTTCTGTTTGCGATCCATTATGACTTGTAGATTTAAAATAATTGTAACTTGTAAACGTGAGGATTAGAACCTTTGATAAGAATTGGTACAAACCTCGGACTTATATACTTTTTAAACAAAGGAAATCCTAACAGCCAATCAGAGAGGTACTGAACTTCCCTAAAGAATATATAACTATATAAAGGATGTCATTGTTCCAAACTGTTAAGTACTTATCCTCAACGTTCCATAACAAGAAGCATGTCCTCAAAACCATTATTTTATTTTCAAAATGACAGCCAAGTCATTATGGGAGGTCCGTTGGACATGACCATGCATCTCTGTTGCGGCTGCAAAGTGGCCCTGTGGAAAACCTTGACTGTGTCAGCACTTCAAAGGCGGAGTGGACTACCGGTGAAGTGTCCGGCACACGAGTGTGACCATGACTTTAGCAACACTCAGACATTTCATGAATGGTGTGATGACTTCCTGAAGATCATGGAGTCGCCTGAGGGACGTGATCTGTACCCATCATTTATTTTTCACGCTTAAATTAAACTTACATTGTAAATCTCTTGTCTTTTTCATTTTAAACATAGTTCTGGAATTGGTTTTCTTATTGGGGAGCAACTAAATCATAGCTGCACATTAAAGTTTCACATCTAAATAGTGCTACATTTAAAATAATTGTCACAATAGTCGCAATTGAGCGACCCATTCAAAATCAAACAACGGACGTCTATCGGTACGTACCCAAGTGCTCAGAACCAAACCACACAAGTTCGATCATAGACGTTCCGAAACACAGTGTACTCAACCGATTGTACCAAACACATGTACCTATCCAGTAAGACAGATCTCATACTTGTTCCTATTCATAACACTGAATTATACATGTACCTATCCATGTTCCTATTGATAACTAAATTATACATGTACCTATCCATGTACCAATTGATAACACTAAATTTTACATGTACCTATCCATGTACCTATCCCTCGCAAGTAGGGCACAGTTTTCACTACACTGAATCATTCCAACGACTCAGTCAGTAGCAAGATTGGATTTGTACGATTGAGAACAACGACATATCATCCTCAAGCAAACGGATACATTGAAAGAAGACATAGAATGATAAAGCAAGCTCTACGTGGAACTTCAACCAATTGGACAAGTTATCTGCCCTCGAGTCTCATGGCTTTACGATTACTGCCATCAAACAACGGAATATCTCCCTTCTATGCAGTAACTGGAACACAAGCTATGACACCTATTCCTCAAGAACCCTTGCCTGTACTCGTAGATAGTGATGAAAATTTTGGAAAAAATCGGAAAATATTGGAAAATTTTGGAAAATTTTGAAAGTTCTAATTCTTTGTGATAGGCCCTCTGCTTTGACCGCTTCTACAGCCGAGGCAGCTACACACCAATAGCATGGGTCTAAAAGTGGTGATTTTGATCATCATTTTGATTAAACCGATTTTGAAAAATGAAAAAATTTGAATTTTTGTTACATAATTTTTACGTTTTCTATCACAGCCGATCGAGGCATAGACACATCAATAGAATTGTTCCAAAACTCTTGATTTCATCATATCATTTCGATTAAAACAATCGTGGCAATACAAATCCCGTCCGCGGATTTTTTAGCATTCCTTTGCCACCAGTGGCTTGTGGCAATTTGTTGGCATTTTTAATATTATTATGACACAGACATCTTTTGGGACGTGAATTTTTTTTCCTTTACGATAGGGGTTTAATTTCATGCATTGTGAAAGATCTGGAGCAAAAAGAATGCACTTTATTTGGGAGCTTGTTTATGGCTTAAAAGTTAAGCTCTATCATGCAGCCTTGATTGCAAGCAATGATAAAAATTCTCCATGTGTTGATGAACATGTGAAGCACAGGCACACAGTCCAACACAGCATTATGCATGAGCGACCATATATTGGAAGATAAGACTGTAAACTCGTGAGATATTTGGAAACTAAAGATATCTGTGATGAGTATAAGAAAATCTATATGAAATCTTCTAACTTCTGGGGTAATGTCCGATATCTTTGTGGAGGACAAACTACACATCCTCCATTTCTAGCTCAGATGGTTCAGATAGTTCCAAATCGATTTCAGATCTGTGAATTTCAGACTTTTCCAGATGAATTGGAGATTCTCCAGTTGAATCTAAGATCCTTTCAAAGTTGAGTTTCTGACAAATATCTGAAATTCAATTAGAGAAATCTGAAATCCATTTAATGTCTGATATTCAGTTGGAAAGATCTGAAATAGACATGGAGGGTGCAGTTGGTTCCAAAAGTTAACATGCAGGGATGATAGAGAAGTTTTCGGACTTTGAATGTTACATAGTCTTTTCAAACGACTGCAACAAGTCTCCAAAACAAAGGCAAAAACGTCAATCACCGAAGAAAAAATTTCAAAATTTTCCATTTGCATCACTACTCGTAGATGATCAATTCCTACACAAAATCAAAAAGCACATTGAAAAAGAACTACAAAACAGTTCTGATAGATCCCATCCTATATTACCGCCTTCTGTGGAAACTCCTACTCAATTAGTCAACGCCACTCATGTTTGGCTTCGTGTGGATAGAGTCAGAAAACCACTAGAAGCGCCTTATCAAGGTCCATATTTTCTCAAGAAGATAACCGGAAAAACAGCTCATATTGTGATGAACGGAAATGAACAAACTGCATCTATTGACCGACTCAAACGTGCTACAATCCGACCTAAAGCAGAACTCAACTGTGACTCTTCAAACCGAACTGTGAACTCTCAAACGAAACCTCATGATTCTCAACTCCCTGAAATCTCCGAATCTCAACCTGATAACATAAACCCACTACCTTCTCAAACTAAAGACAGCATTCTTAACCCGAATTCCAACAGCCCTTTTTCTGAGTAATGGGCAAAAGACCGTTCCAGGACACCATAAAATTCAAAAAATGGTATCTTTAAAAACGACATAAATTCATGAATTTAGACCCTTTTCAGGTTTTTAAGACCTAAATACATGAATTTAGTCGTTTTTAAAGATACCGATTTTTCAAAAAATGGTACTTTTTAAATGGTCTAAATTCATGAATTTTGGTCATTTTTCAGGTTATGAAGACCTAAATTCATAAATTTGGGCGTTTTTAAAAATACCCAATTTTCAAATTTTTCAAAATCTCAAATTTGAGAATTACAATTTTCTCGCTTAAATCATGACCGTTCCAGGACACCGAAAAAAATCAGAAAAGTTAAGAATCTCAAATTTGAGAATTACAATTTTTACCTTGAAAATCATGACCGTTCCAGGACACCGAAAATCATAAAAGTTGAGAATTTCAAATTCATGAATTTTATCCATCTTTCAGGTTTTTAAAATATATCATGTGACTAATAATATTTCTTTAAAAATGGAAGAAACAAAAGTGGAAGGAACTTCAGAAATGGAAGGAACCTCAAGAATATATCCTTCGTTATCATATGAACGTAGTTCTACTTTAATGGACATTGAAAAGATTAACATTGAAAAAATGAACAAAGAAAAACACAAAGATAGAGTACGTTATATGAAAGTTAAGGAATCTCAATTATTATTAAGATTAGAGCATTATAAAAAATTAAGAAAGAGATGGAGTAAAGTTAAGAATGTAACACAAGGAATTGGCATATTCTTAACAATAAGTTTAGGTGCTTTAACAATTGTTATATCTTCAGGTGTTTTAGTAATTCCAGTAGTTGCTACAGCTTTAACAGGTACGGGTGTTTTTGCAACTTCACTTGTTACAATGTTAGATAAATCTTTAATAACTAAGAAACGAAAATCATTAAAAACTAAGCATTTACATATTAAAGAAGTCTATGACAAACTACATTACTACTTTCAAAGAGTATGTGATGATAATGTTATTACGTTAGATGAGATTGAAAAATTTGATCAAATAGCTAATGAAGTAAATCAAACCTTTCAATTACAGTCCGAAAAAGTTGATGATAAGAATAGACAGGATGGCAAAATTTCTAGTGATGGTAAAATTTCTAATGAAGAAAATGACAAAATTTTTTTAGAAGAGCTAAAAACTTTAAGCGAAAATTTAAGCAAAACTTTATTAAACAAAACTTTATTAAACAAAACTTAAAACGAGAAAACTTTAAACGAAAAGATGTCAAACAACAAAGCAATAAAAAAATAATTTGTTCAGTAAAATGTTTTTGTTGTATTCCAATGTTACCACAAAATTCAAATATTATATTTTAAAAATGGATAAAATTAGAGCTGATAATTTTAAAAGAATAAAACAATTAGAAGAGTTAATAAAACAAAGAAATATTATGAAAGAAAATCATCTTCAACATAGAATGATAAAAGCTGGTATTCAATCTGATATGTTTGAAAAAATGCAGCAAACCGAGCAAGTAAAAACTGATTTTGAGAAAACTATGAAACCATTTAAAACTCTTGAAAAAGAAAGTACAAATAATGATAAACAAATTGATATAACAGATCCAGAGCACAAAACTATATTAGATGACTATGGATTACTAGAGTCAAACATTAATAAGAAATTACCAAAATCTATGCAATTTGAACATTCTATTTCATTTATAGATGGAAAAATAATACCTAGATTTTATCTCGGTCAAAAAGAAATATTTCCACAACCTTTTCGAGGTATAATTTTTTCACCAGATAAATCTCCTTTTAATTTAGATAGAAATTTTGTTAATCTTTTAAGAGGAGCAGATTTAAATAATTATGCTGTAGAAGATCTTATAAAATATAAAGCTATGTTAGATAGAGTTGGTGCAGTAAAATCTCTAAGACGTTATAAACAATTAGAAAATTTATTATCAACGGGGGTTAAAGTAGGAAAAGGTTTATCTGAAAAACAGAAAACTGAAACAACTGTATTTTTACCAGATGATCCACAAGAATTACTAAATAGATTAAATATTTTAATATCTGCAATAAAAGAAGGACATAATTCTAGTTTCAATGAAATTCATGCTATATTGAAAAGACTGTTAGAAAAGAAGATTCTAAATGAAGAGGATTATAAAAGTATAACGAACCGAATATTCTAGGGCTTCGCCCGTAGCTGAAATATGTTGTTGTTTTTAATTTTTTTATAAAAAATATTTATTTAAAATTTTAACTAAAAAATGTGTTCAGCAGATTTAGACAAAATTAATAATCATTTAGAAAATTTAACAGAGATTTTGGGTTCATCAAAATTTAGTACGACGTTAAAAATTATAACAACTACTTCATCACACACTTGTAATTTAGAACCCATTCTACATTTGGAACAAAATAAAAATTATCAAATTGCATTGACTAGTTTCTCTACATTTAACACTATTCAAAACGTTATCAAAGATGTGAATGATCAATTTAGATATTCTACTGATAAAGGCAAAACATGGAAAATACTAACTTTTCTTCCTGGTTCTTACGAAGTTGAATCAATATCAAATGAAATTAAGAGACATTTAGGTATATCATTTAAAGATAAGAAACAATTAAATTTTGCAGTTGAACCGGCAGTTAATAAATTTTCTCTTACTTTAGACGAAAATCATCAAGTTGATTTTAATCATGATAGATCATTGTCAAAGCTATTAGGATTTAATAAACAAACCTATAGTCAAGGTTATCATTTAGGTGAGAAGATTCCAAAAATAACTGAAATAAATTCAATTGTTGTACATTGTGACATTATTGAAGGAGGTTATATAAATGGTAAATTATCAAATTTAATATTCAGTTTTCCAGCTTTTACTGTGCCCATTGGTTATAGATTAAATGTAATTCCACAAACATTAATATATTTCCCTATTACAAGAAAAACTATTAACAACATTAACATTAGAATCACTGATGAGAAAGGACAAGAAATAAATTTTGGAGGTGAAGAGATTATGATAGATCTTTTGGTTCGGGAGGTATAAACTCCCACGCGAAGCTAGAGAAGTTTAATTTTCTTCTTCTTTAGAAACAAAAAATAAAAAAAATAAAAATAAATTTTTTTATTAAAAAATGAGTGAACTACCTCCATTAAATAAAAAAAACTTAAATTTAATCATCATCCAAATTTATCTAATAAAGTTTTGTCAGTTATTTGTGGAAGATCAGGTTGTGGAAAAACATATCTATTATTTAAAATGTTAACGACTCCAAATTTTTTGGATTATAACAATCTTATAATTTATACAACAACAGCAGAACAACCCGTCTATCAATTTTTAAAATATGGATTTGAAAATAATCTTAAAAAAACAGCAATTGCTTCATTATTCAAAGAATATGAAAAATCTGAAGATGAAGAAGAAATAAGTTCGTGGTGTGAAGAAGCAGCAAAAAATAATCAGTTAGTAGAATCTAATAAAAATAAGCATATAAAAATACAATTAATAGATGATAGTGGTAATATGCAAGATCCTAGTAAACTAGATAAAACAATGAAACATTGTGTAATTTTTGATGATTGTGTTAATGATAGAAATCAGTCAGTTCAGAGAAATTATTTTACAAGAGGTAGACATAATAACTGTAGTGTTTTTTATTTAACACAAAGTATGTATTCATTAGACGGAAGTGTTATTAGAAAGAATGCAAATATATTTATACTATTTGAAATAAATGCAAGAAACTTAAGTGATTTGTTAAGAGATTTATGTGTAAGAAATAAAGATGAATTTAAACAATCGTGTAACAATGCTTGGTCAAAAGATTATGGCTTCATTACAATTAATATTGATAAAAAAATTCATGAAAGAGTTATAGAAAATATTTTCGCGGAGTGATAAAAATATACAAATATAGTGTTATAATATTTTTTTATTTTATGTATATATCAAATTTGTCTATCTTAGAAATTAGAAAATTAAAAAGGTTCAGTAGTTATTCCATCAGGTAAAATTTTTCTTTTATCATCAAATGGATCTAATGCTAATTTATGTTCTTCTTTTAAATACATGTTATGTTTTTTTGAATTAAGTCTATAATTACATGCTGTTTTTATTTCATTATTAAATAATACATTTTTATAATCTTGAAATGTTATTTGATTAGCCACTGATGCCTTTGAAATTCCTTTTAATGTTTTATGTGTTTTAATATTATTAGTTGTATCATAACAGTAACATTTAGATTTTAAAAATATAGCTTCTGTTATGAAATCTTCATTTCCTTCTAATTCATCTTTTACTTTACATAAATCAGAAGGATGAATGATATCTTTTATTTTTTCTATTTCTTCATCAAGTGTAGAATTATACGGTATTGTTAATTCTAAGAAAACAGAATCGGTATCTGTAAAGTGTAATTTATAGTTTTTGCCATAAGCAGGTGCTAAATAATCATATATAAATTTATACATAAATAGTTTAGCTAATTCTAATATAGTGAATCCAATGAAATTAAACTTATCATGTTTTACACTAATTCGACGTAAATGTACAGCACATAGTTCATCACTAAATCTAGTAGTTCTTTTATATGTAGGTTTCCTTGTTAAATTTTGAAACCTATCTTTATCATCAACTATTTCAATATTTTGTCTATTACGCACATTTTCTAAAGTCTTACCATAAAATGCATTATTCATTAATTTGAAGAACACGTTTCCAAAATCATCTTTATTTCTTTTAGCTATTTTGCGTTTTTCAATATTGAACTCTATATAATTTTTTAACAACCTAGATTTTTGATAAAATAGTTTTCGATGTATTTTGGTGAGAATCATTCCATGATCTAAATACCAATCTAGCATTCTTCCTTCAACAACATAATTTCCTTTATTGCTTTGTGTTAACATAAGTTTTTTTGTTGGTCTGTATTTTTTAGGAATTAAAGATTTTTGATAATCTGAAAAATCTTCTATATTAGGAATTTTGTTTTCGGGGCAGAAAGGAAAATATTTTGTTTTATCTTTTATTTCATCAGGGTATACTAAATCAACTTCATATATATAACCATGATTATAATTTCCATCATATGTTTTTTGATAATCAAGAATATTACACCATGACATTTCACCTGTTGGTAATTCTTGTATCATGCAAGAAGAATATAAGCTATTAAAATCATAATATAACAAATAGTTTTCTCTCATGATTTCATCAACTGCTGCTTGACTATCTTCATTTGATATAAGTCCTTCTATATTTTGATTAAACAATTTTATAAACTGATCACTTTCTTCTGGAGATAAAGGTTTCATTATTCCATAATCATCAGGATTTACTTTTTTATTGTAACACTGTACATAACGATTACCTAAAACTGATGAAACTCCACCTCTAATTCCAGATTCAAAAAATAATAATTTATCATATGTATTTTCTTTATAATGTTTAAGTTTAACACCAGTATGTTTTAATCCTGCTAACCATGTTAAACCTGGTGTAGAATAACAATAACATGGATCTATTCCGTAATATTCTAAACACATATCACGAAAGTTTTCAAAAAGATCAGCTAGTATTAATACATCTATCTGTAGATATTTCATTGTATAATCATACATTGTTTTACAATTTAACTCTCTCCAATTCTTTTCAGCTTCTGCATAGTCTTCGTCAGATAATTGTGATTGTTTTAATGTTGATTTAAATTTATTTATTGGAGGAAGTTGTTCTTCTTCCATAATTTTATTCACAGAAATAAAATCTCCAGTTATGTACTCATACGGAAATATTCCTTTTAAAGGTTTTAAATTATATTTATTTAATATTTTACATTGTTCAGATTTCAAAGTTTTTCCCATAACATCTAATGAATAAGGAGTAAAAAATCTAAATGCATCTAAAATTCTAATGCAACCTAATTGCATTGAAAAATATTCTTCTTCTGTTTTACATAGTACATTTATTTGTTGTTGTTGTAATTTTTCAGATGAAAATAAATCTTTCATTACTAGATGGAAATCATATTTAGAACCATTATAGAAATATAGAGGAACAAAGTTATATTTAAATTTATTAGCATTAAGATTACAAGAATTATGTGCTGCACCTCTATATAATCCATTTAGATGATCATGATCTTTTACCTTATCAAGATATCTACCTTTGCCATTTTTATAATTTTTTGTAAATTCTTTTCCACAGTAATAACAATTTTTTTCATTAATAAAATTTAATTTTTCCTTTTCTGTTAATGGCATCATCGGTATATTTGTTTCAAGCAATTATGAAAAGCGACCTTGTAATTCTTCTACTTTCTTTGTAAACATTTCTGAACTATCTTCACCATAGTATTGAAAATATTCTGATTTAAATAATTCAGGATAATTTGAATGAATGTACATTGCCCAACATAATGGTTTTTGTTCAAATAAATATTTTTCTTTACTTTGTTCAGATGCACTTTTTTCATAATTACAAACCGAAGGTTCTAGGGCTTGGCCCGTACCATTTTCAGAATTATCATTTTTAGAATCGGGTGAAGCCCTGGAACTTTCCGTTCGATTTTGTGTCATATTAACATTATATGCTTCAAAATCACAATAAATAGTAAAGGGTACTTTATTTTTAAAATACCATTTATTATATTCTAAATAATCATCTTTTGGAAATGTGTTTCTGACTGCTTCATTTTGTTGACAATTCTCCAAATGTCTATTCATTTCTTCTAAAGTTCTAAAACTTGTCATACATTGGAGACAAGGAAAATTAGCATTATCTGAAGTTTTTGTAAATATAGAAACATCTTTACACAATATAAAATGACCCTGATAATATAATATATTCGCTTGTGCTGGCTGTTTTGTCTGTTCTAGTTTTTCAAATTTATCTTGATATATTTCATGTGTTTCATCAATTTCTTTTGTAAGATTAAATGTATTTCGATGAAAATTTTGATTTAATATTTGTAGTTGATAAATATATTCTTTATCATATTGTTCTTTATATTGTTGTAGACATCTTTTTAAAGATTCATTTATTTTTTGATTGGTTTCATTTTCTTCATTATTTAATTCTTTATTGTCTTTATTTAATTTTTGAATCGTTTCTATCTTATTTTCATATTTATGGCCATATTCTTGTACTAATATTTTTGTTTGTTGTTGATAATCTGTTTTACATTTTTGTAAACTTTCATTTAAATTTTGTAATTTTTGTTGATATTCTAAAGATAAAGATAAATAATCGGAATCATAATCATAATTATAATTACGTCCTTTATAATTATTATGACTAATCATTATTGGTGATAGTGTTTTTATAATTTCAAATTTTTCAGTACATATTATATTTCCTTGGTAAAAAATATTATGATGCATGTAATTTCCCCTATCATTATATACTATTTCTGATTGACATAAATTTTTATTATTCAAATAAAATTTTTTTGAATCTGAGTAAAGTGGAGTAATTTTACCAATAGAAACATAATTCACATTTAATTCAAAAACATTTACTTCTATTAAATTTTTATTCTTTTTATGAAACTTTTTTAACCTATTATAATCATATGGAAATTCATCTAAGCCATCAGAAAGATCAAATTCATTTACGTATTCTTCTTTATTATAATGACTTAGTCTTTCTTTATGATATTCTGCAGGATGTAAATGTGCTATAATACTCCACAGAAAACAATAATCATCTTCATTTTTTATGTTGATTATTTGTGGTGAACTGAAAGGTAAAGGAACATAACTACCACCAGTATTATTTTTATATTTATCAATTACTATTTTCTTAGATAGTATTTTAATAAATCTCCAACCAGATTCACGTAACTGGGCTTCAATTATACAATTTTCTAATTTAAGTATCATCGATTCAAATATGGGTTGTATATCATTTACATTATGAATTTCTTGTGAATTTGTAAAATGTCCTTGTATTATTTCTTCAGGAATTCCATCAGGTCCATTTTTTGTATAAAGTACTTCTACATTCATATAACATTTGAAAGATTTCTTAAATATTTTGAAAAAGTTTTTTAATACATTATAAAAAGTTTCATCGGTTTCATTATGTTCAACGGGCGAAGCCCTGGAACCTTCGGTTCGAACAGACTGATTAAATAAATATTTTATATCTGTTACGGCTTCATCAAATTCATCTATTTCGTTAAATTCATCAGTATCTCTAAATAAATATCTTCCATCTGGTACGGGCGAAGCCCTAGAACCTTCGGTTTGTAGGGTCTCATCTTCACTATTAAAAACTTTTTTATATTCCGAATGTGAATAATCATCAAACATTTTTTTAACTTTTATATCAGTAGGCAATGTTTCTAGATAGTTTTTATAACTATTTAATTTTAATATATTTCCTTCATCAACTCGTTCTACATTTTGTAAATGCAATTTACTATTTAAATGAGATTGATAACTTCTTTTTGTTTGCAACTTTTTTTTACATAAGACATAATAAAACTTGGTATTTTCCATTTTTTTTATTTTTTTAGAGAAAATTTAAGAAAAAATTTGTGTTTTAATTTTAGATATAAACATTCTAATATCAAGGACTTGAGTGTTATTTTATATTATTATATATTTCACGTTCTTTAGTTATTTTTTTTCTTTATCACATTAAGTTTTATCATATTAAGTTTTATCATATTAAGTTTCATCATATAATGTTTTATCAAAAGATAATTTAAATTTTTTTTCACTAACTATTGATTCTTCATCATCATCATCAATTGATTCTTCATCATCATCATAAATTGTTTCTTCATCATCATAAATTACACTTTTTGGTATAGGATGCCCTTCCATGATAGGATACCATTCTCTTATTGGAATATCTAATTCTAAATTACATCTTTTATCTGATAATAATCTAATAGAGAAAAATATTGGTCTTTGATCTCTTTTGGAAAATTTAATAACACCACCATAATCTGAATCACTTTTAGTTTTTATTAAAGATGATAAAATTTTAAATTGATTAGATGTAAATCCTAACTTAAATTTTGTAGACCCGACACATAGTTGTCTAACAGTATCTTCAACTATGCCATCATTATTATTTTCAATTGTAAGAAAATGAAATTTAGATAAATTTTTATAATTACTAATATTTTCATAATCTTTTTTACCATTTACACCTTTTTCAGATGTTACAGAATCATCATTATTATCATAAGATTCTTTAAGATCGGGAAAAGCCCTAGAACCTCCAGTTCGTTTATTATGATTATGATTATGGTCATTGTTCATAGTATAAGGTGTTGTCCACATATAAATTTTCTCTTGTTGAGCTAAACCATTCATATAAGATTTTAATAAATTAATATCTAAGTTGGAATATAATCCTATATACGTATCATCATCATATCTTTGCGGCATTTCTAATGTTTCTTGTTTATAAATTGTGTCTCTATAATAAACTTGACATAATAATTCTTCATTATGTTTTTTACTCTCTATGTGAATGTTATATTGATTTTGATCGTCAACAAATAATCTAATTTTTTCTTTCGAAAAAGATTTTAATTTTTTAACTAATTCTTTAATATTGATATAATTAATAATTTTAGTTTCTATCCAATCAGTATTACTAATTGGTAACACTGCTCTAATAAATCCATACACATTATTATGACCTATTATAACCATATTTTCTTTATTTAATTCCACATAAGCTACATCATTATATTTACTAACAATATCCATAAATTTAATAAATGGATCCCCCGGAAATAAACAATAATTAGTTTCTATAGAAGGTAAACCTTTAGTCTGTTCTCTAAATATTTCGGCTTGTAATTGAAATAAAATATTAACATCTATACATGGATTTGTAATAGTATTATTATTATTATTATTATTATTATCAAAACATTTATTTTCAAATCCCGTTGATCTCGTCGAATAAGAAGAACAGGATGATGCGGGCGAATATAATTTTTTAAAATTTGCTTTATCCATTTTTTTTATTTTTATTAGAAAAAATTTTATTTTTATTAGAAAAAATTTTATTTTTATTAGAAAAAATTTTATTTTTTTATTGTTAAAAAATGATGTTACCAAATGTTGGTGGAGGTGCATATATCCCGAATAATCGTGAATTAGAAATAGAGATAGAAAATTATACTATGAAAACTGGAGACGTTTTATCTGGTCCATTGCATCTTTCTATTCTTCCGCAACAAAATACAGAGTTAACAAATAAACAATATGTTGATACACAAATCAATGATTTAAAGGAAAAATATATAAACGATGTTTTGGTTCCACTGATGAATGAATTAAAGTTGCTAAAACTTAATGACAAATCATTAAACGAAAAATTATTAAAACTTGATAAAAAGGATAGAGAGCTAGAAGCAGATATAGCAAAACTTTTTAAAAAGATTTCAGAACAATCAAAAATTTTAATATTACTTTCTATAAAGTTAAAATCTGCAGTCATTAAAAATAAACATCAGATAAAAATGTTAAAAGAACAATTAGAAGATGAAATAGAAAAACTACCTGAAAGAATTAAAAAAAATTTAAAGCATTTACAAACTACATTCCAAAAAAGTGTTGATGAATTAAGTTCTAAAATTACTCAACAAATGAAAAAGATGAATAGAATAATAAATTAAGTAAACTCACTTAATCAAAAAGTTGATAAAATGAAAACTCTTAAAATCAATTTAGAAAATGAATTAAAGAAAAATTTACAAGAAAACTCTAAAGAAAATGAAGAACAGTTAGATGCTGTTAAAAGACAATTAGATGTTCTTAAAATTAAGTTAAATGCACTTAAAACGGCGTTGAAGATGAATCAGGAGAAAATGCAAGTTAATAGAAAAGAAATTAAAGTACATCACACGCTGCTTGACGCAATAGATAAAGTGCAACAGTCAATTAATAAAGTTATCTCGAAGTTGTTGTCCATTCACAAACGTAAATCTTAGCGTAAATATTAAACGGACCAAAGGTCCTCTGGTTACTAACCAATCGGAGCGAAGCTCCTCGAGGCTTTAGCCGATCGTAAATATTTTTTCCCAAAAGTCAAATTTAATCCTAAAAAATGTCTATAATTTATAAACACAATCTTAAACATTTTGCTTCAAATCAAAAAATTGCTCATGAACCATCTATGAAATCTGTTTACCATTATGATAATAGAGAAACAGTCGGAACACAAAAGTTCCTAGGCACCGCAGGTGCCGTTCACACGGAAGGAGCTGGGATCTTCTCTGGTATTGGAAGTATCGTTAACTTAATTAAAAATAATAAAGATTTGATTACATCTGCTGCAAAAGGAGCAGCTGCTATAGGTAGTACAGCTAGTGCAATATCAAATGCTGTCAAGTCTCAAAACGAATTAAAACAACTAGAAGCTATTCGTAAACTTAATAATGATTCTGAAGAACTAAAAAATTTAAAAAAACTTTCAGAGGAAACAAAAAATAAAATTGCTAACATAGCTGTAGGGGGTGAAACCTTGAGGAGCGGTGCTCCGTCTGATAGTAAACATAAGAAGAAATCAGGCGTTGCCATAAAACGTTCAATTGAACCTACGGTTCGTTCAATTGAAGAAATAAGAGGTAATGGTATTAATAGCAACCTTCGGTCTAACCAGCAAAGCTGTAGCGGAGCTGGTCTAGCAAAATTCTAAAATTATGTTTTTTAGTAAAATTTTTTTTAGTAAAATTTTTTTAGTAAAATTCTAAAATTATATTTTAGCAAATTTTTTTTAGTAAAATTTTTTTAGTAAAATTATTTTAGTAAAATTATTTTAGCAGAATTTTTTCTGTCTGTGAGAAAAACAAAAAGTCAAATTATTTTTTATAAAAATGTCTTCGCTTATCGAAAATAAATTTAGATTAGACGATCCTCCGTTCGTCAGTTACAATCAAAAAAAGAATGACTATATAAGAGTTGCTATGAATCCCGGATCTTCCAGTAGAGTAAATACTGGAGGTGATTTAATTTTTGAAGTTGATAATCAGCAGAGTTATATATATCTACCTGATTCATTTTTACACTGTGAATATTCTTTGTATAGTGATGCCAATTTTACAACACCATTACCAGAAACCGATAATATTGCACTAGAGAATAATTTCTTTCCAAGATTATTTACACAAATGCGTTTAGATGTTGCAACTCAAAATATAGAAACAATAAGTGATTCTCCAGGTGTAATTGATACAATGCTTAGATTTGTAACAATTGGTGAAAATAATAAAAAGTATGAAATCGAAGGTTGGTTTCCTGATACTATTGATGGTATAATTGTTGATGATTTAACTCACGCTGGAACAGATGCCGCAGGAATTGCGAAAGATGTAGAAAATATTGCAAAACATTTAAATAAAACAAATAATGATACATATAAAGAAAGACGTGAATTTAACAAAAAAAGTAAACAGACAGTAAATTGGTCATTGTCTCCATTATTCGGATATTTAGATTATGATAAAATATCATATCAATTAAAATTTAAATTAATAATTCATCGCACAGCAAATAATGAATTAATCTTTTTTGGTAAGAGTGGAAAAAAAGCATATTTAAAAATTGATAGACTTGAATGGTGGATTAAGCATATTACTCCTAGTTTAGAGATTGAAACAGCTATTGCAAAAAGATTAAATACTAACAAACCAATTCCAGTAAATTTTCTAAAGCGTACTGCTAGTTCAGTAACTTTTTCAGAGCAAAGATTTAACTGGCATTTTACCAGAACTGTGAATACACCAAGATATTTATTACTAACTTTTCAAAGAAATAATTCTCCAAGTTTTGATAAGAACAACAATCTTTTTCATATTAATACAATTCGAAGTTTACAAGTTTCATTAAATCAAACCCGATATCCAATTGATCCATTAAGATTCGATGATACCAATAATCAATTTATGGAAGGATATGATTCTTATCGAAATCTTTGTATAGAATTTGGAGTTGAACCACAATTAACTCCTGGAGATTGGAGACATTTATATCCTGTTTTCTGTTTCGATTTAAGTGCACAATCTGAAGATATTATCAAGACTGGTTGTGATGTAACAATTAATATTGAAAAGAAAGATTCCACAACTTCATTGATGGCTTATGGTTTATTGCTAGAAGATGTAAAATATTCTATTGAAATTCTTAATGGAAAGATGGCTAGAATAAATTAATTTAATTTTTTGTCATAACTAGAATAGATTAAAAAATTCTTAACTTAAAAATTTTTCAAAACTAGAATAGATTAGAATTTTTGATAACTTAAAATATTTTTATTAAAAATGTCGCAAGCGAAAAGTAATATTAATAATAAAACTGTTGAATTAAAATTACGAAATATTGTTGACAAAAATACCCCTAAAACTATTACGATTAACAAAAAAAAGTATTACATAAGTAACCCAATGATAGAGAATATTCAATTACAAGAAGAAAAGAATGGCGGGATTCTCCCATTAATTCCTCTAATAATAGGAGGCATAGCAGCTGCAGGAAGTGTTGCAGGCGGGACAGCTGGTATTGTCCAAGCAGTAAATAAAAATAAATCAGAGAAGGCAGCATTAGAAGAACAAAAACGTCATAATAGGGAGTTAGAGAAAGTTGCTAGGGGTGAAGGAGTAGTAGATAATTTTATTAGTAAATTAAACTTAGTTGATGAAGGAAAACGAGTTCTTAAAAATATTCTCCACAATGTTGATGATTTAATTGAAATTAAAGAAACTAAAGATGGTTCTGGAATATATCTAAGTCCTAGTATGATTCGGTAATAACCTCAGGACCTTTGGTCCGATCGGCTAAAGCCTCAGAACCTTTGGTTCTATTAGGTAAAACATTTATTTTATTTTATCTTTTAAATTTTTTTTATCTTTTAAAATGAATTCTACAAATTCCGAAAATTTAATTAAATTAAAAATTTCTAATTTAGATTTATTGAATTATCTATTAAACAAAAATGAAAACTCAAATTGTAAAATTTCTGAAGGTAACGACGACAAACAAAGTTTGAATACTACCTACGGTGGTGACATACAAAAAGATTAGAAAACTTTCCTGGATTTATTTGGAGTAAATAGTCGAAAGAAAAACATCTTCCTGGTCATTCATGTACTGGTCCAGGAACTCGATTAGATATAAGACTAGATGAGAATAATAATCCGAAACCAGGTGAAGAACCAATAAATAGAGTAGATGCCGCCGTTTATAGACATGATTTAGCTTATGAAAATCATGATCTAAGTTCTCGTCATGCAGCTGATAAGAAGATGATTCAAGAATTAGATAGTATTCAAAATCCTACATTTAGAGAAAAAATTGAAAGAATGTTTGTTAAGAAAGCTTTACAAGCTAAAATATTATTCGGCCAGGGTTTAAATGAATCCACAGCAAAGCTGTCTGAGAGCAACGCTCGAACCTACGCGTCTGAAATGTCGAATGACCTAGGACGCTATGCCTCCGAAATTCATAGGGAATACAGAAAGCCGAAATATTTATTGAAAGTAAAAGTATTCAATAAAGATGATATTTGGAGTGCTGATCTTATTCATATGCCGAATGAAAGGGACTACAAATACGCATTGACCGTTATAGATTTATATACACGATACGCTTGGGTAAAGCCTTTAAAAAATAAAAGTGGTCTATCAGTTAAATGTGCGTTTGAAGAAATCTTTGAAGAAAGTAAGAGAAAGCCAAAAGAGCTATTCGTTGATAAAGGGTCGGAATTTTATAACAGAAATGTAAAGCCACTATTTGAAACTGTTTATTCAACTGAAAACGCAGGAAAAGCTGTAGTGCTAGAAAGATTCAATCGGACGTTAAAAAATAGATTATTCAAAAAATTTACTCAGCAAGGAAATCAGAAATGGTTAAAATTATTACCAGGAATTGTAGATGAGTACAATAATAAAGTTCATTCAGGTATTGAAGAAACCCCAAAGAATGCTTCTGACGACCCTGATTTAATACGAAAGAAAATATTCGAAAATAATTATTCGAATGAGAGTAATCCGAATTTGCAGAAACTTAAGCCAAAATTTAAAATTAGAGATGGAGTTAGAATATTTAAATATAAGAATAAATTTGAAAAAGGCTTCGTCGGATACTGGACGAAAGAGATATTTGAAATTTCTAAAATAAATCAAACTTATCCGATTACTTAAGAAATTAAAGATTTAGATAATGAGGATATCAGAGGTCGATTTTATCAAAATGAATTACAACGAACTGATTTTTAATTATCATTATCATTATCATTATTATTAGGCGTAGCCATAGAACCTACGGTTCGTTCAATTCTAACATAATATCTAGAAATGGTACTCCTTCCTGCAATTTAAATAAAACATAAAGACATAATTGACCACAATTAGTAGTTCCCGGTTTTTGAATTTGAAACGTATTATAAATTCCATTGCCAAGTATTTCTCTTACTTCATTCGTAGGTGGAAGTCCGTATGAGTCAAAATAATAGTTCTCAGCCTCCGGGTGGTCAAAATAATAATTAGAACAGTTTATATTTCTTTGTCCTGCTGACCAATGTACACCTTTTTCATCTGACGTATGAAGATTTGTTATGAAATTTATAGTTATTGATGGCCTATTTTTTAGGAATTGTAATTCGTCTCTCATTAGAACATGAAAATTCTTTATTCCTAATCGATTAGCGATTTTCTTTAGGTCGAAATTCGTTGTCGTTTGTGTTCCATATAATTTCAAAAACTCATTTATGTTGCTCATTTTATAATAAAAAAATTTCTTAAGGGACCCCTAGAAGTCAGAAGGGAGGGGGTATTGATTTAAAACTGTTCTCTAATGATGTCTTTCCTTACTACTTGGGGGGGGGGTATTGATTTAAAACTGTTTCATAATGATGACTTTCTTTACTACTTGGGAGGGGTATTGATTTAAAACTGTTCTCTAATGAGGTCTTTCCTTACTACTTATTCGATTTTGAAATGATTTAATTTAATCTAAATTTAAACGTTACATTGTTACATTTTTATTAGTAGAGTTAGTGTTTCGTACATCTTTTATCAATAGTAATTCATTACTCATCAATATGTGAAAATTCTTTATTCCCAATTGCTTAGCAATCTCATTTAAATCGAAATTTGACGTGGTTTTGTTTGCCGTATATTTTTTGGAAGTCTCTGATGTTTCTCATTTTTATAGAAGATAAAATGTTTCTATTATATTCCCGTAAATGAGAAATTAAAAACAACACATGGATATTTCAATTTGGTTACATCCACTTTGCATACATTCAATTTGGATACATTGAAATACATGTAAATTTGTCCACGCTGTGGACGCGTTCTAATTGGTTGAAACACTCTATTGCATTTACATGTGCAACAGGAAATAACATTGCATATAAAACAGGAAATAGCATTGCATATAAAACAGACAGATACAAGTTTTCTAAACAATGGGATTTCTGTCCACGGGTGGACAAGGTTTCATTGGTTGAAACACTCTATTGTATTTACATTGCATATAAAACAGAGGGGTTTCAAGAATGATAAATTTTCTTCACAGCGCGTCTAATGTCAACGCGTTGATTTGATTAGTTGAATGGCGCAGTATTTTAGCTGAATGGCGCACCATTGTTAAGAAAATTAAAATGAAATGGCATAGGTCTAACATTGAAAATAAAGTGTCTTGCGGCCGTATCGCAATAACAATAGCGGAGTTTAACATCCAAATTCCATTGAATATGACAGCGCTGTATTGACGCTAAATGACGCACCATTGTTTGGGAGAAGAATGGAATCATTTGGAATGTCACATAATTGCTTTACACAATGAAGTCAATCTTCCGATAACATTAGGTCGTGACTTTTAAAGTACAAGAGAAACAGACACCCAACAAAGCGTAGGAAATTTGTCTGCTAATTTACCTAATTTCATAACAAATGAAACTTCGGTGCGTGAATAATTGATATGATTTTGCTTCAAGAGACTATAAAAATAAGACTTGTCATTATCACAAACAGAGAGCAGATAGTGCTTACCGATAAAAATTTTACACATAACACTGAGTGAATTGTTTCTTTTTTCATGCAACAAGAATTTGTGTAAGTTTACAATTGTATTATTCTCTCCACCATTTTGCTCTATGAAATCACTCAAAGTATCTGTAAATTCATGCCTCTCAAAATATATTCCTCTTGAATTCCTCCCGTAATTTTTTCATCCTCCCTGGCAACGATTGTTTTCTTCTATCTTCAAATTGATCTTGTCTCATTTTGAGAAATATATGACGAGAGCGTTTTGACACAACCTTCACTGACAAGAAACACTGTTAAATTAAATAAGTCTTCAGCACAATTGTTTGAAATAGCCATATCGATTATTGTTGTTGTGTATTATTTCACGGCATTGCAGCCGGAGTAGGATTTGCTGGTTATATATTCCACGTCTTACAAATGTCTAAGTGGGTGTAGCAGCTGTTTGTTCTTTCATACATTGTTTCCTTTCAAATGTTTGAGTTGGAGGACACAGCTCCTTACACTGAAATGCCTTTTATTCATAAATGCGAGAAGCAGATGTTCTCTACAATTGAATGACAATTGTAAAAGTACCTAAACTTATTGTTAAGAATATGTCAATTACTTCAAATATTTTTAGTCACATGATATATTTTAAAAACCTGAAAAATGGATTTAAAAGACGTTTTTAAAAATACCAATTTTCAGTGTCCTAGAACGGTCATGATTTTGGCGGGGGTGAAAATTGTAATTCTCAAATTTTGAGATTCTTAACTTTTATGATTTTTTCGGTGTCCTGGAACGGTCATGATTTTAAGGGTGAAAATTGTAATTCTCAAATTTGAGATTCTTAACTTTTCTGATTTTTTCGGTGTCCTGGAACGGTCATGATTTAAGCGAGAAAATTGTAATTCTCAAATTTGAGATTTTGAAAAATTTGAAAATTGGGTATTTTTAAAAACGCCCAAATTTATGAATTTAGGTCTTCATAACCTGAAAAATGACCAAAATTCATGAATTTAGACCATTTAAAAAGTACCATTTTTTGAAAAATCGGTATCTTTAAAAACGACTAAATTCATGTATTTAGGTCTTAAAAACCTGAAAAGGGTCTAAATTCATGAATTTATGTCGTTTTTAAAGATACCATTTTTTGAATTTTATGGTGTCCTGGAACGGTCTTTTGCCCATTACTTTTCTGGTCTCCCACAGACTACTCGTTCAGGTCGCAAAGTCCGCTTTTCTGGTGATCGTCAACTCTATTATTTTACACCGTAGCTCCGTTTTAAAAAGGGGAACTGTGTAGGATATTCAACTTTAACTGTATTTTACGATAAGTGTATTACTGTGAATCTAACAAACGTTTTATCTCTATCTCTTGATAATAGTGCTACGTATATGTTAGCTACTTTTTTCTGTTATTAAGTATCATCTTTTACAGTGGCGAATGCTCCGGGCATGCTAGGCATGCGGCGCATGCTCACCATTTGTGGCTTTAGAAGCACTTTTAACGCTGAGTTAATTAATGCGATTCAAGATCAGACTGTAGCAAATCAGACCTTGTCAGCTCTGTCTATGAGAGCATGCGGACAATTAGCTATTACACTGCTGCTGCTGCCGTTTGCACTGTAGAAATCTGTTACTGAAAATAGAATCGCATCGTTCCCTGTAACACTTGCATCGCTGCCCACAGATCTCTGCCCACAGAAGGCATCTTCCCGGCATGCGCTCATCGAGAGAGCTGACTAGGAGCTGACATGATCTGAATATGGATCAATGCCATCAACGCACATTGCCTGACATCAGTAATGAATTCCCTCGCACACGTGAGCTGATGACCAATCACAAGGCGCCATGGGAATGACGACATTGTAGCTCCAACTTGATCGCATGGCCTGCTTAGAAACCGAGTGATGACATGTCTCGTGCGCACGCTTTCTCTCTTCAGAGGGTGTGAGAAATAAACATTTACTGCCATTCCTTCGTCGCTTAATTAAGTTTGTGTGAACAGTTACTTGTGTACGCCGACTCCCAAAACTAAAATGGCTGAAGATCAAAATGCGTCTTTGATTCAGACTCTGTTTAGTAGGAGAGATGTAGCCGAGAAAAATGACATCATTTCGAATGGAAGACCGAAGCCGTAACTTCCAAACCTCACGCGCATTCACAGGGACAAAAATAAAGAATTTTTAAGGCATTTTCATTCTTCCCAATATGATAATACATTTTGGTTGACTGGTTCGAGTGAGCTGAACAAATTATTTTGTTGGCCATGCCTGTTGTTTTCAGGCGATCACAACACATGGTCTAAACCTGGGTTTGACAATCTCAATACGCTGTCCATTTCTCTAACACGCCATGAAAAATCACTTAATCAAATCAAGTGCTTTCTTCAATTAAACAGCTTAGGGAAAAGCTATAGAATCGATCACCAACTTGATCAACAGAGGCGTATCAATGACATGATACATAATGAAACAGTTAAAAAAAATCACGAAATATTGACCCGCCTTATTGATGTCGTCTGCTCTATCGCCAAGCGTGAGCTTCCTTTCCGAGGCCATGATGAAGCAAAAACTTTGGCCAATAAGGGTAATTATTTAGAGACTCTCGATTTGATAAGTCATTACGATGCAACATTAGCAACCCACTTTAACGAGTCAACCATTTTTAGAGGGACTTCGTCGGCTATTCAGAATGATTTGATCAAGGCGATCAGTTCGTTATTAACTGATCACATCAAACAAGATTTTAAAAACTCAGAATTTGTGTCACTCATTCTAGATGAGACATCCGATACAGTTAATAAGTCTCAGCTCTCAACTGTTGTACGATACGTTGATGAGAATTGTGAAGTTCAAGAAAGATTTCTTCATTTCACTGATATGAGTTAATTCTGATCGGTCATCTGATGGACTACTACAACATGTGAAGCAATTGTTGATGAACTTTCACATGGAAAGTAAACTTGTTGCCCAAACCTATGATGGTGCTGCCGTGATGGCTGGACACCAAAACGGATTAAATAAAAAGGTCAGAAATGTTGAACCAAGTGCAATATTTGTTCATTGTTACGGCCATCAACTGAATTTGACACTTCAACAATCAGCCAAATTGATCCCTAAATGTACATTATTTTTCCAAACCCTGTCTTCGATGGCTTCCTTCTTTTCTCGATCGCCTTTAAGGACTGACGCTCTTCAAGATTTTGTTCAAAAAAGATTGCCTCGAGTTGCTCCTACTAGATGGAACTTCCCCTCAAGACTGGTAAACACTTATGGAAAATTATGAAAATTTGAGGGCATTTTTTCAGCATGTATTGTAAAATTCCCAAAACTGGGAAGATGATTGCATTGACAGATGTCTTGGATATATTGCTTTTCTTGATAAGTTCCAGATTCGCTTTTTGATAACCGTATTTTCTCGTATTTTTTCACTGACAGATACATTATTTGAAATTTTGCAATCGAAAGGTAGCTATGGATATCTTGTATTGTGGACAAAAGATCCAGGAATTGATAGAAAATGTCAAAAAAATTAAAGAGAGTGATTTCGAACTTATTTTTCAAGAATCCTTTGTCCTTACTGATGCGTCTTTCGAAATGCGTAGAACTGAAACACCGGATCTTTACAAACATCTTTTTCAGGAAATAACGGATAATATTCTGACACAGCTGACAAACAGGTTCAAAACGATTTCTGAATTGGAATTCTTTAGTTTACTTAATTCTAGTTTCTTTTCAAAGCACAATAAGCAATTTCCAGAAACGGCATTGAAATCGCTAGATAAGCATTATGGCCGATTCTTCGATGTAATTCGTCTGAAAAATTAGTTTATTGCAATTTATTGCATGTCTGACTTCGATCAAAAGTCAGTGCTTCACATTCTGAAAAGCATGCATGATCAGAAATTGTACCTTGGTATGCCTGAACTGTTCAAATTAGCGAAATTGGTCGTTTCCATCCCGTCTTCAAGTGCAAGTGCGGAGCGATCTTTCTCGGCTTTAAAACGAATCCATACAGAAACAAAACAGACCTTCTTCTTCTTTGAGTTTAGTGGCTATAGAGAAAAGCTTGTTATTTTTGCTTCAAAAGAAGCCTGCCTTTTTCGATAATGTAATTGAGAACTTTGTAAAGAAAAGCAGGAGGGTTGATTTTTTATATCGTTAGAGAAGTGACAATCTTTTGAAATTGTGAATAATATTTGAAAAAAAAGGTCGTGATAGTCTTGAAATTGTCTTCTGTTTTAGAATGTAATCATTTTGAGTTGTGAATATGGTTTTTATTCATTTACATATACCGTTTATGCGCATGTGTAGTGTACAGTGTATAGGCTATTATATGAATTAATTGCAAAGATATTAATTTTGTTCATTAACCCGAGTTTAGTTTCATCGTACTAATAATATTATGTAATATTAATGATGATAATATTGGCATCATAAACTATGATGAAAAAACTCAGTGTGGAGAAGTATAAGCCTATATTGATGACCAACATGATGAAAATAGTCAAGTATGGGGCATTTAAATGAAAGTATCATAGGGTCTATGGTTTATGTTATGCATGTTGGTTTATGTGCATGCATATTTAGATGGCGCATGCCTATTGTGTGAACGCAGGATTCGCCACTGATCTTTTATATGTATAATTGTAATAGCAGTTAAATTATCGTCACCTCATCGTTAAAACTATTTGTCATAGTTATCTTTCTCAGCGTGCCCATGTGGTGAAGTCTATGTGAAGATAATTCAAAACCTGTTTCAAAAGATTGGAAACAAAAGTCACAAGTAAAGGAGACATGTTGAATAGAATCATCCTCATCTCGGGAGATTGATGATGGCTTGGGTTGACATACACGTTGTCTGATGTGTCGGGTGAGATCACTTACAATTACACCGGACATGAACCCAACTAATCTGCGATTTCTTATACAAATCCCACCGGGATACCAATAATCATTTATCAATCATTAATTAGTAAAGAAAGGGACCAGATAGCGATAGTACTAAAGCATGTTATTTGAAGCATGAACCACAACTGGAGATTCTACAAAAAGCTATACTTCAATTCCGTGTGCTAGCAACAATTACATTTCCTTAGCTCGACGTCGTCTTTAGCAAATCAATGGTATTGTTTTCGTGTGGAATTTTAACAGTTGAGAGAAGAATCACAAAAAGTCTATAAAATTATAGATCTAGTCGTTTTCGTCGACACGTTCATTTCGTCGACAACCATTTTTGAGGAAAACGTTCATATCGTCGACAGATTCATTTCGTCGACAATTGCAGCAGTGGACGATAATTTCAGAAATCTCTCAATTATTTTTTATATTGGACTTCTATGCGGAGCTCTATCACTCTTGATAGCTATATAGTCCATAGAAGTAGATTATAGTAGACTTTCTATGGTTTTGTTATTTTCTAAGATATAGAAATATCATTTTATGGAAGACTATGCATCTTCATTTTTCACATCTATGGTTTCTACTCAATCGCTTTGATATCATAATGTTGCATCGTAGTTCATTTGCATTATAGCTTAATCACAGTCCATTTCCATGGACAGGCGCAGTTTGATTTAGAATTCAAACTTGAATTCGCATCTATTTCGGTGGCATTCATTGCAATAGGAACCTCGTCGCAATGAACTTCCAATTAACAAAAACAACGAAAGATAAGCCACTACTAATTTTTGAAGAATTTAGTTTTATAGTTGATAGAACAAGAAACGATAAAACGTATTGGAAATGCTCAGATGCCACTGAGAGAAAGTGTACTGAGAGAAATGAACTTGTCGACGAAATGAACTTGTCGACGAAATGAACGTGTCGACGAAATGAACGTTCATAGTGTCGACCGACGATATGAACCTGTCGACGAAAAGTACGACTCCCAAAATTATGTCCTTCTCTGTCTACATTTTATGAGGAACGTGCTAATGTGTCGACTAAAATATAAATAAAAATTAATGCTTCTGCATACAGTGGTTTCAGGGTGGTTTCCTCTCTATGGATTTCCTATTTCAACATGTTTGACTTTTATACTGGGACAAATTATAAGCCTATTGCAGACTACTGCGATCTTGTTCTCAGCGAGTAGTAGACATTTTCAGGAATAGTTTCCAAATTTTCGCAGAGTTTGAAATCTTTAAATTATCCATTGTCCATGTCAAAATCAGCTAAATTCAAAGCAAAACAAGTAAAACAACCCTTTTAAGCAATTATATATCTTTGATAAACAGGTATTAAATATCTTTAGTTAAATTCATTAAATATATCAGTAAGCCTCTGAGACAAACATGCCATTGAAAACATTTGCCAATAAATGCTTTCAATGAGAAAAGATGTCTAACATTTCAGCCACAGAGAGCATACTTGTATTCTTGTATTAATACAAGAAATTGTGTGAACTGATTTCGCCGTGGCTACTCATGAATATGATGGTTGTCAGCTGCAGCTTTGAGCAGTTTTACTCTTATTACTCTGGTTTGCTGGAAAGAATGCATAACAACAATGGGATACTTTGGATATAGATTTTCATATACAAGTTGGTCGAAGATAAAGTCGCTCTGATTGATTGCTGCACTAGCATTGATTTAATTTAGCTAATCATTTTCCCACATTGCATGGAAGTTGAACAAAGTTTCGTTTACTGATGAGAGTGATTTCTGTGCGTACTCAATGATGTAGGGAGCAAAGCACTACTCTATGGAGATTGAATTGGTCATTTTTGTTTAAATGCACTAACATGGAAGCGTGCTTAGAGAAATCAGTTAGGGTATTGAAGCAACCAACTTTATTGGACCTAATATTCAATTATTTGTCGCAACAGTATAAGTCTTACTGTGTTTGTGCAGGATCTGCAAGAGCTACTGCATAGTTTCCAATACTACAGCAAAATTTTAAGTGTTTTGATTGTGACGGAGTCACAACTGGTCCACCGTGGTGAAAAAGGAGAAAGTTCTAAACCAAAATTATGAATAAATTGATTAACTGAAGTAGATCATATAGTTTTGTGTGGACTTAGGTAGTGGAAAACACCTGCCGAAGGTTGAGGCACCTTGAATAGTGAACCTAAGTTTTGAATTTGAGTATTTAATCGCTGTAAACGTCAAATCTCTCATGCAAGATTATTATTATTGGGCCAAAATGAAAGTTGCCCCGGTGGTACTATGAACTTGTGATGTTTCGTTGTTTTGAACTTCCTACATTGATTTACTGTAGTGTTGCTTTGTGTTTTATTAATGCATCTGTCAGAATAATTATTACTATGTATGGGCGCAAGACATTTCACAGCAAAAAAGATCTTTCAAGCGAATTCAGCTTTAATTATTTTAAAATACACTTAAATAAGATGTTATATGGAAAGTAGGAGATACTATGGTTTCAATTTTCTCTGGAGTATGGTCTACACACGAATTTCTGCTCAGATAATTCGACACAGGGTCATATATAACGTTTTTGAAATATTTCCATTTATATGCGAATTTTGATAAAACTTAGAATCACATGTTTACTTTTATGAATTTGACGGTTATTCAGAATGCGAGTCAGCAATTGGCAGAATAAGTGAAATAGGCTGCAGATTTTCAGTTTTACCCGTTATTGGATCAAGATATCAATTTTAATTCGCTGCCACGTGAAAGCTATATTTGTGTTCATGCACCCTTCGTAAACCTATGAGTTGGTGAGCATCTTCGGTCCTCATTAGAACTGCTTCACTTGATTACACAAATTAGTGAGAGTTATATTGATGTGAATTAGTGCTGGGACGAGTTTTTATCACCGTATGAGAATGATTTGTGCTCATGTTCATATTGACTAATGAAAAGTATTAGCAAAACTAAATTAAAATATCAATTTTAGATAATTTCATGATGATGTGTAGAAGAAGCTGTAAAACGATAGCATTTCTTTTTATAATTTGCTACTCGAACAACCTTTTTATCTGAATTGTTGACTTGTGCCGGTGCATAGCCCACCAGAATCTAGTTGGCAATGGCCGGTGCCAGCCGAATAACCGGCAATTTTAGAGATCTACTTATTTTAGATGTGAGTTGAATGAATGTTGGATGAGCAGATGACATACTAGGGATGCTCAACCTATGGTCCTGAATCCATAGCTACCAACTTTGTGCTACCACATTCTGTCCTTCGTCTTCTTCTCAATTTAATTTTTAATTTGAGATGAATGGTATGTCGATTGCTCAAGTCATAGGCCTGATTTGCTATTTTTTCTCGGAATCTGAGTTCACGATTTTTCAATTCACTTAAGCATGGTCACGACAAATGGTTGACCGAATCCAGATGCTTCTGCTAGGCGTCTAGTGAAACGATTTGAGGAGTTCATTCACAATAGTGTTTGACATCTCCATTTTAATCGTTGTGTGCAGAATTGAAGACGTAATAAGTAAGTCTAAGATTCCGAAAACTTAATACGCCGAAGGTAAGTGAATTGAGAAAGGAGAGAACTGCAGACTCTGAGAGATCAAAAAACCATAAAGGATGACCTCAGCAAGCGATGGATCATTCATCTCATTTTCGCAATTGAAGATGCAAAATAAAGAGAATAAGAAATGGCAGATTCTCTCTCATCAGTAGGGCAACTGGTTTACCGAGGGTAGATCAGGCAAGATAGTGAACCACAAATTTGACCTCACTTTTTGCAGCACTCACCTTGGGTCTCTACACGTGCTAAAATATGCAATAAAATCGAGGGTAGGATAGGGGTGTCATTAATTTTCTTTTTTTAAAATTATAATTAACTCAAGTACTTTTCTCTAAACATAATCTGCTTTCAGAATGTAATTTATTGTAAGTGTTTAAAGACATAAGATATGAATCATTTGGTTTACACTTGACAAATAGGAGAGTTATCTAGAGGAATGTGAGTGCTAACCTTCATATTTCTATGTGGATGGCCGTTTTGTTTGACACGCTTTGATTGTTATGCTCGTATACTTTGAATCAACTTCAGTGCATTTCCAATTGGCTTTATCGTTCGTGATTCTGTGAACAGCGTAGGCATGTTCAATACAAATGGGCAGGTGTTTTTCTTTTATTGTTTTTGATTCTTGAAACTCCATCGCATCAAATTAAGGAAACGAACTAGTGAATATCGCTAATTATGTCATCTAAAACATTCCATTCAAAGTTTGATCTGAACATCTATATAGATTATCCATGCTTTAGATTTATTCATGCGCATAGATAGATCTGAAGGCTAGAGATTTCATTGATTTATGCCATAAATGATGTATGTCATACACAAGTAATACACTGATATTCGATGAGCGTATTAGCTAAATGGACCAGACCAGAATTCTGCGTGTGAGTTTTCGATGAAATGAGCTCATTTTTGTAGATATCTGGTCGAGCAAATGAACGTGTTCAGCAAAAAGGCTAGATCGTTTCTATATGTGGACGTAATTCATGTGTAATTGTTGTTTGATTAATTAGCACTGAAACAATTTTTATAAATCACAATTCGGTGCTCAAAGGATACAAAATTCCACGAATCTGCGAGATTCAAACAAGTGAATAAACAAATGAAAAGCAAGAGTGGTCGAAAAATCTTTCTATAAAATAGAGTGGTATCCTGACCAAATCAGAGGAAAATCATTTCTGAGTGCTAACGGTGGTCTAGCAAGTTCCCATGCCTGAACGCGCTCATATGCGGGCAGGCTGAGAGATATGGTCAGAGGAAGGCTAGTTACATGGGGAGCACCAGATTTTTCTGGAGTTTGTTGAAAAGAAGCTTTCAAGCATGTGAACAAAGGTGATAATGGATTCGAGACACCGCCAGTGGAGCATCCTTTGTATGACAAAGGATCGTTTTTTTCGACATCCCTTTGTTCGACATCCTTTGTACGCAGTTTCAACGTTCATTCATTTTATTCATAATTAATTATATTCCTCTTGATTATATTGACAAAGTAGTGTGCCTAATGCCTGTGAATTTAATTTGTACAATGGGAGCATAAAATGGGTAGCTGAATTGTGCTCAAGAGCCAATTTTCATTGATGTTGACAAATTATTTGAATTCTTGTTGACAATTACGAACAAACATATACAGGGTGTATAACGTCTGGAAAAACCTGGAAAACCTGGAAAAGTCAGGGAAAATGGAATTCGGAATAATTTGGAAGCCTATTTCGAACATGTGACACGCATTAAAAAAGAGCTACAGTCAGATTCCTACAAGCATATGAAGGAGACATTGAAGGATCCTCTGTTATAAGCAAAACTTTTGTTTTTTTGTGAGCGCATGATGGATTCTCTCTTACGGCGTTTTTGTATTCCTGAGGATAGAGATCAGTCCTGATTATCGGCGAAATTCAGAACCAAATGTTATACCTAGTCCGATGCATTTCGGTAACGTCGCTGCCATGTTAACGCAAAGTCCGACAGCGGCGTTGCCGAAATGCATCGCACTAAGTATACCACTTGGTTCTGAATTTTGCCGATAATCAGTGCTGACCTCTATCCTCAGGAATACAGTGTTTTTCAACAATTTACGGCGTTTTGCTAAACCGACTGCCACCCGTCATCTCTCCACACTCCAACAATTGAACGTTCCCTTAATGGCAAGAAATTTGCGTGATCTAGCATCGATGTTGGCTTTGCTGCTATGTTGGCGCTGAAACTCGATTCAGAGAGCCAGAAATCGATTTCTTAAAGATGTTGCAAGAAAGTCAGAAGCGATGCCCCTTCAGGTGTGATGTTTAAGGCTCTGGTTTCCTTGATCCTCTGATCATGACGTCTGATTGGAGACTTAAGTTCAACTTACTGAATCTTGCTTTGTAGGAGATGGTAGCCCGAAAATGGATGTGTCGATTGGAAGCTGATCGCGCAAAAGCTCAGTGTATTTCACTGGCAAGCGATCAATCAACCATTTCGTACCTAAGCCTGTTTAACGCAGAATCCGACTGACTAGATGATTGCGTGATTCCTTGTTTGCTAGAGAATCCGTCAAATTCGGAATTATTGAGCTTTGCTAATTTTGTTCTCTGTCTGAGTCACGGACAGCAATGTTCTTATTCCGACGAAATCCTCCCAGAGATATCCCTACACTGTGGATCATAGTGAAGCATGTTTTTGTGTGAATATGCCCCATTTTGTCCGAAAAATTTTCACTATATTTTTGTGAACGCAAATTCGCGAGTCTTTCATAGAATCTTCGAGCAGTCGCACCTGCGCCACCAGTAGTTGGAAAAATTTGAGCAGAAAAATATCCCTTTTCAATGTTTATTATTCTTTCTTCATAAATACGCTTCTTTTCTTTTTTGTTTCGTTCGTATAGTTGTTTTACTGTTTCATTTGCTTTTGATGGCGAAGATTGATTTGTGACCCGAACATCAAAAAAAAACTCTTCTCCATGCTCCCCCATGCATCTCGTGCTGCCATGTTTAGCTCTGTTTCCTGTTTGTATAAACATATCTGATTCAATTGGGATTAGCATTGACTCAATAACTACATCGTTTACTACTTCCCTCAAAAATTTGCCTCCTGATCCCTTATCATGTTGTGTCGTAAATCTCGATAAAAAGGATTTGACAAGAAAAAGTATGAAAGATCGCTCAGTTATATCCCAGAGAATAATTAAGGACCTCATACGAGCTTTCTATAATGATGAAGCCAAGCAATTTGAGGTTACAAAAAAATGATTTTGTCGTCGAGAAACGCAGCAGCTCTATACGCAGAAGTCAGAAAGGAGCATAAATGAATGGCGAACTGGTGGCAAATGACCGTATCGAAATAAAAAGGAAAGCGGTGGAAATGAAGGATAAAGAAGAACTCAAGAAGAAACTGATGTCGGAGTTTTAACGAATTGATCAAGAGATAAGTATATTAAGGAAATGTGTTAGGTTAGGAATTAGGTTTCTTAATCTCGTACTTCTAAGTCATGATAAAGTACCTGTTGCATTTTAGCGGTCCCTCTCTCACATTTCCTAAATTTGCATGACTGACTGTTCAGCGTGTCCATTCCTACTGCCCTCAGTATGATAAGCATTTTTAGAATTTATCGGAATGACATTCAATTTCTTTAATTTGTTCGGATAAAAGTAATTACTTATCCCATTGTTTTAATTGTGTTTTTTTCAGTTTGTTATTTAAATATATCCCGTTATTGTTCCGTCATCCACTTTTTAATTCATATACATGTATTGTAACGGGAGATGTTTCAACCGTGTTTATTAACAGTAGCCCTGCCTACAATTATAAATGATTATATAGGAACCCCTCATGAAAGCGTGATTACATGTTAGTTAAGTGTAGGATTTATGGTAGTGTAGATGGAATCCTATTCGATTTGTTAGACAGAAAACTGATTCGAGACTATGGCAGAAAATAAGTTTTGTACATAATTTATTTCATTTTGTCAATTTCAACGTATGGGCCGACACCATAAAGGAACTCACTTCCCAAGTTCGGAAGCGTCAAAGGATGAATTTAAGATGAAACTCGTTCCCTCAGTTCAATCAACATACTAGATATACCACTTGGAAAAATCCTGGAAAAGTCAGGGAAAAGGGTTTAGAGAAATCGTTATACCCCTGATATACATACTAGTATAGAAGGAGAGCAGTTAGCAACGGTAGTGATCTGTCTATGCATGTACATGCTTATTATCAACTAAGCAAGGAAATAAGAAAAGGAAATGAGACTTTACTCAAAGAAATACGGCAATCAATGCAGCATATTAAAAATTGATTTTGGGTGAAGCACTTTCGAATACTTCTCTGAAATTGCAATGCACCATATTTCTAATACATTAAAAGCCAATATTCATGATGCTATCATTTAATAATGATAAATTGCTTTTCAGAATATGTCTCACGATGAAATCAAATTTTTGAAGAATCAAGGTGAGCGTTATATTATCACGGATATATGTCACGGATGCAGGGTTAGTCAGTCTGAAAAGCAAGCGTGATTCTTGCGGGTTCAATTATGGCTGGGTCCTGTATTTTAGTTTAACTGCTTATGTATCAGCATGATCATGTCATAGACTGCCAGACGTGATAGTACTTTCATAGTAGCCTGCTCGCTGTGAGTAACCAAATTTCTATGTTAATTGTGATCGTCATGCGACTGTAGGTCAATTTGTACTTTATAAGGCTATGTGTAATTCACATGGATCTTATAATTTTCATTCTTTTCATTACTTCCGCTCAAAAGGCTGTACCTACAAAACGCGCTTAGCATGCATGTATGAGTATTTGTGTACAATGCTTAAGATTTGGATTGAAATAGAGTATGTGTGAGACGCATAAATTTTCTGCACTTACTTACTTATACTTGTAGTATAACGGAGTTTAACGTCCGTTTTCTCCAACTTCGTAGGGTTGGACGATTCTTCCCAATGCTGTGGATCGCAGAGCGCCAGCGTTGACGATCGTTGGCGTCATCCGGTTTGAGACCATTCTGCTTGAGATCAGCGGCAACAGAGTCACTCTATGTCTTCCTAGGTCGACCTTTTCTTCTTCTTCCCTCTACTTTCCATGTCACAACTTGACGGACGTAGTCTTCGGGCGCTTTTCGCATCACGTGGCCAAACCATCTGAGTTGGTTTCTTACGATGACATCGGATAATGCTTCGATGTCAAGCATATGCCTCAAGTCGTCACTTCGCTTTCTGTCACTTAGCTTCGTGCCACACATCCACCTTACCATCCACATTTCCACCCTCTCCAGACGTTGTTGACTGTCCACTTTCAGAGCCCATGTTTCGCTTCCGTATATCATACCCTTCCGGACTCAGGCATCATATACTCTTCCTTTCATGTGTACTTCTTTATTTGATATTATAAATTATAATAATAATGCATTCAAAATTAGGGACTTAACAAGAAAACAGGTGTACTCCAGACTGACGTAACCTATGCCTTGAAACTTCAAAGTTTTTCGGCTTAATTTTCCGGCACGACCACCTCTCGACACTTAATTTTGCACGATCAAACAAAAGGTAGAGAAACTACCTAGGCGGCAACTGTGACTCAGCCTGAAGGGCCCTCTTTCCAACGCACGAAGCTCACTCCAAGGTATAACGAAATGGAGAAAAAGCCAGTTTCGTTTGTCAATCAGCGTGTCTGATGAAAGAGAGAGGATCTTTGTTAATACTTTAGGCTACAACTTGTCCCATCAACAAGATCAAATTTCCCGCCTTCATCGTGTGTCATAGAGACAGAATAATGCATCTGTTATGATGATGCGAGATGAAAACATCTGAACTCGATTTAGGGAAACCAATAGATAATCTTCCAATTGTATTTCATGGTCTTGTCGTTTAATCATTATGATTCATTATTTCGAGGCACGTTAGGTGAATAAACTGGTAATTCAATATGACAGATCAAATGAGATAAGTTTTTGTTGTCGTCGGGCTGTCGAAAGTCGGGAAGGTGATGGACAGGTCATGGCAGGTTTCGAAAAAGACACGTCGAATCGTGTTGAAAATTTTAGCCCGATGTCAATCACTAGGTACTTGCAATGCAGTGCTCACATAATGTTTTCAAACACGTCGAATTCCAAGTGGAACATACGCACCTATCAGCATCGCAATCAATAGTCTGATCCACGACAATGACAGCAATAATTAAAACAGATTTAATTTTCATTTAATTATAGAATTGAACTTGACATATCCGGTTTTATTAGCCATCACGATTTACTAACTCTTCTAACTTAATTCATATTTCGTCATCTCTCATGTCAGGTCAGTAAATATTTCATACTAAATAACTTGGTCACTGATAAAGATGTACGGCCCGGAAACACCTCCCACAAACGAGTTCATATGCTTTTGATGTCTTAGCCAGCAATTATCGAAATTGGATTTCTTAGCTGCATCTTTGATTGATTTCAGTGCAAAGATTGAATTTACTATTGGCAAGATATCAGCATTCACAAGAAACACACGTGACGGTTAGTATATTTCATTTCATAGTACTTCGAAAATATTCTTGCTTATTCCCTTTTTTCATAGAAGGATGTCGGTGATGTACCGATTGCAATGCCGTGGCTCTATGAAAGGAGGTAAGATTTTTTGATTATTGCTCACATTTAATATCAATCTCCTTCACATCATACTCACATCCTAACATCAGTCGTTTTGGCAATTACGCGTATACTATGTACAGACATTTGAGTCATTTATGATCGCCATAGGATTACTACGCGCTGCGACCTAGGTTTTTTCTTATCTCAGTAAGGCTAAGTCTGAGTTGCATGTACACAGTGGTCGTGACGGCGCGAGAACCTCGCGTATTACGCGAATTTAAGAGAAAAATGATAAGATTGCGCAAAATCTATCATTTCAAAATTTCGAATGTTTAATTTTGCTACTTAGACCATTTTCGCATGCATTCATTGACAGAGATGTTGATAGTCACACACGATCGACTGATAATATGAATTTTCTAACATTCAGCGTATCACCAAAAGCACATGTTATACTTCTATATTGTAGGAAAAAGTTTCTTAAACAATTCCTTAAAGTCTTGTAGATTTGTTGACCCTCGCTAGCAAGACCAGGAAAATTTAAAAAATGTTCTCTATAAGTGGCGCGGTCGATACCGTCCGTGCTTTGTGACATTAACAAATCTCTACTGAAAGCTGAAATCTGACTTCAACAAAGCAGTTTGTCAGGATCCTCTCAAAATCGTGGCGATGGGTCTACATTTTGGGAGAGGATCGGAGTTAGCGGAAAAGTGCCAACTTTTTTTAAAATCGCAAAGGCAGTTTTTGTTCTGCCGCACGGGAACGCAGAGGTACAGATGGTTTTGTCAAACCTATCCGACATATTGACTAAAAAAAGTGCTCGCTCATACCTGAAAGCCTGAGAGCCCTTGCGATTTGTAATAGCCAGTTGCATATTCCTTGGTAGGTTTTGTAATTTCATTATCCGAGTCCTTGAAATCATGGAAAAGTTCTGGAATTCTTTATTGAGGGCTCTGTATGAACCCTGTGTACGCACGGATTGCACGTATATCCTACCCCAGTGTTTCTCAGTGCATTTGGCATCACGGTGCCTTTGATCGTAGTTATACCTCCAGTAGCACCCTTCTACAAAATATCTGAATCGCTTGAATTCATATGGTATGAACCATTTTTGCGTTTGTCGATGGTTATCACTTACTATCTCAGCGAATGACTTCTGACTAAGTAATGAGGTGTGGAATTTTGGAGATAATTGCATCCAAAGCCGAATGACATACCTTCGAGCAGCAGCTATCAAAATTCTGAGACCTGAATGTAACTTGCTTATCTTGTCATGAATTAATTTATAAATGGATGAAAGCTTTAACTTCTTTTTTCATTTCAGTTTCCTTTCACCAATAGTTGAAGAATACGACAAACTTATAGAAGAATTTAAAACACAGCTTAATGAGGAACGAGTAAGTACAATAAAAATGAGCACACATGCATGGGTAAACCGCTAAATAAATTGTTTTACAAATTATCATCTGATTCTCAAATTACATTATGTTCAACTTTAACAAACTTCATCATGTGAAGCATTGCTGTCTGTGCACGATTATTCGATTATAGAATCTATGATCGCACGATTGTTCTTCTGTGTAATATGACTTGAAAACGACGCTTAAATAGTTGTATAGAGCTCCTTTAATCAAGGCTTCAAGAATTCCTCATCTGAAAATATCCATGTGCTGAAGGGTCGAAGGAATGATTTTCAATTTCAGTTCTGTAGCCTTTTTTAAGGCTCATAGGTGATAAATTTATAAAGAATTCCATTTCGGAATTGATAGTTAAGTTATAAATGGAGAAAGCACAACAAATTGATTGATTCCTGCTCACCGCATGAATAAGACCATGGTCGAACGTAGCCAGATATTTGATGAAAGTACTCTACTAGAAAGTAAAACATAACAGCAAAAGCAAAAATATAGAAGTTCAATCTTCACATACATGTACCTTGAATGGATGTCATGCACGTAAAAATGTTTATTAGAACCTGCTACAGAGGCGGACACATGCTAGTGATGCAAATTTGCGGGTAGCTTTTGACTGGTTACCGGTAATTATTACCGGCAATAACTGTCATTCTATATAGAAAATATTTGCTGTTCTAGTTACCATTTCTATATCCTATGATATAAATTCACCGGTAATTATTGACTTGGATAATAACTATCGCAATATTACCGGGAATAATTGCTCTTCTCAACATTTAGACCGGGAGCCAGGTGGGTCCACTACAGACGAAAAGGTCCAGAAGGTTTGACTGCATGATGTGTGGGGGACCTATCTGGGAACCACGAAACTGAAAGTCTGCCGGGTCAGAAGTGGTGGGTGTGACTCAGGGGGCCCAAAATGTTAGGCCCCAAAAGTGGTCTAGATGCAACATAGAGGTCCAGGCAAAATTCAAGCGCAGAATTGTTGCCCAGTATCTGGGGAATACGAAAACACCCATGACAGACATTTTGAGTGGTGGAATGCCCCCGCCAGACGCCTCCATATGACCCCCCCAAAAGTAGTTTAGATGCTAGTAACTAACACTGATGTGGTATTCTATTCTTGTGTACGTATACAAGTGAATGTACTTGTCGTAGAGCCAGTACTGCGTGCTTACAGGCCTATATTTTTTACGTGATGGTATATAATAATAATAATAATAATGCTTTATTCGTCAATACAAAAGCGGTATGACATGCATGAGTACAAGACAGATTTCACGTGAAAACAAAGATTCCCTTCATGTATTTTTATATTCGTTGTATAAAATATATTCGATATATTTATCAAATCTCAACAGATGTAACCACCACGAGACATGTTTCGGCCTGTTGGGCCTCATCAGTCGTGGGTAGGTTTGAACCAGCGACGTTGGAGCTAGAGGACGTGCAAGCATATCCTCTAACCACAGTTCCTGGCTAATTCACGCTCTCAACAGATGATCCGGTGGCCTTGTGGTTAGAGGATATGCTTGCACGTACTCTAGCTCCAACGTCGCTGGTTCAAACCTACCCACGACTGATGAGGCCCAACAGGCCGAAACATGTCTCGTGGTGGTTACATCTGTTGAGATTTGATAAATTTATCAATTGCCAGGTTACTTGTCTAAATATATTCGATATATCATATAACTTGATCTAAATCCGGATTCTCTAAAACAAAAAACATGTATAGATAAAAATATCAACTCTCATGTGAACTGTGCTAGCTATTGTGCAATAAAACTCTCCAAAGTCAAAATCTGGATAATCTGCCTGCAAATATCTGAAAATATATCTACAAAAACAATCAAAATATATCCGTTTAACAAAAACAATAGAAAAATAATAAAAGCAGTTTTAACAAAATACGCATCTTGACTCTATATATCTTCGTCACTAGAATCGCTCCACTCCTCATCCTCCAAATACGATGTCTCTTCTTCTAATGCAGTCTCTTGCAGAATTGATGTTGGAACTGAGCAGCCGATGTACCATTCTGGAACGAGTTGATCATCCCCATTTCTCTTCCAACCAAATCGAAAGGGATCCCCTTGCTCGCTCCTCCCCCAAATCGAGCGGCATATTGCGAACGAAGTACTTGCATCTTTAATGTGCTTTGGCATGGAGGAAGAAGGTAGCAGTCAATTTTTTTATGTATCTGAGGGGACTGTCTTCCGTGCCTTCTCCACTCATCCGCTTGAACGCCAGGAATCTTGCTTCGTTTGTGTCGTTTACGTCTTTTTGACCATACATATGACAAACGAATGAGGAGAAAATATTCATGTCTGGCTGAACCAGGGTCAGAGAGCCTCGCAAAAGCCTCCGTGAAGTCAGAGTTACCAAGTAGTATGTCGATTTGTTTCACTTTTCCTTTTCTGTAGAAAGCGGAGTTGATATCGCATCCAGTAAACGCATGAAGGCCCAATAAAGCTGTAGCTAGATGAGGAACCTGCTTGATTTCTTCAAAGATGGAGTTCACGTCAATGAATCGACGATGATTTCCCGTGCCGCAATCCATCACAATCATGTTGCTGATGTTTTCTCCGTTAAGTGGTCGACGGTCCAAGAGACCGAGGAGAGAATGATCAATATATCTGTGTCTGAAGAACGAATTATCATGTTTGAACATTAGTTGTTCATTATTGCATTTGCATGATACGCAATCAACGTGTCTGCTTCCTCGTGGGTAGCTTGAAGATGGGAAGGGCTTGACGATGAAGAAATATCCACACAATTTCCGCCATGTGATACGACGATGCCTTCGAACCGATCATGCTGGCATACATTTCTTTTTGCCATTCAGATTGAAGGAACTTTGCAAACTTGTTCTTGAAGCTGCAATTCTTTGCAAGTTGTTGTCCTGATTGATGCGGTTTTTGACCAGGGCCGCTTATGAAATAGTTCGTGGCGTTACAGTCATTTCCCCGTAAAATTCGCTCTGATTCCTTTAATGAATCGTTTGTGTATACAGCAAACAGGACATGAATTTGTCGTCCAACCCTTGAACACACTCTCGACAAAATCTGCCTGGCCATTGTGCCGTAGGAGCCCGATACAAATGGAAGCGTAGAATGCAAAAGTTGGCCTCCGTCAATTAGGCAGAATTCGACATTTTAGATCTCTTCAGATGCGATGCTTCCCGTCTGCTTTTTCTCAAGAAATTTCAAAAGAGTTGATTTGTCAGTTTTGATCATTGTGCCATCGCTGTGAGCCAAAGACAATGGGACCTCCGTTATAGGATGAGACAACAGTTTTTTGAAATCAAATTCCGGCAATTTTTCAGCTGTAACTAACATCACTCGTCCAAATACATCTCTCACGCTCTCAGCAGCAACGCGAGATTTTGATGCTGCTGACTGAGACCTCATTTTGCTTTCGACTGCAAAGTTCCGAATCTTCGTTCTCTTGACTGGTTCGAGAAATCTTTTTAGATTTGAAGAGCATTCCTCCTGGAAAGTTATTCGTTTCGCTTTTCCTCTGTCCAGGGCTTCAAGGAGGTATTTCTTGGTTTCTTGTGTGGCCACCTTTCCAGTTGCGATGTTCACCAGATCCTTTTGTTCGACCGAAGCATCAAATGGGTTACATGAACTCTGAATAGTTTCATTCAGATAATCAATATCCTTGTTGTCCTTCTGAATTCTCGAATTACGTGCTTGTGATGCGGGCTGCTCAACAGATTCCAAACCAGTGAAGGTTTTCAAACTTGAAACGATCATGCCTCTCTGTGCAGCTGTCAAGGTCCATCGCTTTACGGCAGTACTAGAATTGCGAAATGAAACAAATCCACGCATTGTTGAAGCCGCGTCTCGATTTATATTTTGCTCCAATGCAAGATCAACTGAACTCCTGCTGAAGTTTTTCGAAGTTCTTCGGATGGAGAATGCGCCATTTTGGAGAGTTTCTCTACATGATGTGGGTGGATTTCTCAGTTTATCCAAGTACAAACTTCCCCAACGTGCATAATTAGGTCTGTTGAGTGCAAAAAGCATGTCCAGGATGATGGGGAAAGTTTCTATGTATAAATTCAGATCATTCATTCGCACAGACCGTTGGAGATTGCGGTAGATTCGATTGACTAGGTATACATATGTTACCCAGTACGCTGCTGTTGGCCCCATGAATCCATTCATTGTTTGATCAAAGTAATGCTCGCACTTCGAGAGTAGGCCTTGAAATTCATTGCTTTTTTTCAAGTAATCCTCCAAGCATTCATCGTCAATGGGCGCTTGTTCCATGAAGATAGATGTGGCTTCTCTATCGTCAGACGACAATGATTTCAGGAACTCTCGATACATATTCCTTTCAAGAACAGTTGCCAAAATTAGGTGGATTCTCGCGCATCTGTTATAAAACTTGCCCTTGATAAATTTACAGATCCATCACTCAGAACAGAGGAGTCTGTCAAAACAACGTCTGCGCCAGAATCTTGAACAAACGTGCCAAGGGCTCCAAAGAAAGCAAGTTCGATGTGGAAGTTACCGAGAACACGTGCAAATTTTCAAATTTCGGGGCTTCCAACTGCTGAATGCAATATGCCTTCGACGCTATTGCAAGGTCATAAGTAACGATTTCGTGGTCTTCGGACATTTCCTCGGCGACTTTCAGAGTTCGAATCATCGTTTCTCTCACAACTTTGTTGAGTGTAGGAGATGACATCAGAGGCTCCAAATAAGTGATCGTTTGCTGAGGTAGCTCATCCTTCATGAATTTTCCAATGTATCCAGGAAATAGAGGCAGATATGTTTGTTGACTTCGTAAGAGCCACCAAAAGTCAATAATACATCTTTCTTTGTTGCGAAACTCATTAGAATCAGGATTGGACATATCAAATTTGGCCCTCTTTATGGCTGGACAATACTGTGGTATTTCACGTTGTTGATCTTGAAAGCTCTTGCGCTTCCTGTTTTTGCATGTTTCGATATCATTTGAATCGATAACGATAGCATTAATTGCATTTTGATAGCATATTCCGACCGTACAATGCAAGGTATCTTTTCCGTCTGTCGTTTCTATATTTACATCGTAGTTGTCCCAAGCTGAAGCAGTGGCAAGGCCTCTTTCCAAGAGGAGGCCATCAGGGGAAAATCGATCACTGCTTGAACAGTTGTACGCAAATTCGGTTTCTATTTCCTTCACACGATCATAGCTTATGGAGTGCCCCAGACGATTCAGAATTTGAATGATTAACTTGGATCCAGATAAGCTGCTGAGTCCGAGACCAAGATTTGTTTTCTTCCAAGGTATAACAGATCCTTTTGTTGTGTTGAAAAATGGCGTCTGATGCAATAGCTACAGTCTTTCTTTCGATAGAGTCGTTATCCAACTTTGGCTTCAGACCTTGGAACAAAGTCGTGAAAAACATTTAATTGCTCAGGAATGTCAGCCGACTTTGCCTTCAAGGAATGCGCAGTTGTCTTCACTGGCGAGGCAGTTTTGGGCATAGCTAATATGATGGACCTCAAGTACAAAGCAGGAGAACGAATGAGATCATTTTCCCTCGTGTTCTCAGGGTCTCCGTACATGCAGCCTTCGCATCTTCAAATTTCACCGAGGAATTGAAAACCAAATTTCCTTCTCGCGTGTTCAGCAATTCAATGCAAATCTCATCTTGGAAATGATTTCTTATCTTGTTTGCTAATGATGAAGTGGTAAATGAAAGAATGTCGTCCTTGATTCCACCTAAACTGATGAACTCCGTTCGATAATGATCGAATAAGGTTGACATCAAACAACTGTTCTTTTTGAATACAATTTCATGTTCAAAAAATAGTTTCAATGAATCAAAGGCCATGCTATGCAACGCGCGGACTGTCGGAGAGTCGCTCTTTTCCTTTGTTTCACAAGCTCGAACATACATTCGGCGACAGCTGTTATGATATTTAGCCTCTTTGGCAATCAAGTCTCCTGTTCCGATTATGTGCATCAAACGTGGATCTTCGCTCTCTTTGATTGCCTTTTGAATTGATTCTGCTCCCTCCTTCGTCAATACCAAGCACAATTTTTCTTCTATGTTGTTACGCTTTTTTCTAGACTGACCACAAAAAATGCAAGTATTCGAACAGAACATTCCTGAGATTCGTTTTCAACAATGTCACCGTCTGACGTGTGGAAGATGGGCACAATTCGTTTCGATCTTGCGTTCTTTTCACCGCTGTAAATCTTTTGTAGCGGGTATCGAAGTGGTTTGAAGTCGTCACCTTCGATATGTAGATGATCAGTGATCGATCGATACACATCGCTGCTCAACTGCCTTCTGTTTTCTACCGCTTTCTGAACGGCTTTCCATGTACCTTGAGAAAAGGTGCTGAGTCGTCCTTCGTCCTTTCTGCAGATGAAGCATAAATGCAAGTTTTCCATCTCCACATCAACAGGTCTTGAAAGTTCTTCATCGTCTCCCATTCTGAAAAACAAAGATATTTGTCAGATGGTACTACTGAACTGTGCCGAGACATTATGTGCCTTGCATTTTTATACACATTTTCACAATAAAGACATGAACCATCTATACCAAAATACAGAAGTTTTAGCATTACTATGGTATAAGTTTGAAATAATGCGACTGGGGTTAATAAAATATAATATCCAAATTTTCGAATTACTCCTCGTCAGGGAAAATAATATATTCTTACATGTATGTCGTCTTTTTCAAATTTATACAAAGCTACTTGTAGGCCAGTGTATAATATACATGTAGGTCAATAGCGAGCCAAATCAATCACAACATCAACATACACGTAACTAGGTATAGAATTATTGGAATATCCATAGAAATTGATTCATGCGCCCTTCGGCTGACAATCATGGTAGTACCATGAGCGGGTGAATTCATGTCTATGGGAATATCAATGGCGAGAAAATGAATCAGAATATGAGGATCACGCGAGGATTAATGGCTGGAAAAAGCGCACCGGGCCACCACGAAAGATGGAGGAATTGTGTGCATGTTGGGCAAATACAAATGTATATTCATGATGAGGGGAAACGAAAATTAACGAGCTTTCGTCTCAAATGGTCCTACAGCAAGTTGCTACATGTATGTACTGTATGACAATAAGTATCCAGCTCAATAATTTATTTATTTATTATACGAACAGATTCAAGTGACATTTATGTCCGAAGACTTCAAGGGCACTTTCTGCAGTGAAAAAGTCATCAAAAGTCAACAGGACAACATCAAAGGTCAACAGGACAAGGGAAGCAGAAGAAGGAGCAAAGCTCAAGATAAGTAGGCAATGCGTAGGAGTTCAACCTTTAGGTGTCTCTTGAAGGATGAAATGGATGAAGTTGTCTTAAGGCTTGTCGGCAGGTTATTCCAGATACGAGCAGCCGCAATCGGAAAGGCACGAGCTCCGACGGTCCTCAGGCGGGAGGAGGGGATCAACAGGTCATCATTGGAAGCGGATCGGAGATTACAGCGTGTGGGATTGCAGGACACAGATTGAAGCATGGAGCACATGTAGGAAGGAGCTGAACCGCGAATGCATTTGAAGGCGAAAACTGCCAGGCGATAGGTAATCCTATAGCGAATCGGTAACCACTGAAGGGATCGTAGTAGAGGGGTCACGTGGTCGCGGAAGCTGGTATTGAACAGAATTCGCGCACCTGCATTAAGAATTGATTGGAGCTTGCAGAGGGAATTGTCTGGTAGGCCATAAAGTAGAATGGAGCAAAAATCGAGCCGGGAATGAACGAGGGAAACCATGAGAGTGTTTAAAAAACCGGTAGAGAGCGAAGCTGGCGAAGTGCACCAAAACATTTGGAGACCGTGCTAGAAATGTGGTGTTGCATGGACAGACAGAGATCAAGAATGACCCCGAGATTGCGGATTTTGTTAGTCGGAGTGATGGAGTCTTGTTGTCCGATAATAATAGGAGACTGTGAAACAAGATTGCGGCGTCTTTTAGAGGTGAGCCGCATGATTTCAGTCTTACTGGCGTTATAAACAAAAGACGATTGCTCGCTAGCCAGTCGTGAACAGCAGATAAGCAGTTGGACATCTTGTTGGAGAGGACGTGGATCTGGGATGGATGACAGGAGCCGTAGATTTGGATATCATCAGCATACATATGGTAGGAAAGACCATGAGATGTGATGATATTGGGAAGGTCAGACGTGTACAGGAGAAACAAGATAGGGCCAAGCACGGAGCCTTGAGGGACCCCATGAGACGACGAAAGTGGAGATGAAGTGGAGGAGTCACACACTACAGAATAGGATCGATCCGTAATAAATGATGCGAACCAGGAAAGGACCTGTCCATGCAGGCCAAACGAGACTTCGAGGCGACGGAGAAGTATGTCATGGTGGACTGAGTCAAATGCAGAACTGAGGTCGAGGAGGGCAATGAGGGATAGGTCGCCATTATCCATGGCTAACAAAATGTCGGAGGATACTTTGAGGAGGGCTGTTCCAGTCGAGTGAAAGGAACGGTAAGCTGATTGGAGACTCGGGAGAAGGCTATGATCGCTGAGATGACGTAGAAGCTGACGGGTCACAATGCGCTCGAGAACTTTTGAGAGGGTACATAACTTGGTAATCGGTCTGTAAGAAGATACTTCAGAGGAATCGAGGTTACCTTTCTTAAGAACTGGATTGATGACAGCTTCCTTCCAGAGACGGGGAAATGTCCCACATGTAAGGGACATGTTAAAAAAGAATGGTAATGAACGGTGCCAGGATGTCAATGTTGCACTTGAGGAGATCAGTGGGCAGGCAGTCACGGGAATTGTGCTTCTTGAGAAGTGAAGCTATGGCTAGTATGACATCATGAACGGTGAGGAGTTGAAAAACACTGAAGGAGCAGTCAGATGGAGCCTGAGAGAAATTAGGAGGTGGGTGATTCAGAGTCCTGTCGTGAATGCACTGTACTTTCTCGACGATGTGCTGATGGAATAAGTCGGCTGAGATGTTCACACCAGGGTTGGCGTGGAGACGACCCATGAGGTAGTTGATAGATTTCCACATCAATCGAGGATTGCCTTTCTCACATTCTGTCTTGGCCTTCCAGAAAGTCATCCGCTTTTGAATAGTAAGTTTCTTGTATGATCGACGGACAGCTTTTAGCTCAGCAGAAGCAAGCTGAGCTGAAGCAGGATCGCTGATGATGAGACGTTTGACTCGTCTCTCAAGACATCTGGCATGTCGTTTCACTCTCTTGCAGTCATAATCGAACCAGGGGTCCGAGGCTCGCGAACGGCAACGCACAGATCTCATGGGAATTTCGGAGTCAAGGGCACTGGTGATCTCATAGTCGTAAAGTTCTGCGAGGTAGTCAATGTCAGATGTTGGAGGTGAGGATGGACGAACATTAAGGCTGGAACTGGAGAGAATTGTGCGTAGATTTTGATTGTTCAAAGACGTCCATGGGCGTGAAATGATGGTGCGATAGACAGGTGGTCGGGGGAGAGATGTTGTCCACGTGACAAGACAGTGATCAGATAGTCCAGGATCATCAACAACAACCTCAGGTGATGCTAAGTCGCATCTTGATGCAATGATGTCGAGAGTCCCTCCGTGATTATGGGTAGGGCCAGTTACACGGCATTCTAGACCGTATGCTTGGAACAGGCTGAGAAGAGTCTTCGAATGGGGGTCATCAGGCTTTTCAACATGAATGTTGAGGTCACCCGCGATGAACAAGGGCTCATTGGAGATAATGTAAGTCTCGAGAATGTTGGAGAGTTCGGTGAAGAACTGCGATGTGACAGGGCCAGTTCGATATATACAGATGATGACGGCTGATGCGGATTTACATGAAAGTCTGACGCAGAGAGATTCAAAGGTCACCGGAGTGGGAGAGGTCAGTCTGGCGATCTTCACAGTGCTGAGGAAAGATAGCACGGCTATGCCGCCGTGGTTGGTATGGAGAGAATCCGCGCGCTTTCTAGGACGTGGGCGATCAAGCACTGTCAGGCCGGCAGCGCGCAGGAGTTGCAGACTGACAGAATCCGAGTCATGCCAAGTCTCGACTAGGAAGAGACATGAATGGAGCAGTCGCGTAGTAATGCGGTTACATCATCCACCTTGCTAGTGAGGGAACGCACGTTAAGAAGTCCAAGCGTCAGAGACTGGTGGTGTGGCTTGCTGTGTCGATCAGGGCGATTTGCAGGCTGTGGGATCGGAGGGGCAATGGGCGGAAAAGTACAGTTATTAGTGTTTGTGATGAGTGTTGTTATGAGTGTGGGCATGCGTCATGGCTTCGTGTTCGCAGTAAATGAAGGAACCACAACTTTCGTTTCGTAACACGTGGAATGCTGAGAGGAGCCGAGGTGCGGAGATTAAGGAGTTGTTCACGCGTGTAGCACAAAGGAGGCGAAGACATGAATGCGGTATAGAGGAAAAGTCACAGAGGCCAAGTTTAGGGCAGAACGACTCAAAATTGAGAAGGTGCGATAGCGCAAAACAGCTGATGGTGATGACGTAGTACTCTTCACAGCATAAGCAAGGATGCTTATGCTAGTAGCGCATAACTAGGTTAGCAGAACCATCAGATATCTGGGTTGCAGCTAGGGTTTACAATCCCGGGATCTCGGATCCCGGGATCTCGACCCTATTTCCGAGATTAAAAATCCCGGGATTGCGTCTTCGAGATCTCGAGGTATTTCGAGATATTTGAAAGATTGGCCCTGAGTTCCTTCTAAGTGACATAGTTAAGAGAGTCAATGGCTTTTTTGAAAATGCATCTAAATTTTTTATGTTCCAAGTTTGATAAATTGCCAATGTGCTGTATTTGCCGAGCCAGCTGGTTAAGCCTCGTTCACACGATGACACTAGTGTCGTGACATTAGTGCCGAGGAGCAGCGCGAAATCTGTGCTAAATCAATGCCGTGACACAAACCGTTCAGACGCTTAATAAACAGTGTTGTGAGTGACACTGCTACTAGTATTGCTTCTGTAAACTGAAAATACTTCGTAAATTAATAGCTGAAAGACAAATCACAACGATTTAAATAACGACTAAAGGCCCGTTCAAGGCTCGTTCAGACAGAGCTAGGTTTGCGGTTTGCGGTCTTTGAGGGAAAAACCGTCGAAGAAACCGTCATTCAACCCAGTGAGTCTCCCGAATTCGCTCTATTGACAGGTCACCGGACTGCTACTGCAGCTGCGCTGTGTTGGTTTTCACACATCGACAACAAATTGTGTCTCGGTGATTAATTGTTTTGTGAGATACTTGCGAGAAGTCTGCTAGTATTGGAAAAGTCTCCTCCTGCAAGGAATGATTCTCTCGAATCGTTGGTTAGGATGGAACTGCAACAATTCAGTCTATCTCGAGACACAGGAATGATCGTCAAGCGGGTGAAACAAGTCCTGGAATCGATACCTCCAACATCGGTAGAATCCGAAAGGGCATTCTCGGCGGCCGGTTTGTTCTTAACGAAATTACGGTCGAGAATGAGTGATAACACAATTCAGTGTCTTACCTTACTTCGCCAATATTTTTTACGAATTGACTAGTTTTACCTACTGTAGATGTTTGTTTAGTTCACTTTGAAAGATATACATTTTACAAGTACGTATAGTCTTTTGAAATATTTCTTGAAACTTAATGATTAAAAACATATACAGTATATATAAATCTCGATCGAGATCCCGGGATTGCGATTAGCCAGTCTCGAAAATCCCGGGATTGAGAAAACGGCTCGAGATTGTAAACCCTAGTTGCAGCTGTCAATTATTTTATCCACGTTGGAAAATTAGTCCGGAGTCACACAATCACGGATATCTATGCACAAAGTGACAATTCTCTCGGGTCGCAATGTTAAAGCTCAACGCCGGGGGCCGCTGACGCGACAAGAAAGTGTTTTAGTTCAGATCATAAAAAATTCAAAATCATCTGATCGCAAACAGGCTCAGAACATGGGAAATTGACGAAGATTTTAGAGGATGAAGCACTGAGTCACTGAACACATGGATGACATAACTTGATTTGAAAAATCACGGCGAATCAGATGATATAAACAGCTTTCATGGACGCTCAGCAAAAGAGGATAAACAGAAACACTGTAGATTCAGTGAACGATACAGTGAGAGACACACAACCGTCTTGGCTGAACGCTAGAGAAGTTATGATTAGAATTAGTAGATACAGTCTGAAAACAGTATTATTGAGGGACACAACAGCGTGACTTGCCGCACCATAAGTAGTAATGTAGAATTGCTCAATCATGGAGTGCGGATAAGCTACTTACTCAATGCCTAATCGTTCAAATCGCTCAAATCGAGATTCTCATATCCCATGTAGACCTGTCACAAATCATGACTTACCGATACCGGTAGATCCCCTTCATGGCCGTCCAAAATCGTCCATAAAGTACTTGATGAAAAGACAAAAGAAAATGAGACTCAATATCATTGTATTGCAAAAATCGGTGAAAACATGGCAAACAGATCTCCGGAATACACGGAAATGTTCTGTAAACTTTCACTATCTGTCTCTCCGTTGTTTCAGTTCAAGTCACACTTTCCACCCATGCAAATGTATGCTGAAATGCAAATTTGGGCATATATTTATGTATATTGATGACATACGACATGTACATGCAGCTTCATGATACTCGTAGGGGCCATTCACCACTCAAACTCACATTGTTAGGTACTAGCATCTAAACCACTTTTGGGGAGTCATATGGAGGCGTCTGGCGGGGGCATTTCACCACTCAAAATGTCTGTTATGGGTACTTTCGTATTCCCCAGATACTGGGCAACAATTCTGCACTTGAATTTTGCCTGGATGTTGCATCTAGCCCACTCCCCTGGGCCACACCCACCACTTCTGACCCGGCAGACTTTCAGTTTCGTGGTTCCCAGATAGTTCCCCAACACATAATGCAGTCAAACCTTCTGGACCTTTTCGTCTGTAGTGGACCCACCTGGCTCCCGCTCTAATTACTATGTGTACAGGGCAGACTTGTGTCAACTATTCATGCAATGAAAATGATTACAATTCCTAAGTACTTCGCTTTTCTCCAATTACATATCAATTATGTGTTTGGCAATTATTTTAGATAGTTGTCGGCATTACTATGGAGTAAGTCATCACACCATAAGTTTCCCCACCATTTCTTTTCCCGGGTGGATATTATAAGGTCAATTGATCATAATCAGGTTAACAATAAATATATGCTTAAAGGTAAGCGATGCATACATGCCATACAATGTTATTCTACATGCTTCATGAAAGATTCAAGATACCAATAAAAGGTTCTTCATCTAATTCTGAGATGTCATCAACGTCGTATTTGTTTTCTCTATCTTTGATACTATCATTTGATAGTCTGTTTCTCAGTTTGGTATGTATTAGTCCATGAATATTCGCTCAAGTCCAGCAGTGCTTGCTGAATGCGTGTTAATATTATCCACACACTCAAAACTCCTCGCACATTTTTAATGGCAGCTCAGGGTAGCTTTATTTTGGGAAACCATGTACACCAGGAAGTGGTCTTTTGTTAGAGCCTGATCTCTGTCACATAAAGCGCTAATTAATTCCTCTGGTATGTCGCTATCATCAGCAAGTATTTTCCAAAAGCGAATGCATGTACAAAAAACGCAGTTGTCTTTCTGGCTTCTGTTTAAGGGTCAGCACATACTTGTCACATAGAAATTTTCTATGCGGGAAATACAGTGAAGTTTTCGATTAAAACGAGATTTTCTACCATTTCTCTGATTAAGGGAAATGTACTGTAGTTTAGAGCCATTATTTTTGACATGGAATGTCTCAGATCATTTCTCATCATGTTCGTGTACCTTTGTCTATGAAGCTTTTAGCTACATTTGACCAGATTCTCTCATGCTTGACCGATCGGAAGCATGATAATAACACATGCACATGATAGGAAGCGACCTGAAGACATTCCATGTCAAAAATTATGTCTCTAGAATGAGTACATTTTCCTTATTCAGAGAAAACAGAAAATCACTTTTGCCGAAGACTTCGATCTGCTTCCCATTGAATTTAAATGTGTTTTTGTTTGAACCTGACATGATGAGGAACCAGGTAGATCTCAGCAGACGCGTATATTCGTATTAGCCATAGGGTGTACACCGCGCACTGTGCATCATTCTGTGAGTCTTAATTTTCGGCCTCGTCTCTGCAGAAAGCTCGTTCTGGCCACGGGACTTTGATGCTGGTCAACACGTCTACGACTGGCTGAATAAAATACGTGGGTAGAGTCCCCGATCGAAAGTAGAGTCGTATAGTAGCATCATGAGCATGTGATCGTTTGCCATTTATTACTGCCTTGTACTAGTGGACAGTGATGCTGGGTGGAAGCGTTGGTCAGAAAGTTGGCATCAGATCTATGTCAGATAAGATTTTACGATCAACTGCTCAAACGCTAAGAAGCTTTAGTACTTTTAGTTAACAAATCTTAATAAAGAATCGCTAGCCACCTTCTGAAACCTTTCATATCGTTTTTATTTTGTCATCTATTGTTTGTTCAATTATTTGTCCACTTAATGTAATTGCTATGACAACTTATGTTGGTGAAGACGTGATTCCGTGATTTGATATCGGTCGCATGTAAGCGGCCATAGCTCGGATGGTCAGAGCGACAGGCCTTGATAACTTGTGTTGTAGGCTTGAGTTCTACAAATTGCTCATTTTATGCATGGTATTTTGATTAATAGATAAAATCTTCAAGAAATAGTTTGTCTCATGTCCTTCATTATTCATTACTCTATTTGCTGTTATGATTGGTACATTTTGCTTGGTTCTTATATGGTTCGTTAATCTGTCTTAATGAATTGCTGTGGCAGGATCTTTGTTTCTAATCTCGTAAAGATTTGTCAATGCATGTTGATGAAGCAACAAGTGACACCAATGATAAACCAAATTATTTCGTCGCGATTTCATCTTTGACCTGAAAATAGATATTACAAAAACCTAATTTTTTCGAAAACTCTTTTGAGGCAGCGTTTTAGGTCTTCTTTAACACGTCGATGACAGAACAGTTTTCAAAAGTTAGTTTTCTTCAAAAGAAATGCAAACAAATTCATGCGTTCCAAGCATCGTGCGAGATGACAAAGAAGATTTTCTTAAAACGCAAATGTGATGCTTCTTATTTAGTGAGGATGGATGATATTTGTAGCATTTGTTGAAATTCACAAAAGCTTCTCGTATGTAATTATGCAGAACATGAATGTATTGTGGAAAAAATGTACGTAGAAATTATTACTAATTCAGCTAGTTACTTGCATTTAAGTTATCAATTTAGTGACTTTAAGTATATAATTATTGAGACAATGTTATTGTCATTATCAACAGTGAATTAGCACAGCAGTTCCGACGAAGTAATCGATTATTGAAAGATCATAATCGCTCCCATCACTGATGCGAAAGCTGATGTTCCAAAGTATTTTTTGATGCACGATTTTGTAAAGTTCATGGTCCCACTACTATGGAGTCATAAAGAAATGAAGGTGGTTTTCTTTATCGTAAGATTTATCTGGTCATCAAAGTATTCACACAATGGGAATTGACTGTCAACGAGCTTCTTGAATGATGTATTGCTTTCGAAAATTTAGTGATATTATATGTTATCTCGAATATGAAGATTTGCGTTGATAATTCAAATTCTTTCAATCCCCAATTTAAATCTCAAAAGCATTTCGTAGATCGTCATGGTGGTCACGGTCATATGGGCAATGGTTGTGACATAAATTGTATTTTCAGTCGCAGCTTCGGGATGTGAAGTCGCAATCTGAGCGTCTTATAATTGAAAATGACCGTCTGACGAAACAGCTGAAAGAGCAGGCTAGACAAGGCATTAGTGATGTGGATATTGACCGACTGAAACTAACAGATGAACACTTGCAAGATAATCTTCAAGATCAGTTGACGGAGGTTCTCAGGGTAAGTATATAATTTCAAAAGTAAGTTTTTTAATTCGATCATGCATGAACAGTTTCTTTTGAAAATTGGATACATCCGTTTTTATGGAAATTGAGACACTAATTAGCTTCAAGAGCAATCAACCTATGAAAGCATATAATCAACTAGTACTACATATTTCAACTCATCTGTATCAGAATCAAATGTCAAAATGCTCTTCAAAGCATGATTTATCCAAATTTGTTTATGTTGAAATCGCTCCATATTCATTAAAGTTAAAGCTTATGTCAGAAAATTTGCAAGCGAGTCATTTCTAATACCACTGCTTGGCATACATGTCTTACCATTGTTGGCGTGGATTGGGATATCCAAGGAGATCTCCGTGGATTGATATGTTTTTAAAATAACCATGAATACCTTCGAGATTTTCTTCGAATTAATATTTCTAAAATTACTGCTGCACATCGTGTATATCAAACAACACATCATTTCAATTTGTCATTGAAACCTCAAGTGAAGTCAATATGAAAATGTGTTTCAACTGGTGTTCGCATTGAGCATGTAAAATAGCTTGAAATGAAGCTATATAGACGTCTACTGAGGTGACACATTCGTGCTTATTAGGTAGCTGACAGCTAATTGTTCGATCGCTGTGATACACTGCTTGCCGTCTCCTGAGCATCCATAGAACAACTGCATAGTCAAACCGGCATGATTTTATAGAAGATGAATCAAAAATTTGTCTCCAATCGTGATGAAAAGGCTTATCTATATTCGATATTAGACTAAAAACAATAATTTGATTCTTAAATGTGGAATCACAACAGATAGCGAAGAGAGGTGATGAATTGTGATCCTAAAAATCATTCCTTTCAAGTAGAAGTTGAATCTGACGGAGAATAACGTGAACTTTTTTCCTGATTGAACATCATTTTAGATGCATGTAGTTTTGCATGAATGGTTAGCCAACATCCTTTTATATGCTTCACAGGATGAGACACTTATGTTCTAAAATTGGACATCATATCTTTTCTGTGTAGACATTTGACCATGCAGAACTTAGGGAAAAGAATCCGTCGCAATATTATACATACAATGTGCATTGAACATTTCTCTAGCCCACTAAAAACTTCATTGTAAGGATATTATCATATGAATGATGTGAGCTATATGCGGTATATCCTTTTCTCACATCATTCGTAGATTTCCAAGTGCATTTTCGTGGATATTGTATGGATATAAAATTTTCTCTCCACGGCAGCCCTGTGTGCAGCCCTTACTCGCTTTTGTTTATCACAGTAAAGCGAGAGATGAGAAATATTCAAATGTATACATGCAAGTATTTAGCAGTAGTATCAAGTGAAAACCCGTAGCAGTGTTGAGAAATCGATGCGCGACATATATAGTAGACTATATACCATCCTTGTCATACACTAAGTGCATGCGTATACATAACATACATACCCCTGTTATTTCCCGACCTCATTAGTCATGATCAAGCAAAATCTCAACATCAGATGCGTGCATGCTTTAGGGAAGTCATTATGCTGTTGTTGATAAATTTATCGTTCAAACGTCAGTGAGAACATCATAATAATGCTGTTTATTGAATGCAGAAACCTCAATAATAATAATCGTGAGGCTACAAGCGAAATCATAGTGGAAATCATAATTAAAGTTAACAAAAAAGATAACGCACATATTCGTCAGTTACACGAAAGTGTTGGTGATTGTGATATAACCAAAGCAATGTTTGGCTGAGAAGCCTCTATTTGACAGTTTAGACAGAAATACTTGCTTCTAAAAGCTGAGTTTAGAGCGCGAAGTTCACATAGGTATTATCTAATAATTAACTGTTTGACAATAGCTGAAAAAGTAGTATATTTGAGTTATACATAACTTCCCAGTTTATTGTTGCTTTGTTTGACAATGTAGCGACTGAAACAGGACGAGCAGAACGGAGCGGCTCTAGGGAACTCTCGAAGTGGAGTTGACAGGTCTGGCATCACTTATCAATTGACTATTTATCATCGTTTGGAGGAAGTTGATCGCTTCGGTATTTCCCTTACTGTAGAGATGTAACCGGTCGCCGGTACACCGGTGCCGATCCGGTATGGAGAATCGGACCGGCCATACCGTTGTAATTCCGTTCCCGTCTTTTTTGAGAAATTGCACTTGTCGTACAGAGTCCTTGACTTAGAAACAGCCGTTGTTATTAAGGTCCAGTTAGGCATGCAATGATATAAGCGCATTTACATGGCATTCAGACAAAGCTATTATATACAAAGAGTTGAGCTGAAAGTCTACACTTTTCACTGCTTGGCTACTTGATCATGTGCTTTTCCATCAAATCGAGTGTAGCTACAAATAGAGACTTCTCAACAGGGGCTGGAACGCCAAGATGAACGAGCCACAACAATAGACAACTTATGGTTGGCGATCTTGATTTGGGATGCACAGCAAATCTTTTATCTTTACACAATTTCTTACATAAAGTTGCGGAGAAGCGAAAAAAGGTCCAGTTATTCCTATCTTAGAAACGCATTCGTACCGAGTCCCTCATTACTGCCTTCTCATCTGAATAACGCGCTTGGTATGTTATTAAGCATTGGTATGTATAAGTGATAATATTATCCCTGTAGAAGATTTGTCCATAGACACATGCTAGTAGCAGGGTTGCCATGCGTCCGGATTTTATCCGGATTTTTTGGCAATCTGCTGAAGTCCGGATTTTTTGTCAAAACCATCAAATTTCCGGATTTTTATCGAATCCATACTAATGTTCGTCAGTTATTTCTTTACCCGTTTAAAATCATTCAACTACTTGCTTTGGACTAAAGCTGATTCATCCGTATCATTTTTGCAAACTACTTTTTTCACAGACTACTAGGGTACAATTTGGGTAATTTTATACATGCACTATGCTGTTGTCATAACAGTTTACTTCTTGGATTTGTACAAATATATTTTGACTAGTCAATGTGTTTGCAAATTGTATTGTATAGAGGAATTCATTCTACCGTAACTGCATTACGGTTTTTGCATTCTACCGGTTTTTGACCTTACTTCATTTTGTGAATCGAGTTCTCACGCTCCTTGATGCGCTTCGAACCTATTTCGTCCACTATTTGCCCAAAAAAAGGATTGGCAGATTTGGCAAAGAATGATCGGTATGAGCGACTTCGCAGCGCATTTGCATCAAAGAAGACAGACATCTACCTCCTTTTTCTATCGGAAGCACTTCCCCTATTTCAAGAAATGCAATTACTTTTACAGAGAGACGATCCCATTGGGACGGAGTATGTGTATAGAATTTGTGGTATGATGGCTTCTCTAGGCGGACGATTTTTGCTGCCTTCTGTCTGTGAAGACATCGTCGTGTCGAAGATTTCAACATCAAGCACGGCCCCTGAAAATCACTCATCAGACGTTGACATTGGCCACCGAACCGAACGTTTATGTCTGAAAAATTTGCAGTCTGCCGAAATGACCCATTTCAAACTCGAAGCGAAGGGTTTTTATTTGGAGGCTTTCCACGCAACCATGAGCAATAAGAATGATCAAAAAGAACACATGCGTTTGTGGCGAAAGTTGACATTGCTGTGTCCACAAAACCGCACGTTTCAGTCGGATAAGGACAAGACAACAAAATTGAAAAACTTGACGTTTCTTGCAGGTCTCATTCCCACAATAAAAGTTGATGACATGCAACCATTAATCGAGGAATGGAAACAGCTGGCGATCAACAATGATATTCAGCCACTCAAAGAAGAACGGCTAGATGCTTATTGGAGCAAGATATTCGAAAAGCACAAATATCCGCTGATCAAAGTTCTTGTGCAGGCATTGCTTTGTATTCAGCCACACAATGCTGCTGAGGGAAGAGGATTTAGTGTAAATGCAGCTGTAGTCACAAAGGAGAGAAATCGTCTCCAACCCGAAACTCTGAACGGTATCCGGCGAGTGCGATCTCACTTGAAAAATATCGATGGATTACAACATTTTTCAGTAACTCAGTCCCTCATCGACTTAGCTCGAAGCTCATCCCGGCGATACTTCCAATCATATGAGCACGATAGTGCTGCTAGTGATGATGAAGAATCATGAGCGTAAATTTTTAGACTATTTAAAGAATTGTTTTTGCCAAAGAATAATTTTTTATCGGATTGCTTTTATGGACAGATTTCAGTGAGCTAGATTGTTTATACTGGACGTGTTTTATTGATAGTGATCATTTGTCTATCAGTGATGTATTATTATATAGACTTGTTTTCTGGTAACGCAATCACAGATGCAACGTTGTATTCTTTATAGATTTGTTTATTCATAACCCAACCATAGGCGCACTAATGTATATTTTTATAGATTTGTTGATTCAATCATTTAACGAAATCATAAACGCGCTGATCAATTTTTATATAGCTTTGTACTGCCTATATTTTTAAAAGGATTTGTGAAATATTCTCAAAGCTTCTGAGATTTATTGATGTATTTGTTAATTGAATATATTGCGGGTTCATAAAAGCTGAGATTTTTTATTCAAAATCACCTGTCATTTATGAATGACGAGGAAAAGAGATGCGCATGATATTGATGACAATCTTACGCATAATGATTATTTTCCATTCACAGTTAAGTATAGAAGGCAATTAATGTTTATATTTACTCTGATGACGTAACATTAGAGCGTCCGGATTTTTTTCTGGACGAGTTTGGCAACCCTGTAGTAGTAGCAAGACCCAAATGAGTTTGATTAGATTTCTTGTAGGCCTATCTTGATTCATAACTTTGAAAGGTCAAATAGCCTCGCTCAGCATACAGGGAGTTGCTATTAGTATGGGATTGTGGCATTCCTGCATTCGGGCTCCTGTCTGGTGGTTGCCGCCGGACAGGCCCGAAAATCTCGGGCCGGATGTTGCGACAGAGGCCATATTATGCAATCTCCAGGCAACCACGGTCATGTGAGGACGTAATTATTATTCGGCTGCAACTCATCATTGTAGGAGAAGGACGCGACTGTGGAGCTGTGGCAGAGTGCATTGGCAGAGGTCGATCGGCTTGAAGCAGAATTACGTCACAGAAACCAACATCCACATGCAATGGAGATGGAAGAGCAAGCTGAGCAACTTCGAAACCAATACGTCCTCACTGTCGATCAACTTAACGCTGAGATCAATTCACTCAAAGTAAGAGAACTTGGTTATATTTTATGTTGTGCAATGTGCATGCAAGTTGGCTATTTTTTGTATCCATGACGTCCATATCTCGGACCGAGATTCTCGGTCTGTCTTCCGCATCTTGGGTGTCTACATGCCGTTTTATCGGATACCGCGCGCGGTGGATGCAGACATGACAAAATAGGTAGCAATCTGGTTATGCGACCATCCGACGTCTTCTTGTTAAGCGACAATCCGCCAACGAGTATCTTTTACTGCGAGCATACTGAGAAAGAATAATACACATTCGCACTTCTCTAAACAGCTTCAGAAATCTTTGAAACGTGTTCATACTATCAAAAACAGCATTTCATGAGCTCTATTGTCTGACAAGGGCCCCACTCCATAATATGATCGATGAGAGAGCATGATGAAATATGATTCACAATAACTACATTGCGTGTTGCAAAATGAATAAGCCTTGCTGCTATAAGTATAATTCAGCTAAAATGTTTCGTGGTTATAAACACATCATCAGACTTAAAATGAGGGACTTACGAATCGGCAAATTTTGAGTCGAATCGAATCATTAAAAATTTGCACAGGCCTACTTTACCGAACCTTTTTGATCTGCGGTCTGCTTAGCCTAAAGATAGTGAATACCTCGTGGATTTTAAAGATGAGCAACGATCAAGTCTTCCAGATTTCAAGCACCAATAGGCAGTTGTTATTAAAAGACGCTACATCAAATTTTTGGGTTCGTCATGAGAAAAAGTGCAAAACCATTGTATTAAAATTATTAAATATTAAAATATTTTTTATTACTATATTATATTATTATAAATAGGCTATTATTATTATATTATTACACAAGTATTATTATTATCTTATTACACACGTATATTATTTATTTTGTTAAAGCCACCGAAATGGTGGACTTTAACCACAAAAACAACTAGCAGCGAAAGAAGCAATACGTCTCATTGCTAAGTCAAATACTACCGGATATTCTGATTTGCAGAGAATCCAAAAGCAGCCGGAGATAGAAGTGAAACTATGTCTTAAGTCGACCGTCACACAACAACTCCATTAGATGCTACTTATATTCAACTGGAATTGAATTTGTTGGAAGTACAGCTGGAGCGTTCAATGTCTCTGAATTCCAAGGGAAAATAAATTTCTATCAGTCTCTTTAAGTTTTGAAGAATAATTTCTTTCTATTCATAAGACTCAGAAATCTTAGCACTTTCCATATTACAGCAAAAATATCTGAAGGCTGGAGCTTTCGTACAGAGTCACTCAACTAATCAATCGTTGTCATCATTGTTTTCATTTTGTCTTCAACATCAAAAACGCTGAGAAATTCACCTTGCAACTACAATTTGCAAGATTTACAGTCAACTTACAATTTCCGAAAATGCCTGCCAAACACACCAGCTTCAGCAACGAAACATCATCTTCAAATGAGGATCATTTTTTGATTGGAGAAATATTGGTGAACTTCATCTCATAAATCAAGAAGCCAAGAAAGAACATATCTCCGACTAAGCCAAAGTACTGGAGCATGAAGCAAGAAACTCATGAACGCTGCCTTTCTCTTCTCATAGCACTTCAAGCAGTCGATTGTTGAGTGGTCGTTATTTAATAAACTAAGCCATTTTAAAAGCACTTTTAAGAAATGTTGAGTTGGTGATAAATTTTACTACTCACCAGTGCCTCTTCCAAAATTCATCTTCCGACACCAGCATAATATCCGTTCATAACGGCTCTATTTTTACAAATTCCTACCAAAGTATTCCATGGGAGATTATTGTCTTGTCAAAAAATTGCGAAGTGAAGCAAATATTTCTTGCCTTATAGGCAGCAACGCCTCAGCCACACCGAAAGCAAAGCAAACACGAGCAAACGTATGTCCGCAAGCTATCAATCGCTCTGCTTTGCATTGCTTGCTTTGTGGCAGTCTACAACTGCTGCAATGGTGGTTTTATATTTGCTGCATTCCTATGGTATTCCTATTTGCTATTCTATTTGCTATTTATTTGCCATTCCTATTTTGCTGCTAATATGGTGGTTTTATATTGCTGCTATATTTGCTATATTCCGAAACGCTTGGAAAAGCTCGCAGTGTGGCTGAGGCCTTAGAATCCGCTAACTTTTGACAGTTTATTTACAGACTTGTATCAGTAGGTAAGCAGCCGAACATTCCTACATGCTAGGCGAGTTTGGTAGCTTGTCTACTGAAACATGTCTGCAAATAAGCTGTCCATCATAAAAAATCTTGTTAGTCTCAGGTGAGGTTTACCACCACAGACTAGTGGGAGTGGTATACTTTGAAGACAGATATAGTAGATACAGAAGACCCAAGTTGCTTGTCTATCTTAGCATTCAGCCAGTTTCAAACACGATGTTGAAAGTCTGTGCGAACGAGATATTTTTGAAACTTAAAACAAGAAGTTGTTCTAAAAATCCTTTAACATGAAAGTTCGCTAATTTTGCTAACACCCTTCCGTTCTCTATCAAACTGTACAATTCATATCTACATACACGTGTATGTTGATTTTATACCCTTTTTAGCTATCGCTGTTATTCTTTTCTATTTACTTTACAATCTGTATTGCATCTAACGGTCTTCTAATCGACAGTTTTCTATCTCTATTGTGCTTATGTCATCAGTACGTGCTTATACTGCTCATGCTATTTCGGTATGACTGTGATATTTTAATTCTCAATAAAGACACTATTATTATCATTTTTAGCAAATTATGAAACTGCACAAGCATTGTCCATCAAATGCAGTCACAGTCACGAACCCATATACCTGATTTGAATACTATGAACTATGGACAATCATTGACGATCATTGAGTATGTATAAATAAAGCCACTATTGGACGGAATACAAACTTTCAAATCATATACTTACAGAGTAATTATACTAAATCTATGAGCAAAATTGAAGTTATGCAAGCCTATCAGACTTAGATATATGAAATAATAACAATCGAGTAATTAACCTAGATATCAAAAGAAGCAAAAAGAAAACTAAACAGATGGTTGACACAAAATCTTTTTTGCTGGCAAAGGTCGGGATTTTTACGCAAGATAACGAGAGAATCGAGAATCCCTAATGTCCGTCTGTTGTTCATGTTTGCTTAATATTATGATTATTGATTGCTGATTGTGTCTCGTTATTGTAGGCTTGCAAATGTCTAGTAATGCTACTTGCTGCTGGTATTGCTGTAGACCTCGGTGGACACTTTAATGGGCTGACTGCCATTCTCTTTAAAGATCATTGAATAGCAGCTTAAACTTTATCATAACCCAGAAAAATAAAATTACATAGCCTATGTACAATAGTCCAACAGACCTTTAGGCCTGACAGCGATTGATTATTGAAATTGGTCGCCATTGATGCGATTTGAACAAGTGTACTGTTGTACATCAAATGAGATTGCGGCACGGTCTTCTCAATAATTCTTTCATACTTCCGATTGTCACTTCGAAAGCAGCGGATCAGGGGCATGATCCCAATCTGGTCGGAGCTCTGTTGGACTGATGACTGCTAGGAACTGAAATTTTAAGGTGTATGTTAGATTGTTTTTAAGCAATGTCACAAATTAATAGTTTCTTCGAATATTCAATACTTATCATTGAAACTAAATTGGTGTGTTTTCCATCGTTAGGAGCGCTGTCGGCAGCTTCAAACTGAACTTGGACAAACTCGCAATGGGAAAGAAGAACTCGAACGGCGCCTCTCAGAATTGCAGTCAGCTGATCGCACGAAACAGGAAAATTGGATGCGTACCGAAAGTGAGGCTCGAAATCAGAACAATCGCGTACAAGAACTGGAAACTAAATGTTCACGTCTCACTCAGGCGATAGAAGAAGCGAGTCGAGATCTAGAGTTATCAGAACGTGATCGTAAATCACTGGATAGGCAGCAGAAAGAAATGGAGGTGAGTTTGCGAAATATCGACAATCGTATATTTATGTGACAGTTAATTCTCTATATTCATAGGAGAAATACAAAGCTCTAGAGGAGCAGACGTATCAGGCCATGTGTCAGATGAAGGAATCCATTGCAATGGCGGAAAATGCGCTGTTGGAGAAAGATCAAGCCATATTGAGAGAAAGACAAAAGGAAGAAGAAAATGAGAATTTACAACAGGCTGTTAATAAGGTTTGTAATTCTTCTTTTACAAAACTTAACAAATTAATCAATAATCTGCATGATTAAATGTCACTTGAGTCAATTGTAGTCAAAGTATCGGGAAGTGGTTATAGTTAATGCTCTTGTGACGGATTCATGCTGCATAAAGCAGCATTTAAAGACATAAAAAATTGAGTCAAGCTGCGTTAGCTATTACTTAATAGGGTTTGCAAAAACCCAAGGTCGCCATCAAAGCGCAAAAGCCCACTTGGGTTTTTGAGTCGATGTTTTCCTAAGAATTTTTCGGAAACCATGACACTTCATTTTCATCCTACGCTTCTAGCAATATTTTGATAATTTTAATAACGGTTACATGTCTTCTCCAAAATCATCATTGTACTCTCGGCTTTAGCGATCATGCCATCATGCTCAGCATGACAAGGTATTTTGTCTCATTTTTCTCCTCACTAAATCGACGTTATCAACCATAAGAAAGTTAGATTAGAGTTTTGCATCAACAAGAAAGCTTTCAACAACATTCAATTACTATTCTCAGATCATATTGCTATGATGTCAAGGTCATACTCAATTAGGATTGATTAAGTATTTAACTTATTCTAAAAAATCAGGAAAAGTAAGTCAAATACCTCATTCGTCAGTGGACGTTGCATTTCAAACTAGAACAATAGCTAGAACCACAGAATTAGATTCATCTGCGTACGCTTCGGCAAACCGAGGCAGATAAACAAAATATTTAATTCTGTGGCTAGAACTGCAGATGACGATTTCCACACTCCATCTCATCCATGGACGAGAAGCACAAGTTCAACGTATCGCTTCTCTCAACCACTAACCATAGAGTAGGTATATTAGGTAGAGTAGCAACTCAGCATTCATTAGATCCCCAATGTGTATGCAGTTTCGATTTCATTGAATGAACATGTGTCGAGACCTAGTGCCACCTGTGAGATATGCAAATTTCTACACTTTTGGATAAATTAACACGAATCTTACTGATCATGATAGCAATACGGAATAAAGAAGTATTCCACAAACCCTCTATGTCATATCAATTTGGAGAGGAAATATAGACTGTTAAATTAGCGATTCGATGGGTTACCATTACTGAAAGCTCAGCTTTATTATAATAAGATTATTTTGTTTAGCATGATCATATCACAAGCTGCCATCAAAATCAAGCGTGATCATATCACTGAAAGAGCAAAGCATCATAATCAAGGAAGTTTATCACAATTAATTTTAAAAGATGTTAATGGGCCCACATTACTATTCAGATTCAAGAAATGACGCCTTGTGAATCATAAAATCATGCCGCTGAAATTTGAATTAAAAACATGACATCTCAGCTAAGAAGCACAATGAGATCTAATCTTTTCCTTGAAGACTTGTAGGGACTTGAATTATAATGTGGTTCATGAAATTTCCTAGATCATCAGCTTAATTTCCACCTAATTAAGATGCTTGTTAGCCTTTTTCCTTTTGATATCCAACTTGTTTCATGCTATTTATAAAAGGACTTCATATCAGTAGTATATAAATTATCAAAAATTTATCTTTTTAAAAAATGCTCAAATAATTTTTTGGACCTCAGGAACGTAATCTCCGTAAAAACTGAATATTTTCATATAAAAATTTTCACTGTATACAGACACTTTTTTGAGTCAACACTCTACCTGTATACGCGTATACTTACTCTATGCCACTAACAGTGGCGGATAGGACGACAATCTTCTGATCGTAGGTGTTGTGAGATGTCTCGAGTCTCTTAGAAATGAATCTCTTTTCTTTTTATCATTGGGATTTCCCTTGCCATCTGATTCGATTACTAACATCTTCATGTGAAGTTTTCCTTGATATAGGCATACCGTAAGTCGGCTCCAAAATGAATTGAAATTCTTTTATCACGATGATAACTTTGAAAAGCCATTGAAGGACTTATTGAAGTTCATTTTTTTTGAGGATTTACAAATGAGTTTGCCCGAAGTTGTGAAACTATTCAAAATGTGTTTGACCATACCTATTTCGTCAGCCAGTATAGAGAAAGGTCTTTCTCGGTATTAAAAAGAATAAATACCTCAGCGTAATACAATTGGTCAGGAACGCTTGACCTAATTGGCAGCACCACATTCACCAGATGATCTAATGTTATAACAGTAGGCGGCCTTCAATTGTGTATGTCTGAATCACGAGACAGAGCAAGTACAAATAGGACATGAAATTAAAATTTTGCTCGTCGAATTGGTAGTAGTTTATCATATATAATAAAAATAAACCTAAATCCATACATGGGTTTTAGTACTTGGAATTTCCTCTTCATACGACAAAATTTGATGAGCATGAGCTAATGGAAAAGCATGGAGCAGACACCCCATAATGGATCATTTTGCTTCGAATTTATCTGCAGGAATCGCCAAAATTTTGACGTACTGGTATTACATAGCTCCGGCGCAAAAGCCCTTTTGGAACACACTTTAGTGTCCTTTTATTCAAATGAAACAAGGATGAGTTTTACTGAAAAGCTCGTTCTCTTAATTCAGCAAAACGACCATTAAAATCGAGATGCGACCTTTTGAAAAAAAAGAGTGACAGTGTGCCTACGTAAGATATGATATTCTGTATGAAATGATGGGCCTTGTAGTTGCATGTTTTCGATATGGGGATCCTAACTTGATGATCTTGCAAAATTGTTAAACGCTGTTTTAATCCAGAAGGCCTTTCGACCACCACTGGTAGTCCTTCTGTTAGTGAAAACTGCAGGTGGTGGTCGAAAAGGTCTTCCAGATCAGCCGTATGGAAAACACGTGTAATTGTGTATATTGCTTGGAAATTTCAATATTCGTAAACAATTCCTGTATATATTTTTTCTGGAAGAGCGGCGCGAATAAAGGTCCATGGAAGTCACTCAAACCAAATCGAAGTGAGAAGAGGGGTGCCCCAAGGGTCCGTCCTCGGCCCACCAATTTTCTGCGTATTTATCAGCGATCTTCTGGCGTCTGACAGTCAAGCTGCTACCATCAAGTATGCTGATGACATAAATATTGTGATTCCTTTCCCCCACGACAATGCCACAGAAATTCACGAACTCATAAATTCTGAGACGAATCATATCAGACAGTGGTGCGATGCTAATAAGCTTATCTTAAACAGCAATATATCTAGTGCGATGATCATCTCTAGACGTGATTGCATTCTACCACAAACTATTTCTGTAAAGCAAGTGTCAGAATGCAAGGTTCTTGGTGTCTATCTAGCTAGATGATAAGCTGACCTGGAACTCTCACGTGAGATACTTGTGTTCTAAGGCTAACCAGCGATTTCATATTCTTAGAAGACGACTGAAAACATTTTTATCGAAGGATGAACTTCATGATGTGTACATCCATCTCATTCGTTCAGTCCTAGAATATGCGTGTCCCGTTTTTATCGGCATTAGTAAGTCCTTGTCACTCAAGCTACAGAGAGTGGATAATCGCGCCCATCGATTGATCTACAACATATTTTATGGCAATGACAACACTCGCGGCTGCTCATGTGGTAGAGATTCTCTTTTTATCCGAAGGCACCAGATCAGCTCAAGGCTTTTTCACAGAATAAAGCGTGTTCAAGGTCACAACCTTCACAACCGAGTTCCAAGGTTGTCGAGATTTGGAAACAGATTCCTTTTGAGTCTTTCCCGAACTGACCGGAGATCCAAGTCCTTCTTCCCTTACGTGGCTCAATATGCCAATCGACTGGGTGATGCGAACTGACATTGTCCGCGATCTACGTAAGCTGTGATGATATGCATGTATGCTAGTCGACTTTTATCTTTTATCTTTCAATGCTTTGATATTTACTTCAGTGATCACTTTCACTACCGTCTACTTCCCATGACTATACATTGTCTCTTCATTGCAAATTGTGTGTGGCATGTACATGATTGTAAAAATGATTTCCATTTTCCAAGAATATATACAATTATTATTATTATATACCCGAAAATCGTGTCGATGCGGCCATCGTGGCTTGATCCAATCATAACATATTTGCTGAATATGTCAGTCGCATAGTACAGGAAGTGAATGAAAAATTAATTCATCTGAGTCTTCGTGGATTTTTATTTGCCTTCTTTTGTCACTCTTATCATTGTGCGTACAGTTGAAAGTAGCCATCAAAATTCCTAGTATGTCGAAGTTCTTTACCGAGAAGCCACAAGGTGGTTTTTTGAAAAAGCAAGTGAGGCATCTTCCGCTTATCGTACGACATTAGCGTCAGCTGATAAGACTACTGCAATGTTTTTATCAAATGTTGTAGTTCATCTGTAATATTTGATAAAGATTTTGATAGGATTGACAGTTTTTGAGATAACAATTTATCCAACAATATGTGGTTGACAAAATAAGCCTGCCTCTTTTGCAGCTGGTTGACGAAGCAGGAAGTAGAACGAGAGAAGAGGTCGAAATGGTACGCCAGCAAGCAAACCAGAACATCAGCAAGGTCCTTGAAGAGCTAAACACGTCAGAAATGGCGAGATTAGAACAAGTGAGTGAAACGGAGCGCGCAGTACGTGACAAGAGACGAGCTGAAGAAGAGCTGGAACGACTATACAAAGAAGGTTTAATTCAAACGAAGCAAGATCTAGCTCGGATAGAAGAGCTCAACAGCAAAAAATTAGCTATGGATAGGGAAAGAGAGGAACAAAGACTGCATATGGATAGCATGCGTGCTGGACATGAGAGAGACGGACTTGCGTGGAGAAATGAACGCTCTCAACTGCAGGTAAGCCAAACTGAGCATAGTGCATATACACAGCATCTTTGATTATCCGGATGGTCAAAGCCCAATAGGTCAGTGAAAGATCCGGATAAGTGAATTTTCAAATCCCATGTTTGCAATAGCTTAGATCAAAGACATTTGATAATATACCACTAACCCCCTTGAATATAATCTACATATATCTATATAATCTGCATCTATCCTGTACATCCACCTAGAATATAATATTTAATATCTTTGTGTGCGATACTTCGACTGTTTAATGAAAATGTGAGTACAAATTGTACATGTTTTACTACATATTCACTGTCGTTGCTATTAAAGTACATACTTATGCAAACAATGGCTTGTAAACAACTTGGGACAATGAATTGTAAGTGATGATCATCAATGCGTACACAGTAATGCTCCAATCAATTTACTGCTGGCTCAGAGAACGGGCGGAACCGTACATTGAGCCAATAAGATGCAGATAAAGCCAGAGTACTTCGTCTATGTATTGCCTAAAGAGGAGAGCGATACTTAAATGAACATTCGATTCCATTTATATACATGTTTTGACGGAATCACAGAGAATCGAGCGGATAATCCCGTCATAACGGATAATCGAACATGCACTGTACTCATGTAGGATAATCGTCATCATCATCGTTTATCCAATTACCTTTATCTTGGGGTTGGACGTGCGACATTGGCTCTTCTTTAAGTGCTCCTGTTCTGAGGTAGCTCTTCTCTGATTTCCAGCTTTGCCATAGCTTCTTCCACGCACCTACTCCACGTTTTCTTCGGTCTTCCTCTCTGTTTCCTTCCATCCACTTCCATGATTTCCACTTCCTTCACAAGGCAACCTTCTTCCATTCTATTAACATGGCCGAACCATCGGAGTCTTCTCTGCTTGATCTTCTCAGCTAGGTCCACTTTACGACACTTCTCTGCAAACCTCCGCGATTGACTCTCCATGCTGCCATCTTTCTTCTGCGATAGCTCTCAGCATTCTTCTGTCGCAGCTTCGTAGAATATTCACCATCCTGTCCGTTAGTGGCCACGTCTCCGAAGCATACAACAAAGCCGATCTTACGCAAGCCTCATGCACTTTTATCCTACTGGTTATATCAATACACTTATTTACCAACAAATTGGCGATCTCTCTCAATCTATTCCAAGCTGTTGCCACTCTCGCCCTCACCGTCCTTTCCACTCCCGCTTCACAGTCCAACACATCACCCAAGCAACAAAACTGATCTAGTCGTACATCTTGCGAAACGGATCCGCTGATTTCCAGTCCACCATTATCATCACCATTTGTTTGCTCACTTCCTCTCGCACATCTGGGGCACACGAAATTGTCCAGCACCGTCATTCTTCCGAGTCCTGAGCATCGGAAATGACACCAATTACTGCACTGTGTGCACAACAAGGAGTTTGACCCACACCTCTCCCACAGCAACCACATGGCCATCTTCCGGACTCGATTCGTCTCTTTGCTTCTTTTCCAGTAATCATTACTTTTGTTCCTATTAATATGTATTTTCATACCTCTTCTCATCATCCCTTCCATCCATTTTTTATACATATTGATCACCTCTCCTTTGTTGTCTGCTGTTTGTGGATCTACCTGGGCAAAATCCGAATTGAGGACTGTACAACTTTATCAGTTTCCTCAATCATCAGGGTTTTGCTCCTCGCAGGCGCAAGTAGAATACAATTAAGATAAGTAGAATGCAGTGGTCAATTTCAGTATGAATGTGAAATCAGTATGAAAAAATCAAGCATGTTTCTGTTTTTACGGAAACATATGTACTACATATCCTAGATGTCTGAAAATTAATCAGAAATTTTACAAAGATATATTGTTCATGTTGAGGGACATAACTAAAACAAAATATCAGAATATTATGCAAAAATCAATGTGTAGCTTTGCACTAATCCTATATGTCGTAAAGTTTTAATTTTTTGTCTATAACATAAGATGTTATAGATCACATAATAATAATAAATAACATAATATGTACATATATGTACTGTATTATTCAGCAAGTAATTTGAATCATTATTCAGAAGGTAGCGCTTTATGATGTAACGTCAACAACAATGAAGATACCAGGCATATTTAGAAGATTTTCTAAGCCCATGCGTGTTGTAAGGGAATTTAAATACGCCAGATACCCTATATCTTGATAGTTCATATGTATTTTCTTCTAAAGCTTTTGGAGATGAGAAAAGCTAATTAATTTGAAATCCTGAGAGCCTGCTGAATCAGAAAGACAATGTTTACATTTTTCCAAGCACCCCATATGGCCGCCTTTTTGAATTTTCATAATATCCACTTTTTTACAAAAAATCTGATAGTCTGCCTTTCAGTATCATAGAAGCATGTTATTGTTGTCCAACCATGCATTTTCGAGGTCAAGAAGTCTCGTGGAACAACCTAGAATGTGATTCAATCAATGCAAGACACCGCATGTGGAAAAGCTGACATTCAATTTGAAAGTGTTTTTTGTAATGCGCATGTACTCGCAACAACGTATTTGACATGCCTCCAAAAATCAAAAGCACCACTGCATTATGTTAGGTGTGGAGAGAAGAGAGCATTAGTTGCTGATGCCAGTCAAATTTCAGATTAGGCTTAGTATAAATCGCACACTTAAGTTGTAGCTGACCTATCCCCATTAGCTTGAAAGACCTTATTGACATGATTTGTGGAATCTTCAGACTTATCATCTAGCTTGCTCAGCCATTGACTTTGATTCGAAGGATTGATGAAAGCTCTGATGCAGTTCCTTTTTTAGTAGAATATCTGCCTTCGTCGGTCGGCACCTTTCGTAATTCCAAAAACGAACCAAATAAGCAGTATGATGCATTGCGTTGCCATGTTATATGGTCATCGTTATCTTGAAAGCGAAGAGCTCGATTATCTTTTGCATTTGCCTCGTCTTGAAAGTAATCGAAATACGAAAATGGCTTTAAATGATCACTTGCGATGATTGGGAGCACGTCTCGACCAGGTAGCCTGTTGTGTACGAATTGCACGAATTTTCCTCATGTGCAAAACATGCAATTTCAGAAAGTGTTGACGAAGTTGCAACTTGTGATTTTTATCATGTAATCATTTAGATAAGATATTTCAGTATTTATAACCCACAATGCTGCCAATCAGTAACGAAATTACATATAGGCATGTTGAGAAGCACAAAAAACTAGAAATTTGTTGTCGCTCTATTACCATATCTTCTCTGTTAAAACAAGTTCTCGAATATGATCTTATCTTTGCATCTTAATTAAGACAGTAATATCTTATTTGAAATACAAGACGGTAATTCCTAATTTATATAACTCCCCGTAGAGATGGTATCATTGTTTTCACAGACAATGAGTAGCATCAAAGTCAATGTACTTTAAGCATTTTCTTTGTCAAGAAGCATATTTTGTGAAGTCAACTCCTAACTTCTCTGATGATGTCAAATAGGCCTATCTCATGCATTGCCATACGATAAATATATTTGATGACTAAGCTTCTGATGACATAACTTTCTGTTTCACTTTTGAGACAGGAAGAGGCTTACCGCTTACCACAGTGTGACAGGAAGAAAATCCTAATGTTCTGGAGCAGTAGTTAGAAAAATAAATCTTGGTAACGAAAATCATCTGCCCTCGAATGTCTATATTGAGATGATTGAATGATGGCACATGAACATTCAAATGAATCCTTAAACTTAATGACTGTCACTCACAGTGCTGCTTGCATCATAGGCTTTAGAAGAAGCAGCTCAGATGCCGTATAGAAACCAATTCTCGATAATCATGCTGATATAACAGTGGAATAATAGTCGAAATCTACCCAAAAATTCTGGAATGATGTTCTTTCCTATAAAACAGTGTTCGTCGGGTTTGTGAAAGTTTGTAGAAGTTAGTGAATTTTGAAATTTGAAAAAAAATTCAAGGCCCTTCAACGTTTGAATTTCTCGAAATGTCTCAAAATTAAATGGGAAAATTGTTCTTTACGAAGAACTGGAACATCTGTCTGAATATTCATCAGAGGACAAAGAATCGATCAGTATTGGGAAGAGATAGAAAATCACAGACGTTCGGAAGTTTTAAGTACTGCAACATGCGTGCTGACTCCTAGACACGGCCATTTCGTAACTGCAAGCAATGAAAGAAAGACCTTTCAACAAAAGATCCATGGTCAAGCCTAAATCAAATTGTCGATTTGTTCCCAATGATGATCAGCAAACGTTTGAACACATTTGATTCCAAAGTCGATAGGGATGCTGGGGTACAAGTTTTTAGCATCAAGCGAGATGAATTTTTTTGCTAAGTGAATTATTGTAATAACAATTATCTAAACGCTACAGAGAGATTCAGTGTTAGGATGGTATGCCTGCCTACCTGCCTATGACTCGTGCCTGTGAGGCGTTGAGGCCGCTCTTGACACCATTCGTCTCCAAGATGGTCGATCCAGGGCCAACTCCGATGCGTCATCCATGGAGATACCGAGTTGATTGAGATCTTCGACAACCACGTCCATCCATCGTGTGTGTGGGCGCCCTCGAGGTCTTCTCCATCCAGAGGCTGTCGGATTGAAATCGAGCACACGTTTCGTTGGCAGTTCACTAGGCATGCGGAGCATGTGCCCCAGCCAACGCATGCGCCGTTGAGCTAGAGGGCGTGGTAACGGCGGTTGGAGTGTGCGTCTGCGCACTTCGTCGTTGGTGATACGCTCTTGCCATCTGATGTTGAGTACTCGGCGTTGGCATCGGTTGTCAAAGTCCATAGTTCTTCTACCTTGCGTTGCGGAAAGAGGCCAGGTTTCAGAGCCATAAAGCAAAACCGAAAGAACACTCGCGTTATATATTCTCATTTTGGTCCGGTTGCTGATATTCCGATGTCTCCAAAGAGGTCTCCGAAGTCTTCTGAGCACATCATTTGCTAGAGCTCTTCTTCGAGCCACTTCTTCGTCAATACCACCTCGCCTGCTAATCTTCGACCCCAGATAGATGAAGTTTGGGACAACTTCCACCATGTGATTGTTGGCCACTATGGACTGTGGGGGTGTGCTCTCACTTATCATCATTAACTTTGTCTTAGAGTAGTTGACTTGGAGTCCCAATTTCGAAGCTTCATTGACATAGATGTTGATGGCTTGAATGAGGGAATTCATATCAGGAGCGAAAAGAGCAGTGTCATCTGCAAATTCGAGATCCGTTAGTCGGTAGCTACCCAGCTGAACTCCCTGGATCTGGTCGTCAACTTTCTTCATTAGGTAATCAATAAGACAATTGAACAATTCTGGTGCAGCTGTGCAACCTTGTCTTACGCCACTTTCAGTTTGGAACCAAGTTGAATCTTCCCCATTGACCCTAACGCAGCTATGGGAGTCTGAATGCAGGAGTTGTAGAAGCCGAATGATCTTTTCGGGTACACTGATTGAGCGAAGAATCAGCCAGATTGCATTTCTATCAGCAGAATCAAACGCAGCCTTAAGATCCATAAATGCGATGCACAGATTTCTTCTACGACGATACTCGTGCGCCTTTTCGATCAGCAGTCGTACACTCGCTATTTGATCACTCGTACCACGTCCAGGCATAAAGCCAGCTTGTTGGGGACGGCGATGATGATGCATGGCTACCTTTGCACGGTTGATTAGGATGCTGGTGAACAGCTTCCCTGGTACTGACAGAAGAGTGATGCCACGATAGTTAGAGCATACTCGAGCGTCGCTTTTTCTCTTCCAGAATGGGAGGATCACGCCCTTCTTCCAATCTTCCGGAATGGATTCATTTTCCCACACAGCGTTGAAGACGTCAGTGAGCCATTGGATCATGCAGTCGTTTCCATGCTTGAGGATTTCTGCTGTGATATTGCATATACCGGGTGCTCTTTTGTTGTGAAGCCGTTTCAGTTGCAGCTTTACTTCTGATGTGGAAATACAATCTGTGTTGCACCTTGGAGAAGGTAAGGGATTGTCTGCCGCGTTGAGCAGTGTCAAATCGGTCTGTCTGGACGTACGATTGAGAAGATCGCTGAAGTGCTCTTTCCATTGGTTGAGGCACTCTTCTTTGCTTGTCAGGACCTCTCCATGCCTGTTCTTGATCTGTGTGATTTTAGTCGTTGGTTCATCGCGAAGGTCACGGAGTAGTCGATAGACCGCGGCAGTGTCATTTCTGGCCGAAGCGGTCTCGAGAGCGTCTGCCGTCTCGCTCCAGTATCTTTCCTTGTCCTCTTTCAGTGACAAATTCCTGAGTCGATTGAGCCGACGATACTCTTGGATGTTCCTATCGAGTTTGGCCTTTCGCCTCTTTTCAACTAGGTCGAGAGATTCCGGTGAGATCCAATGGCGTCGCGGTGGTGCTCTTTCTTTACGAAGAATAGTGGCTGCTGCGTTTTGAATCTCCGACTTAAACGTTTCCCAATTTTCGTGATCGAGGTTAGCATGAACAGTATAACGATTTGCTATTTCAATCGAGAAGTTCTCAGCAATCTCAGGATCCTTAAGCTTTGTTGCGTCGAATCTGATATCACGCCTCTTCATTTGGCCTGCTTTGAGTCGCACACGCATCGTCATGACAAGCAGTCGGTGATCAGTGTTTCCCAAGTGTGCTCCTCTAAACACTTTACAGTTTGTAACTGAACTGCGCCATCGTCGTGAGACGGCAATGTGATCAATGGCTTTTTTGGTATGTCCGTCGTTGCTATACCAAGTCCAGTGATGGATTCTGCGTCTTGGGAACCACGAATCTGCTATACAAATGGTATGATGGAACCATTCTAGTCAGCTGATTTAAAACTTGGGTAACTAGCCAGTCAACCTTTGGGTTGGGCTATTGATGGTTAAAGCGATAGACCTCAAGGGGTAGCCATTGTTGTCAGGCTCTTAATGATCTGTAATCAGAGCTTTGAGAGTTGCGGCTCGAGAGCCGAAAGATTTTAGTCTTTCCACTTGATTTCGCGTGAAATCATTTTTTCAAAAATTATAAAAGATTTTAGTCGCTTGATCTTCCATGTGTATACATTTTCTCTTTTCAACAAGACGATATTAGTATCACGCAGTAAGTTACGAGTGTTTTCTTCATACTTGGTCTCATTAGTCACAACAAGACGATTAGTTTTATCAGGCGTTGCAGCAATGAGATTGTTTTTATTTAATAATGTTTCGTGTCGTTAAGTGACTTATTGATTTCAGGAAAAAGTGGGCCCGAGTTTCTTCTATTCATATGTGTAGGAAAGAAGCCCAAAACCAGTTGTTTGCTCCTGACGATAGTCGGTTGTACTGGTTGAAAGGCCTCAAAATAAAGAATCGTTATGCAGCAAACATCAACTGTTATTGGCAGGGTGGCGGCCGAGCCCGGGCAGCCCGGGAATTTTGTTGGGGCCCGGGAATCACCCTTAAATTTTAGCGAAATAGCCAATTAGCCCTTAAATACCCCGGGAATGTCATTTCGTGATTTTGATCTCTAAACTCAAATGAACATAATTTCTTAATTTCAACCAACTAGTAATATGACTATTATTAAGCCACTATTTCTGTTAAATGTCTTCGAATCCTGATTGATGTAATCAATCGCAACATCTGGATGGAATATTCAAGACTTCATAAATTTGTTTCATTTTCACATGATTGTCAATGATATCTGTGAGGCGATGGTTATGTGGTTGACGCGTCGCTGATAGTGAAATCGCTGAAAGTTTTCCAAATAAATATATAATGGTTGCATTCTTTAAAAGCAATCTGTGGCTGTTCACACTACATTGAAGTCGTGTAGGCAATTGGGTTGACTATAATTCGTACATACAAGTATAAAGTCGCAATCAATGGACAGGGGTCGCAAAAAATCGTTTTGATTTGTGTTTTATAATGTGCTTGCATGCAATTTCGTAACAGACTCGTAATATGGCCAATCATGCAGCCTCTAAATACATACTAAAAAAGTAATATCTAAATCACTTATCCTGCGCAATAACTTTCATCAGTTGAAAGATTTTTACAAAAGCACAACTTTTTGAGCAATAAGTAATCTAAGTAAGAATATATCAATTTAACACTGAAAGTTACTTATACACCTTCATCCACAACAAGTTGAGGATGATATCAGTCCAAAATCATGCAACAAAATTCTACCAACGCTGCCACTGAGAGAAAAGGGCATCAGAGTTTTCGTTGAATCAATGGCAGTTGAATCGAATGAAAGTCAATGGCTAAGCTAGATGAGAGGGTGAAAACCTCACAGCAAATCATGACAGGAAGGCCACCTAAGCCAAAGGGACTTATGTATAGACCACCGCTTCCAAATATCTGGGTCGCTAGTATATGAAGCCATCTGGACCTTCCGCGAGCGGATAAGATTTTGCTCTCTGTTCCGGTCCCGACTACACCAGAAACGCGAAAAATATGTCAATAAATAACATTCTAGCTTGTGTATCTGGCAAATTTTGCTAGCCTTCCATGTGCCTAGAAAAAAGGCCCAGCTACCTCAGACCTGCTCTGCCGGTTAGTCGCGACATACACGTATGTATGTCGCACAAAGTGCACCGCATTACTAATCGACGGCCAAAGAAAATATTTCAAGAGCGCGGGATTGACGGATGGCCTATTAAAAAAATTATGACACCTTCATTATTGAGCCTATCGATTTTGAAAATAATCAGAACTATTTAGAATGAACTTAATTAGGCATATGCAATACACATTTAATCACGCATTTAGCCGGTCAACTTTTTTTAAGCGAGCACAGATGATCAGGCCTTTATTCAGTGGTTTATAGCCCGAGAACTGCTTGTGAGATCTGAGTTTTTTTCCAACGATGGAAGGGTTCTTTATTCGCACTCGTACTTTCTAATGATCACAAAATATACATAATATTTTATTTTCATCAACTGACTCATGCAATTTTGTAACTTGTTCCATATAATTTTTGCTTTTAGTCAATTTTCATTCAACTTTCAAACATGCAAGGCTGAAGTAGTTAATTGTCTTTTCAGATGTGATATTCAAAAACTGCATTCTCAATTAATTAGCAAACATTTTCAAAATTTGTTATCGGCACAGTTTTGAATATTATTTCAATACACACTAATTACAAGAATCTGACGGGATTAATTATACAATGTGAAGAAGAAGCAAGTTGAAAAATTTGATGACGAGGAATGCAAAGTCACATTGAGTCAAATCAAGCCAGATTAAGAAACTTCTGCCATGGTTTAAACGATGTTATTTGTCTTCAATGCAAAGGTAGCATTACTGTGTTAGACTGTCATTGCTATCCCTTGAATCAAGAAATATCGAGACCTTGATTCTGCAGTATTATACCTGACATTGCTGGAAACTTCAGACACAAACTTTATAGCTGACGGTTTCCATGCGTCCTTTGTTTCTATGCAAACATAATAATAAAAAAATGGTGATAAAAAGGAATTCTTCTGACCTTCACGGTCCTCGTCTAGTGTGGCAGTTTTTCTGGCTTCTCTTGTTGATAACTTGGTGTCATCGTGCTATTGCATTAACATGTGTATTTTGATATCATGGTTTCTATCATGATTGTTGCTTCAACTTAACATGCTTGAGAATTTCAGTCTGATAAATCGACGAAATACAATTTTCTAGAATTTGATGAATCAGATGATGATAATGGAGTATTATTTGATCGTTGGAAAGTTCAAGAAATCAACTTTTCTATCGACATGAAATCATCATCAGATCCCACTGACTGCAGGTCATTGAGGAAAGGCATATGTTTATGAGTTTAAGAACCACCGCTCACAGAATTCACACATTTTGAAAAATGAGTGCGTTGGAGTCAAATATCGTTCATTATCTACACATAAATTTGGTGGCAAAATTCAAACAGGAAATGTCTCAATAATGATGAAAATAGTTTAAAGCAGTGTCCGGATAATTCTTGATCGGTGTAATTGGAATAACATATCTGGTCAATATATAAAATAGCTTGAAAATTCGATGAAACGGCCCGGGAATCGCCCGGGAATTTGAATCTTGAAATTTGGCAGCCACCCTGTATTGGGCTTCCTTCATACACAAATGACTTATTGATATTTTATAATTTTGGTTTCTTGTGTGAATTCAATCTCCATAGTGATGACTTCGAGGGCTTCATATTTGAAGAGAATCAAATGCATTTCTTCTTCACTTAACATAGAAGGGGGCAAAGGAACGCGATTACGATGAAAAGTACATGTATGTTAGAAGTCAAATTGTTATCAATTT